>JABXJD010000191.1:600000-1180000 GCA_013375575.1 Percina caprodes | reverse complement strand
TGAAAAATCATCTTAGCCAGCTATTTAGACGATTATTGAGTCCCATAAAGAATCTAACATCTACTCGTTTTCTTTATATCGTGCAGAGATTAGCCTTGTTCTGTCTCATTCAAAGGTATAATCAGCAATATTTTACTGGCACTATTATATATCATCAAGGTTTAATCAAGTGCTGTAGCTCAGCACCAGCCACTTTAATGTTTCCAAGAATTCAAACTTTCTAAACAGGCATAACACGAGCCATACTCATGGTATTTGCCTTTTTATCTAGTTACCTTTTCCAGTCCTGTAAACTATACACTGGCTCTGTGCATTTGTAACTTCCACATTTCTACACACCACTACACACTTACTCTGTGTATTTGCTGGGAAAACTCCTCATTTTCAGGAACTGAACACTACCCTCCATGTTTTTGCTTTGAAAGCTCTCACTGTAATTTACAGACTCCTGAACTAGCCACAATGTGTTATGAACTTGTTTTAAAATCTCTAAAACCTTTTCGAACAGTTCAACACTGATGCACGATTAAGATTGTATTTGTTAGGCAGATAAACAACCTATTTTGTCTCAAGTCAGTAACAGGTAGTAAGCTTATTAGTGAATTTGGTGGAAAGGTGAGTCACGTGCCGGCTGGACAAGCTTTGGATATTGGCTCGCCTGACTAGCCCTTCTTGACAAATTTATCCCATTAAGTTCGACTTTCTCAGTCGCCTCAACGGTGTTCAGCTTTTAGGAGTAGGTATGGCCAACTCTGTGAGGAGAAACAATACAAGTGGAGCCTCTGCGAAGACAAATAAAGGGCAACACGGTGGAGAGCTTGGCTCCATTACAGACACACTGATGGAGAAACGCAGCTGAATGAGTTGGCCAAGGGCACAGACAGTGACCTGGATGTCATCCGAACTGAACTAGCAAAGCTGAAATGTTGACCTTAAAAGTTGCTGTTAAAGACAATTCACAGACGGTAGTGGACTATGGGCAGGCTTGAACTTAAAATGGCGGACATGGAAGACAGGAGCCGGCATTGCAACTTACGCATTATCAGTTTGAAGGCGGGGGACAGAGGGATCGAACGCTGTGCAGTTTCTAACACGATCTCTGCCCTAGTGGTTCCCGTCCCTCCAGACCGAACAGCTGGAAATCATGCGGGCTCAACAAATTTACAGTGGTTGTTGAACCCCACACTCTTATTTACAACACCCTTTGTTATATGTCATGCCAGGCTGTTCTCCGAGCCGCAAAGAAGGACCTGGTCATCATTGACGGCAAAACTGTGACCACAGACTACAGTAACCCTACAATCAAACGGCGACAAGCTTTTGGCCATGCGATGGAAACAGCATGGAAGAGAGGCATGGAATTTTTCCTACTGTACCCGGCAGGTCTGAAAATTAAAATTGGATCGGAATAGTCGGAATAATTGGAAGTTTGTTTAATCATCCCTGCGAAGCTGAGGACTTCCTTAACTCCTGGCCGATGTCTACGTAGGACAGCAACTGACAGGCTCCAGAGACAGGCGCATCTGGGGCCCGCAGCAGCAGTTCCTCAGAAGCGGAGGGTTGATCTCCACCAATCACTGATTTAATATGGACCTCTGCCTACGGTCTGTCTGAACGTAAAGGCTTTTTGCATTCTCCGGGTGGTCCGGCTAATAAAGCAGGTTTTGGGATTATTTTGACTGTTCAGCTATATAAATCTTACCACAGATTATACACCTATCTTCGCCTTAGATGGCCACAGTCCCCGCAGTCTCACTTCTTTTTTTACGGCTAGTCATGCTGGGCGGTTTCTTTCTCTGCCTTTTTATAATTTGCATGTTCCTGACTGTGATGTGGAACGTTGATGGTCTCTGGTAACATGCACGCCTTCTAGGGAGCTAGATTTGTGATCTGAGAGAAAAAGAAATGTTTGAGAGAAAAAGTTATCACACTAATAGCAAAAAAAAGCATTGTATGAGAGAAAAAAAATATTGGAGAGAAACAGTTTTCATACCAATAGCAAAAAATAGTAATATTTAAGACTACATTTTTTTTGAAATTTTTAAAATTATTTCTGAGAAAAAAAATCTCTCTCAAAATACTTTTTGAAACTCTCAAATGTATATTTTTTTGCTATCAGTGTGAAAAACATTTCTCTCAAAAAAAAAAAAAATGCATCTTGCTCTCCTCTCAGGATTTTTCTCTCGCTGTAAAAATAATGTCATGGGCGGGGCCACGTTCCCATTGGCCAGTTGGGTGAGCACCGTCTTGTCTTGGGAGTCCATCTGAATCATTACACTATTGTCACCGGCATAAATGCGCTGCCTTAGTTGAGCGTGAAAGCTTGCGTTAGCTACCTAGCAGCCAGCCCGCTTCTAAATAAATACCTTTTAATTATCTTAACACTTTCGGTCAAACTGAAACACTGGCGGTGAGCTCCAGGTCCTGCAGCCGCAGACGGACCGTTATCAGCTCCGTAGAAACAACGTAGAAACATTGCTAGGAAGCTTTGCTGCCAACAAGTCTGTAGCTTGTTAAGCTACCACTAAATTGTTTTCTAATTGTTTATGTTATCCTTAATGTGGTTCCTTTCAGCCTTTACTAGTCCAATATGCAGTCTCTGTTATTATTGTGAGTAATGGGATAATATTTTATTGATTTGATTTGTTGATAACTTGAGGGAGGGGGCGGGCAGTACACTCCACCTATAGCGGCCGTTTTCCATCCACATACCATGGCAGCATCCTTTGCCTGCACATCTGCTTTTCATTTTCCTTTAGTAATACGTCTGGGTTGGCGGTATATTCTTGGGTTTTCTCCTATCAAATTTTAACAGGTCCGATCAGTTAACAGAGGGAGAGGCTGAGAACGACGACGTTGAGGTTCTGTAAGCTTCGGCGGATTCCGTAATGGCGGCGGAGAACGATGCGATCCGTTTTGGCAACGCTGCCGAATATCCAGAAGTTAAAGCCATAGATAGCCTGTCCCTCCTGTTGCATGGTTTTGGCAAAATGTTGCCTCAGAACTGACGACATTCATTTCTGGGACAGTTCCCACAACAATAAAAGTTCTGCTAGTGAATGACACTTCTTCACTACAGATTTCTTAATGTCAGAAAAGGATAGTCCTTGCTGGGCTCGCAGCTGCAAAGAAAATTATTTTTCTTGACATAGTTTAGATGGGACTTTCAACAGCCTGCATCAATGCTGGTAGACAGGTGAATGTGGATATTTGGCTTTTAATGGCAGATACATTAAAAGGCCGACCTGTTACTACAGTTGCCAGGCCACGGGTCCTGGGGAGGGTGGGGTGATATTGTTTTGCGTATACACATACAGTTCTACATCCATACAAACCATTTCATTTTAATTAATTAATTAATTTATTTTTATTCTTGCTGCTGATTATGTTTGTTGAATAAAAAAAAACATTTGATCACACAAAAAAAAAGCATTTGGTGGAAAAGAAATTGAGGTTTGTGCAAATAGAAGGGACTGCATTTTAAAATTGTAGTTTCCTACAGCTGCAACTAGACGTTACTAGATAGACTATAGAGAGTATTGGAGAATATTTCATGAATTACTTTCAAAAAAGAACTTGCAGCAAATGCAATCAGCCGTTTGGGATATTTTCCCATGAATTAAGAGTCTTGGGGCCTGAAAATGATTTTAATGACTTGTGAAGACAGAGGAGTACTGCAGTGAATTTAAAGAGAAATATGGATGGTGTGAAGAGGGGAAGGGGAGTGAGGGTGGAAGACAGTGGGGGTGCCGATGGTGGTATGACATGCAACCCTGCTCCCCTCGACAGAAAGTGTTTTACAATGCAGCCGTCAGATGTGGAGGAAGCCACTTCCACCAGAGTCCAGTTAATTAACCACATCAGTTTCTTAATGTGATCAGTTTTAATTAAAACGGAATTTAATCGGGAGTAGTAACAGGAGGGTAGCGGCGGTGACAGCCGAGGGAAGCGTGAGGGGTGTGAGGAGGTTACGCCACAGTAGGCAGGTTGCTAAAATGTGTGTATGTGTGTGCGCATGTGTGTGCGTTCTGCAGCAGCGGCCCCGCTTTCCCTCACTTTAGATTTGTGGGCGTCTAATTAATATGGATAGAGCATTAAGCCTTTTGGACTCTGGTGCCTCTCATTTCATGACTATTAATGATTTTAATGAACTGGGCTAATAAGGCCGTTTTCTCTGCTGAGCTCTGGAAAGGCTATCCGACACACGCCAGGGTCAGGAGGACGGGCTCCCCCGGCCTCCACATGGGAAATTAAAACAGCACTCACAAACCCATTAACGCTACATCGTCCGTGCGTTCATCAGACGCTCAAACACTGAGAGCACCGTGTGAAACTCTCCGTTTATCACGAAGAAAGGAAGACAGAGGAGGCAGGTCACATCGTGGTGCTGTGTGGAATAGAAATGAGACCAAATCTCCTTGAATACATAACGTTGCCAACTCCACCTATTTAAGTAATAGCTTTATGTCAATCAGCCATACATATAGGAGTCTGTTATTCAGACATGGAACATAAAGAGCTTATGCTTGCATGATATTTAGTAGCCTATACCTTGCCAACACATGCTTGACCCCTTCGCTTTTCAACGTGCAGGGTGAAACCACTTAGTTGGGGTTAGGAAAATATTGTGTGTGGGGTTAAAAGATGTATGTTTAATTGACACACGAGACATGAAGGGGATACGAGCTCCCATCTCCTGTGTGAAAGTCCGCCCTCCTAACACAAAAGAAGAGGACACACTTTACAAAGGGAAAATACATACATTGTGTTGCTGCCCATTAAAAGCCCCCGAGCTGAACTGGCACCGCACCAGCTTCAGTTTGCACTTCGTACTTGGTCTGTACGAGCAATTGAACCGGCAACCCTGTGGTTCCCAAGCCAAGTTGAGCTAATGCCACACCCCATGACTTTAGGTCTTAATTACTGCCATTGTCGCTCTTCATACTACATGATGCAACTGCTCTGCCCGGTGGGTTCCATACAGACGGTAAAGGATGCCTTGTGCGTCGGTGTCCCGCTGGAAAACAGTATCACTGAAGGATTTTAAAACCTATTTTGCTGACAAATTATTACTATTGTAAGCATGGGGCGCAATTCCCCTGACAAGTTCTCATAAATTTCATCCCTGATGGTTAAAATGTGCATCCAGCGGAGGACAAGCTAAGAATGTTGAGACATCACACTGTCTGCAAAGTAATTTGTTAGATATTCATAATTTCATCTATGCAGTTGGCTACTAGGTTCTTTGCCACGGTGACGGCAATGCTGTTCTATTGGTCCAGACTAGATATATCTCAACAACTATTGGATTGTTTGCCATGACATTTCTGGCTCCCAGACAATAAACCTAGCTGACTAGCTCAAAACTTTTCATCCAGTGCGATCATCCAACATAACAACATAAATTCAGTCTCAAAGAGCCACTAGCATGACAGTAGACTCTTAGTTCTTTTTGTCTTAAGAGTGAAATAAATCTTTCTAAAGACTGATTTGACAATATCCCAAACACCTTGGGCTCATTCTCAGTGCTTTGATGTTTGGTTAAACTTGTTTTATTTTCTTTGTGCATAAGCAATGTTACATTCAAAGGGGCGCTATGTAGTTTTGGCCATTTCTTTGCTTTTTGCTTGCGGTTTCTCTATAGAGCTCCCCCTACAGCTTCGGAATATTTGGCAGCTCCTATGTTTACTTGTGTCTGACTTGTGTCAGCCTTTACAATAGTGTGAAGAACTCCATCGCTACCTTGTTCTTATAGCTAGTCAGTTCCTGAATGGGGGTGTGTAGGCCTGTGTGTGCAGTGCAACGAAGCAATTTGTTACATCGCGAGACCGGATGTTACACCACCTGATATTCAACCCGAAAGAAAGTCATATAACCATTCCAATGACTCCGAGTCTGTTCAATTATGGTAAATTAAGCTTAAAAAAACTGCATAGTTCCCCTTTAATTTAATCTCTCTTGTGCTGATGCAGCTTTTACATGAATCTGAAAGTGACATTTAACCAGGTCCGACCTGCTTGGATTTCTTAGATTTTCAATATTTTCACATAAAAATGACTCAGGTGGTTGATTAGATATGAGACCAACACGTAAAACTGGCAGCAAATGTGTTAAATGAGGTGAAACTTTACTTCAAACCCTGACTAAAACTCTGCTATAACTTCAGATACAAACACAATCTGATCTGATTTAAAAATGACAAGCCATTTTACATGAGAAGGGAAAAGCAACCTTGAAGCGTGAGGATTTTCTTTTTCCTTTTTTCTTCAGTTGAAGCTCCAGTCAGTGTTTCTACTCTGGAGAGCTTTTGTCCTGTCCTGCAGCAATGAATGTGTCTCATCTAATTTAAGTTCATTGAATCAACACAATAAATAAAGTAGCTGTGCTGCAGAGACGGCTTTGGATGAAATAAGAAACACCACGTTGTGTGACTGAAGAGTGTGTTCTGTTCACAGCGAATCACAAGGTGAATTCTTTTCTTCAATCATGATGTAAGAAACTGTGCTCACTCTCATCACCAAGGTCTGGGTTAAAAAAAGGAACTGTGACTTGTCTCCCATGCCTGAAAGCTTGTGACCTTTGCTGCCATTTCACAGTCAACACTATGCCTGACTGCTGCTCTTTACAAATTTCTTTCTTCCCCCACTGAGCCTCAGAAATTATCCCCCTCGTGCTGATAGACAGGCATTGATTATCGCTTCACTGCAACAACAAACAACGCTGTTGAACGAGAGGCCAGCAATCACAGCTCGGCCTAAACAGAGCAAAGAGCACACTCATCCTTGACTTCGTCCTCCATCTTCCCTCTCTTCATTCTGCTCGCCGCCGGGTCACATAATGGCAGAGTTGCTGGCCTTGTGTGAGGAAATTTACAGCCCGATGCAACCATCTGTTATGTAGCAAACGCATTATGTTCGAGCTCCTTCAGCTTCTTGAACGCGCTGCTTTATATTGTAAATGTGCTATTAGCATTCATGAAGGTATTTACATGCATTCACAAGCCTCGCTGCTGGTATTTATAACAGCACATAGCACACAGCAAAAGTTATGGCGCTCTCCCAAGTTATGATGGCTTTCCTTTACCAAATAACTCTCTCACAATGTGAAAAAGACGGGCGATGAACTTTGTGCATTTATTTCTCTTCTTTTTGTGCATAAATGGCAGTCGTGGCACTGAGTATTTCCAATGTCTGCTACTTTATGTTTCTGCTCCACTTCATATACAGGGGGAAATAAACTAACAAACTGTAAATTAATACTAGCTCCACCTGCAGCAGCTACTTACACATTGATGCATCAGTATTAACAATCTAATAATAAATCAGTCACAGGGACCAAACAAGTACTTTTACTTTGATACTTTAAGTACATTTAGCTGATAATACTTCTGTACTATTGCTCAAGTAAGAATCCAGGTGTTTTACCTGTAATGGAGTATTTTTATGTCTTTGTATCGATGGTATTGATGTAACATCCAGTTCCCACATCTAAATAACGTAAATCATTTCTAGTGAAGCTATGTAGCTTCTGCTAAACCGCAACCATGCAACGACACGTGACGTTGACAGAAATGTTGGTCAATAATCTCTCTCCTCACAGGCGTTTTTCACTGCGGACATTTTTAACTGGCCAGTGGGAAAAGCACAGGACAGGGATCTGTTCGATTAAAGAGTCCCAGTAAATCATGGTGTTTCCTGATTTATTTTCATCAATGTTACTTCTTTTTTAATAGTTTAATAGCGAACCCACTGATACATGGATGTAGCGTCTTATATAGATCACTTCTGGATCACACTATTTGCAGTTAAAAAAAAAAAAATCTAAATTGGATGAAAACCAACTTTTTTCCCCCCTATTTTTCATTGTTTTTTTCATTTTGGTTTTGAAAACAAGTTTTATGAAAACAAGTCACTTTTTTTTTTTGCTTCATGCCTTTATTTTGAAAAACAAATGAACGAAAAATACACGGATTCCTATAAACCGTGACAGTGAGCCAGCATGAACAAAACCAGGACCCTGAAACTGAAGCAACTAAATGGATTCCAGCCATCATCGATTTTATTATTCACACCAGTGCTTTTTCTTATGTCAAAATATTCCCACGTTTCACATCAAGATCTCCACACTCCCCTGCACACCTGCTCCTAATTGCCCAATCAGCTACCCAGTATACACACCTGCCCCTCAGCCACAGCTTTCTTTATTTTCAATATTATGTCTTGGACCTTTTTATTGTCATTGTTATTTTAGATTTTTAGATTTCAGACTATTGGGGACTGAAATCTGAATGTAGACTACTGGGATCTCCAAAAGTCAGTCGTTAAGTCTTTTTCACAGGGTTTTAAATATCTTCCAGTGCGTTCATGGCGTGAAGGGGAACAAGGTCAAACGTTTGACAATTAGCATCAAAAACTCAACAAATGACAATATTACAACCATCTGACACCAATGAACTCCCAAATCTGTACATCAGAGGGCCTGAATGAGCATAATAATAGCCGTGAAACATTATGGAGAGATAAATGACTGTAACCCACTTGCATTTAGCTGCATGCTCCTCTGTATTCTGGAGACATGCCTCTTCTCCTCAAGGCCTTTAGCGGCTGATATTCTTCTGGGCTGTTGATGGGTGAGGCAGCAGAGCTAATACGGCCATGGTAGCTTTTACTGCCACATCTATAACAGCCACTAACTATCCCATTTGTCCTCATGACCAAACAACAATGGCGGCTAGTTAAGTGTTCTGCAGGTCCAGGCTGCAGTTGAGGCGGACGGCAGTCTAAGTACAAGCATAAGTTTTTCATTTGGTCATTATTGGCTCCCTTCACTGACAGTCATTATTTTTCGTCACCATTAAAGGGCTTATTGCCTCTTTTTTAATTAAGCAAGTTTCTTAATTAGATGTGCAGCATTCAGGCCTACAAACGACCTGTCGAGGTAATGAAATAAAGGCCCAGGTTTATGGAGGAAGAGTGGATAAAGAGAGAGAGAGTGTGTGTGTGTGTGTGTGTGTGTGTGTGTGTGTGTTTGGGGGGGGTGGTGGGTTCCTGCTGTAGAGAGTGATGGTGTTTGTTCGCTTATTGTGTTGCTCAATGATGAATGTGTTTGCAAGGTGGATGGAGCCACACCAAAAAAAAAGCTTCACCACGAGGCAAATACTTTCTTATTAGTCACCATTGACATCCTATTTTACTGCGACATGATCTAGTTAGTGCTGTTGCAGTCAGACATTTGGCTGCCAAACATTAGCCTCATCTCTGTAAGGCATCACACGTCGCCTTACAAAGAAGACGTGCCCAGAACGGCAACAACCCGCCGTCACAAATGGAAGGACAGAACCTATCCGTTTCTGGGAGATGTTTTGTGCGCTTGCATCTTTTAACAGGGTAATTCACGGTGCACACGTCAATACATCATAGGCCTCTCTAAATTGAGCTTTGAAACACAAAGAGAAGGGCGAACGAGATGGACAGAGAAATCAATCTCCCGCCTGATAACACAGAGTGAACGCACATGCTGCCGCTCAGAGAATTGACAAGGAGTCGGCATACGGCAGTATCTGTCCATCTGCCTGTGATGTCCTCCGAAAACAATCGTGTCTGACACAGCGTACACAAGGCGGCAGGCAGTCACAGATAAGGCTATTTAGTTCTGACCAAGCTTGAAGAATACTATACATGAATTGCCTCACAGAAATTGAAAGAAGAAAAAGAAGAAAAGACAATCAATGTGAACATTTGAGAGAAAATATGTCACGCTGGAAACCATCAGAGCAAGTAAAAAGTGCACCTATTCCCAGTGTGTGTTTTTTTTTCTTTCTGCAGCCACTGTGCATTTTAATTTGAAGCTTTGAAGACCTTTTTAAACTCAGATTAAACAGGGGAAGTCTAAAGTTAAAAAAAGGACAGCATGGTGAGAGCACCGTTGCCATGTTTCTGTTGCTGTTGTACAGACTTCATCTTAGCCTCTGCCTCTGAGCCACTATTGATCTGAAGCACATTAGTTCTGCACTAGGGGACTAAACAAGGCCTACAGAGCTCAGCCACAATCACACAGCAGGCTAAAGATAGGCTTTTGACCGGAGAACTCTGCAGAAAGACTGGAGCTCAGGCACAAACGCATCTGCTTAGAGGGAAAACCCAGGTTTTTAAACCCCAGGTCTTATTTTAATTGTGGCCAACATTCCTGATAACATGTTACTCAAGATTGCAAAGATTTTACACTTGGGGAATCTAATCTTTTTATCTCTTTGTAGGGTAGGCAACAAGTAATTCTTAAAAAAGTCCAATTTAACTGCAATTATCTAAACTACATATTTGGCTGATAGATAAAGTTGGGCAGCAACAAGTAATTATTCCCATTATCAACTAATCCCAATGTGGTGTCTTGACATTGCTTGTTTTGTGCAACCAACAGTTCTCTACTCAACAGTCACAACATTAATATAGCAGCAAACAAATATTTGCTATGTAAAAATAGAGTGGAGTAATGGCATCCAATGGAGTCAAACTCCTTCTCTGTGTGTTGTAATCCGCTTGCATGTTGGTGCATGTGGCCGTGACATACCTCCAGTTATTACTTAACCTTAACCCTAAAATCAATAATGTGGTGAAACCTTAACCATGGTAGTGCCACAGTGATTTGTAACCATTTATGAAGCCACTGACAAATGATGTTGTTTTGTCAATAGAGATGGAAGATCAGAAAAAAACGAATGTGTTGTTCTGGAAGGCAGTTACATCCTTTAAATTGGAGAACTTTGGCCTGGCCGGTGCAGTGGAGAAGTAACAATTAAGTTGAAAGAACAGAGTAAAGACTTGTGTTGATTGCTCTCATGGCTGCTGGCGTAAAGCTCTGTTTGGTGAATTTCAGGCCTCCAAAATGTTATCATTTTATGAACAAAAGCCTTGTGAAGCCCTTGTTGGTCAAAATGTTGCATCAACACTTTTATTTGTGCAGAATAACTCGCCTTTCCCATTGCTGTTTTGTTGTCCTGCACCTGCACCCAGCTGGGGTTGCACACTATGCTCATTCCTGGCATGGAAATTTTTTTAACTACATACTGCATTTATTATGTGTATGTTGACGTACCTTGTTCACATGTCACTGTCTCTGTACTGGAGGAAGTCTGAATGTCACAGGTTACTTTGGGAGGTGCTCACTTTATGCAGAGACTTTCCAGACTGGATGCATGAACTCAGTCTCGGATTTTAAGAGTAAAGATGCCTTCCAGAGCCAGATTCCCTTAGTGTCCCTGGAGAGCGACCTGACAGTGAAAAGCCATAAGACAAGCTTCAAAGGACACACAGAGATTGCCTGCCTCTCCTCCACCACATCATCACCCCCTTTCCTGTTCGGCATCATTCATACATCAGATGGACAAGATAGAGGCACGCTAGTAGGAAGGTACATTTGCAAGCCATTCCCTTGAGGGGCTCTAAGATTGCCTCCATTTGGATGGACTGTCAGCAGCCAGGGGGCTCTTCTCCCCAGACGGCCCCAACACCATGCCCGCATCCCTCTGATTTTCATCACCAGCTCCTGCCCCGGGCCTCCAGGCTTGCTGCGTGCCATCTGTGCCCGGCAGAAACCCAGGCTGGAATGCTCCCTCTCTGGGTAGTCTTCCCGCAGGAGCCCCTTTGATCAGAGTCAATACACCAGGCGTGGCCACGGGGAGGCCTGCTGCACCAAGCAGCCACCCTGTAGAACCAGCGAGCAGTTTGGAGGTAGCAGAGCTGAGTTTACATGGAGTTATTATTTAACTCGCAATCAGAATACCATGTGAAACTGCCCATTCTGATTCTATATAACTCACTGCATGAAAACCTTGGCCATGCAGCCATATTTTCACTTCTCCTGCACAACGTTGCTAACGTAATGTCCCAGTTGAGAACAAGCTGTCATGAACTGAGTTTATCTTTTAGTCTTTCACCCAGCACACATTTGCTGTTTTTTGGCAACATTTTGTAGCTACGAGGGTCACAGAAGGGGCATGTGAGAAGGAGATATAAAGTACCATACTGTAGATAATTGTGGTAGATTGCAGTCATCTTTAAAACAATGTGTCGATGTGAATTCTGGATTTCATTAGCTATTTGACGCTATAATAATGAGTTTGATTGACAGCTGTGATTGATTTGCGAGTGGTTGGACAGGTTTATGGGTGGCACTTTGATAATGCGGCTCCATAGCCCGGTCATTACTGCGCAGAGTCTGGCTCCAAACTTAAAAGACGGCAGCGCATGTATCCGGGATATTTTGACCTTACTTTTGTACAATTTTTATACAGTCTATGAGTGTAACCGGCATATCTCAAAAACAATTAAGGTTTGATACAAAGCCAGTAATTCCATTTAACCTTTCCACTCATTTCATCATCAAACAATTTCTAGTTTCTAGCTGTGTCTTCTTCACATTTTTACTCTGCGATGAGATTATATTCTCACTTTTCCAACATCATGCATCTATATTATAAGTCTTCTGCAGAGTTTTCAGCAGCTCAGTTTGGGTTGCAGAGATCCCTTTTGCAGCACCATCTCACTGTCTCTCATCAGCCTCATCCCTGCACTCTGTCATTAGTGTTTGCCAGGTTGTTGGAGATGATGAGAGGACTGGAGAGGAGTTGAAAGGAGAGGAGGCAGTGCAGATGCACTAATACTGCATGTGATCTACAGCCTCACAGCATTTTCATGCATCTTACATTTTCCCTCCAAGGAACCACCAAAAAGGGAGAGGAGATCCAGGCTTGTGTTTGTTTTACACTCTCCCGCTCAAAGGGAAATATTCATTAGGTTCTTCCTCTGAAATAGAGAGGAGAGGAGGGAGATGGGTAGACAAAGAGACAGACAGGAGGAGAAGAAATATATCTTGTGTGTATATGTGAATATGTATATTGTGAATATCTGCCTGCATATTCCTCAGTTTCCAAACATGATGCGAGAACATCAGTATGCTGGCAAATAATGGGCATATTATGGAGCAGCAGGCAACAATAGAGCATGGTGATAGTGTATCTGGGCTGGGTGGGTACATTAGTTTATTAGTAATGCACGCCGTGAGCACTAGCAAGATTTCCAGTGATTTAATATAAGACCCAAATGAGAGTTATAATCACTGTGCGGACCGAGGTAGGGGAAATGCATCACCATCGCAGAGGGATGCCTCCGATTTACAATCGCTCATTCTGACAAATGGAAAGTCATTTACAAGTCTCCCCGCTGTTCTTCATCTGAAGGGGTCAATGTGACATATTTTGAATTGAAAAGATGGCGTGTAAGCGGATTATTTGGCAACAGTTACACTCTCTGGTTTAGATACGAGGACGGAAAACTCTGCTGCGGGTCATATTAGAGGTTAGGAATAAACGGCCTATTTTGTGATGTGGTTCAGAGGACTTGTTGGAAAAAGGTGTTAGGGGGGATGTAAGGACTGAGATATACAAGAGAAAGAGAGGGTTGGACACACATATACAGGTCTGGACTGGTGATTTTTACTAGTGAGTCATAGGTGGGTCAATTAGAGAGACACCATTGATTTGAACTAGTGGGAGATAGGTGTTGTCTTGTTCCTGAACCTCAGTTGTACTAGTCTATATCGACGACGGTTCGTTTATCGGATAGTAGAAGTACCGCTGGATGTCCCTCACTTTCTGCTTTCTTTGAGTTAACTTTAAACTCTGTGGTCAGATCGAGCAACATTAACCAGAACCTCTGAGCAACATTACAGGCTGATGTGGATTGTGCAACAAAACCTGCTCGGTTCATTTGGGGAAGTATTGTAAAGATTTACAAAGAATATGTCTACAGCATTTATTCTTACTAAGTGGGACATTTTGGGACCTCTTGGCGGGGATTAGCTATGGACAAAATATACACAGCGATCCACTGGTAAGAGAAAATTTAGTTTAACCATGTATCCAGCTCATTTATGTAGCTCACCTTACTGTATTGAATCAACACTTCATTTAATATTTTATATGGCGTTTTCTTTTGTGGGATGCAAATGTTCCACAAAAACTAGAGAGTTTTTTGCAGAGTTTGCCACCAAAAATTATTGTGATATGGTTTAAAGAAATACCAATAAACCAGAGCACGTTTTTCTCCTATCCAGGAATAATGTGTGGTGAGACCAGACCTTCCTCCGCAGCACTGTGGAGATAGGTGTGGCAATGTGAGACTACAGTTGTTTTAACTCCATTAGGAACAAGCTGGTAAATAAAATGAATCAATCACAGATGAACAAATTGCTTTTTCTTCTGGTCTGTTGAGGAAGTGGCTTCACCAAGACACTGTACTCTGAGTGAGGACTGACAGATCAACTTGTTTTCTTTTGTAGCAGCTTGAAAAGATCAATCATTGACAAAGTGATCATACGTCTCTTTCACGTGGACAGTGAGGCGGATGGAGTGGCACATTCACGAGTTCCTAAGACATGTTTTGAGATCAGAGGAGGGAGGAAATGAACAGGTCTTAATACCAGAAGAAGACTCATTCTGTGTCTTTGGGAAAGTTGAAAAAAGCCGTCACCTCCCTAATGTCTCAGAAGACGAGCTGGTTGCCTCTGAGATCCGCTGTCCTGTCCCCCTGTCTCTCGCCGCCTTCATCGATACGTTTTCAGCGATGGCCATCAGCGCCAGTGCCCTAAGCTACTCCGCAATTTCTCACACGCCACCGTCTCCCCAGCCCCCAAATCCCATTCACATCATCCTTCAATCTTCATCCGCCTGCTCCCACCGGTTTATTGATTTTCTATTTTCCCTTTTCTCCCCCTCCTCCCCCCTGTCCTCCAGCTCTCTCCATCTTCTCAAACACACTTGCTACACTTCAGCCCAGTCCCTCTTTTAATTTTTTTTATTCCATCTTCTCTCTCCTCTCTCTCTCTTTCACTCTCTTACTCAATACGGTCAGAGTTTCTCCTCTTTGACAAGGTCGAAGCCCCAGCCGTGCTCCGAGCTGCTTAAGGTTTGTAAATGGAGATGTAATGTAATAGAGTGGTTGGGTAATAAAATCTATGAGGGTTGGGTCTGATCTAGTTAGAGAGGGCCGGCCCAAATAGGCTCCATCGAGATCCTGAGGCATCAGTGGCCAGGACTGCCAGGAGGCGCCAAGATGTATAGTAGAACTATTTTAGGTTTCAAAATGATCCCTTTAATTGAGCACAAATGATCAAAACTGTACAGGGGAATTTTTGTTTTAGGGGCTAAATTCAAAGATGCAAAACATTTAAGTTTGGTCCGAACTAGTCTATAACCACGACGTTCTATGTCTATTCTATGAGGCTATTTTGCAGAGACATTGGGGTCTCTGTCCGGTGCTAAGCGCTGCCCATGACGATTTTGATTGGTTTAAAGACATGCAAATGAGCCAGAGCACGTTTTTCTGCCAACCCGGAATGCTGTGTGGACTTGCGAGACTAGGTCAGGATCAGGATATTGGTGTCTTCAGGCTCCTTGTTGACTCAAAAGGTTTGACCTGTTGTAACTTTGTCAGCTATTTAAGACATCATACTTCAAACATTAACAAAGGTCCTCAAATGAAGCCAGTGGTGTTGATTTGGGCTTTAAATTTCCTGTTCCACAAGCTCAGTCTGAACTTCACCGTTTTCTCCACTGAAGAGAAGCTGTTTTCTCCACTCTTTTCATAAATTGCAAGCATTAAATCTTCATGAACACGCTCATGCAGCATACCATTTGAAAGCTTAAAGCCTTGTGATTCGATTAAGCCAACACGTCAACACATATGATGATTTATAGCGGTTAAACAACTGTTATAAAGTTAAAGAAAATAAAGATAAACAGAAAAATTCTACGGCGCTAGTGTCTATAGTAGAGTGTGCATCCATCCATTTTTCCTCGTGTCTTTATTCACAGCGGTGAAAGATTGCCAAAAACTTTTATTTCCTACATCGCCAAGCCATTTTATCTAAAACGAGCTGGTCCCCTCACTATCTGGTAGTTTCTGGCCAAGTTTCAACGGAAAGAAAGCTAAGTAGTTTATCACTTCTGGGTTTTGATCACTTCTCTCTTCTCTCCTGGGTCTGCTGCAGTGTAACTGAGAACATCGGAGGATTCTCTGACGTCTAAGGATTGCACTTTGTTGCCGTCTAGTGTAACCCGAGCTGGCCCTAATAGAAGCCAATCATGTCGCAGAGTTTAGGGAGGACCAACGTGGGAAAGATTGACAGCTATTCTTTCCAGTTAAAACTAGATGTTAGGAAACCGGCCTACCTGTTTAGCCAATAAGAAGACGAATTGATTGATACCAAACTTGACAAAATTTTTTTAATCCTGTGATGGCTGCAGCTGTGTCAAAGCAAAAATAGGCTTAGTTATTGCATTTCACCATTTCATCAATTTACAATTACTTATTTCTATCAATTTATGTATATAGTTATTTCAAGGATGTGTGTGATTGATGTGGATGTGTTTTTGCATTTGAGAAGTTTTGTATTTTGCACTTTTTTTTCCTTTTTTCTTTGCACTTTTCAAAAGGAAATAAGAAAAACGCACAGACATATCTGTAGAAATAACTTCATAAAATATCCATTTTCTGAGTGTTTTTCTTCTGGATTTGTTCTGTAACAGGTACTAGGTTTGTGTGTAGCCCATCTGATATGCTTACAGTAGTGTTTTCAAATCATTTTACACATGCTTTACTTGGACGGAAATAGAAATTCTCTATTTTAACCTCTGTAGCTCTGTGTCAATAAGGCCTAGAATCACACTGACACTTGAGAGTGTTAACTTCCGAATGACCTCAGGAACATCCCAGTGGGCCAAAATGTATGGGAACTGTAGAACTTTTTTTTTAGGCGAGGAAAGCATGTATTTTCAAGTGTCTCTAAAGAGGCTAATAGTAGTGCACCTGTCTCCTGGAACAAAATATACCTCCTTAAAATCAACTCAGTTGTACCTTTTGGACATTTTAGAAATCAGATTTTAAACCTCCAAACCTCTACTTGTAATTGCTTTACATAACTGTACATCCTAATTATCCAAATGTACTTAAAATACTAATAATTTTAATACTTAAATAATCTTTCTGATTCAGAAAGTTTTAGTAGCTTTCAAATATTTTTAAGATGCCACTTTTGTGTCTGTTTTTTCTTTTTCTTTCATTCTTTGTCTTTGTTTTTGACTCAATGTCATTGTAAATGACTGATTTCAACCCAAACCATGAACTTTTTCAAAACTTAACTAAGTAGTTTTGGTGCCTAAACCTAACCAAACTGCAACCGTGCAACATGGTTGCTTGTTCTTGACCTTCTAGCCACACTCATGTGCCAGATACAGTTGTGGTCAAAAGTGTACATACACTTGTAGAAAATCACAATGTTATGGCTGTCTTGAGTCTTCAATAAGTTCTACAACTCTTATTTTTCTGTGATAGAGTGATCGGAACACATACATGTTTGTCACAAAAAACAGTCATAAAGTTTGGTTCTTTCATAAATTTATTATGGGTCTGCTGAAAATGTCACCAAATCTGCTGGGTCAAAAATATACATACAGCAACATTAGTATTTGGTTACATGTCCCTTGGCCATTTTCACGGCAACTAGGCGCTTTTGGTAGCCATCCACAAGGTCCTGGCAAGCTTCAGGTCGAATGTTTGACCACTCTTCTTGACAGAATTGGTGCAGTTCAGCTAAATTTGATGGTTTTCTTGCATGAACCTGTTTCTTTAGCACTGTCCACATGTTCTCAATGGGGTTTAAGTCAGGACTTTGGGAAGGCCATTCTAAAACCTTAATTCTAGCCTGGTTTAGCCATTCCTTTACCACTTTTGATGTGTGTTTTGGGTCATTGTCTTGTTGGAACACCCAACTGCGCCCAAGACCCAACCTTCGGGCTGATGGTTTTAAGTTTTCCTGCAGAATTTGGAGGTAATCCTCCTTCTTCATTATCCCATTTACTTTCTGCAAAGAACCAGTTCCACTGGCAGCAAAACATCCCCAGAGCATAATACTACCACCACCATGCTTGACAGTAGGCATGGTGTTCCTGGGATTAAAGGCCTCACCTTTTCTCCTCCAAACATATTGCTGGGTGCTGTGGCCAAACAGCTCAATTTTTGTTTCGTCTGACCAGAGAACTTTCCTCCAGAAGGTTTTATCTTTGTCCATGTGATCAGCAGCAAACTTCAGCCGAGTCTTAAGGTGCCTTTTCTGGAGCAAGGGCTTCTTTCTTGCACGGCAGCCTCTCAGTCCATGGCGATGTAAAACACGCTTGACTGTGGAGACTGACACCTGTGTTCCATCAGCTTCCAAATCCTTGCAGACCTGCTTCTTGGTGATTCTTGGTTGACTCTTGACCATCCTGACCAATCTCCTCTCGGCAGCATGTGATAGCTTGCGTTTTCTTCCTGATCGTGGCAGTGACACAACTGTTCCATGCACTTTATACTTGCGTATAAGTGTCTGCACAGTTGCTCTTGGGACCTGTAGCTGCTTTGAAATGGCTCCAAGTGACTTCCCTGACTTGTTCAAGTCAATAATTCGCTTTTTCAGATCCACACTGAGTTCCTTTGACTTTCCCATTGTAGCTTTTGTAGCTGAGTCTAATCACTGGGTCAAATGAGCCCTATTTAAATGGGCTCATGAGAAGTCAACAGCTGTAGTCAATCAGAATCACTTAGAAGAAGTGAAGAGGCCATGACATGAAGCTAATTTGATTGACACAACTCGCTACATCACCAAAATTGACATATTTTGTTGCTGTATGTATATTTTTGACCCAGCAGATTTGGTGACATTTTCAGCAGACCCATAATAAATTTATGAAAGAACCAAACTTTATGACTGTTTTTTGTGACAAACATGTATGTGTTCCGATCACTCTATCACAGAAAAATAAGAGTTGTAGAACTTATTGAAGACTCAAGACAGCCATAACATTGTGATTTTCTACAAGTGTATGTACACTTTTGACCACAACTGTATGTGCCTCGTCG
The DNA here is from genome assembly GCA_013375575.1 of Percina caprodes. Lineage (NCBI taxonomy): Eukaryota > Metazoa > Chordata > Actinopteri > Perciformes > Percidae > Percina > Percina caprodes. Next base: position 1,161,050 of record JABXJD010000191.1, on the reverse strand, counting down.
TCTTCCAGCCGACGTTCTGCTGCTTTTGCTTACCACTGATGCTGACCTTACAACGACTTTTCAAGCGATTCCACTGTCTCATGCTAATTATTGGAATGAAATCATGAGAGTCTTGCTAGAGTTGGGGTACGCTCTGTTAGGTCTTTGTCTGCCACAGTTCTGTTGCCTGCCTCTTGCTGCTACTTCACTCCTGCTATCCACCACTCCTGCTCTCCACACTGGATCTCTAGATTATAGGACACAGACCCTCAGAAACGCGGTACCACACACGCTCTGTATCCCGGATTTCCATTGGATTTGGACTTGGCTTTTCCCTGTTGCATCCCCCAACTTGGACATTGGAATGAACCTGTTAAACTGGCATTTTGTCTCCGTGTTGTCTGCATTTGGGTTCAACCTATTTCCACAAGTAACACGCTCCCATCGTCTCAATCATTTGATGTAAGGTGGTCATTAAACTCAGTCTCAGTCCCCCACACCCAATTCTTCTGAAGCGAATCATCCAACGGGAGTTTTACCGGCAGATAAACACTCCGGGTACTGCCGCCATTCATCTACATGTACAGCAGAACAGAAAATCTGCAAACTTTCCCTCAAGGAGCTAGCTAGCTTGGTTACATTTTTTAAAACAAATCTAGTTACTGTGCAATGCGTGACCCGCAAGATCCCCACTCTGTACATATTATAACAGTCTTAAATGTTAGATGTGAAATGGTTGTCTTTAGATGTGAGATGGTGTCAGAGTTGTAGTCTTTTCAAAGTCTGTTCAAACTCTTCTAGTGTATGGCAGGCATGAGCTGGGTCAATGTTGATCCTCTGCCTCTGCATCCTCCTTTTAGCTCTTTATTACTCTCTCTTTATAACGTATTACTTTAGCTCTTTTTGCTTTGCTAAAGACACATTTATTCATGAACTTCTTCATACCATCTGAATTTGGCTGCTCTTTCTTTGTTACATTACATTTTTTAGAAACTCCTGACCGAATTTCCTTTAATGGGAATGACAAGGCATAAATAATAATGACACCTTTTTGATCTTTATGTACTGTATACTTGAGCTTTACCTGCGCTTTATTCGCTCACTTACACTTTTCACACAAAATATTCCACATTTACAAAATTTGGACCCAATTATTGTAGCAATTGAATTACTTTATTTCTTTGGATATTAAATAAATTTACTTACAAAGCATCTTACAGAACATTCATTGCTTTTTGACAGTTTTATTATTTTCTACAGTACATTCCTTTGTCAAATAAAGTAAACGCAACATAAATCCATTACAGTGACTGAATAATAAGAAAGTTGGACAGCCTTTGTAGTAATATTTATCAAAAAATAATTTCTTGTGCCTGAAAAGAATTCCTGACATACTGGAAAAATGTTTTCAAGGCTGTTTTTTTTTTTTTTTTCATTAAATCAACTTGTTCAGACTGTGAGGTAGCCAGCAGATGGTTCAACAACATCCATAAAAGAAAGCTTTGGGTTAGTTATTGTTCTTTTTCCCTCCTCCCCAGCCCTGTAGCCTTGTTAAACCAGTGTCCCATCCCAGGATGGATCGCTGCTAGTTCCTCTGTCCCATCAGTGGTGACCTTCAGCGGGACTCTGATGCAGTGGGATATCACCCAGCTTGGCAGCACCAGACGGGCCACCGCTAAGGCAAGGACGCAACCGCTGTGGATCTATCACCCAAACAAAGGGCCACTTCCTCGTGGAGCGACGCAGGAATACATCAAACTCCAACCCAACAGCAGGTCACTGCTGCAGGTGTCCTGACCACCGACTCTCTCCTCACACAGGAACAAAAGCCTTGCAATCTAACATTTTGTGGAATTAGTATAATCATTCATAAGATGAGTTTCATTACTCTGAAAGGATAAGAAGGAGATATGACTACACAACAAAAGGTAAAAGAAAGTGATGCGGCGGTTCAATCACCAACGTATGGGGCGACCTCTAGCTCACCCAGGAGAGTGTGCCCTCCACGTGGGCTGAGTGTTTGGCAGCAGCTCGGGTTCAAATCCGACCCGCAGCTCTCTGCTGCATGTCATCTCCCCTCTCTCTCCCTTTTCTTGTCTTCAAGCCAGCCTGTTAATTAAAGGCCATGAAAAGCCCAAAAAATAATCTTAAAAAAATAAATCACCAACTTATGACCCAAATTTGCAACTGGGAGTTTGTTTTAAAACTAGAGATGTTCCAAAACTTAAACTTTAGACAAAAAAACTTTACTTTCTTCAATTTCTCCCTTACCAATGATGTCTTCAATTTCTCCCTTACCAATGATGTCTTCAATTTCTCCCTTACCAATGATGTCTTCAATTTCTCCCTTACCAATGATGACAAAATGTTTAATAATGTATTGCTTAAAGCTACAGGACACACTCAATCTTTCATTTTCAATTCTACAAGTTTGTTGGTGTCCATGCTTTCAACACCTAAAAATGCAGACCGATGATGACAGTCGGATGTAGCTGAAGGCCTGGAAACCTGCTAACCTACAGTTACGGCAGAAACGTTGACATAACAGCGTTGAACGCTATGTCTCAGGAGGCAGAGCGGGGGGTCCGTTGTGTCAGAACCCCAAGTTGCTCCAGATGAGCAGGCCAGCCTTGCACCGCAGCTCTGCCACCATCAGTGTATGTATGAATGTGTGTGAATGGGTCAATGAGAGGCAACATTTTTAAGGGCTTTGTCTGGTAAGATAGGAAGATGCTATATATAAATGAAGTCAATTTAGGGCATTTATGATCCATGCAATTACGCAAACGGAGATGCTTCCAGGAATGTGTCACCTAAAATTCTTAACGTAACGCAAGCGTGAGCTGCAGTTTGAGCGTTGCTGCCAGGTGCGCTATAACATGAAACAGCAAGAGAAAGCTTAACATGTGAGTATGCATGAGAGCATTTATGACACTTCCTCACCTCCAGTGAAAATAGCAGAACATTGACATATTATCACGTTATAAAGTCCTTTTGGCAAATGTACTTCTTTTTTGTCTATTTACACATACATACATGCATAAATACATACATGCATACATACATACATACATACATACATACATACATACATACATACATACATACATACATACATACTGTACATCTGGATGAACATATTCGATACTAGCTGGTAGCCAAGCAGCGAGTGAAGCATGATTGAAGCAGCTGTCTGAATTGATGCCATTTCCCATTTGGTATTTGAAAAATTAATGTATCGTTAATGAATTTACTGTGACAAACATTAAATGAACTGCACTATTTGATGGATAAAAATGTAAAACCTCAATTATAATTAGGGTAAAAATAAAGTAAATTGAAATGCCAACATGTCTTTTTCTGAGCTATCACAATACCACAAACTGTTTCCTTACTTTATTTTCAATCTGTAAGTACAGTCGAGTTGCATTTTCATAGTGGGACCAAAAAGTGTATCCATCAACACCACACTCAAACAAACATCTTTGTGTCATGTGTCACTCTAACCATGTGTGTCATTTTACACACATGGTTAGAGTGTGTGTTGAGCAACTGATAGGCAACACAGGTGCTTGTAGACAGATGTTGTACACACACATACACAGAGCCATAAACAGGACTGGATCCTTGACACATTTCTGCAAACACAGTCCTTGTGTTCGCTCAGTTAGCCTCGCAGCCTCTCGGTTTAGCCAACGTTTGATAAACTTCCCTTGTTGCCTCGTGTGATTAATGATGGTTAACAGAATTGAATTAAGGTTAAGAATGACATGTCTGCGGCAGGAGGGTGGGTCAGAGGGGAGGGAGGGGGCAGTGCTGGGTTGAAGGTAGCAAGTGCGGTAAATAACTTCTTTATAGAAAATATAGAGCAGCCCCTCCTCTGCACCCTCTCCGCCATGCCAAGTAATTACTCGCCCCGGCCTCCTGTAATAATTCCTATTACAAGCAGAACGGAAGAGTCGGTAACTCAGCACGCAGGACAAGGTGAAGGCAAGGCCACGGAGGAGCGGATCAATATTTCATTTACTCACCCTGCTTCCCCATCCCGGGCCTGGATCAAATTCGCCAACAGAGGCGGACGGAGGGAGAGAGAGAGGGAGAGAGAGAAGGAACGAAGAAGGAAAGAAAAGAAACAAGGTCCATTGAAAACGACACAAGGCCACTAATTTCCTCTGGGTTTTGGTAGGAGGAGGGAAGTACGGGCTCTGGAGATGGTGCTTATGGAGGTCAAGTGTGTGTGTTTGTGCGTGTGTGCGTTAATGTACAGTGATGCTCACACAAGGTCGTCAATCACACACAATCATCATTGAAAAGAATACAGAAAATGAAAGACCAAAAAAGTACTTTTGTCCTTGTGCTTGAAAGGCAATTACTTTTCTTTCTAATTTTATTCAATGTAGACTAAAAGGTTAGAAGACCCTCTTAAAGGCTACAAACGTGTTTTCAACCTTGAGAACCTAGAAAAAAGATGTGTGTTGATTTCTTCTTCTTCACCTCCTGCATATCTGGATGGCGAGTCCACTCCAGCGTCTCTTCAGACTTCAGTTTCGACTCACTGAACCACTGTGTCTGTTTGATACTCCTCGAACAGCCGTGTGGTCTGCATAGATTATCACTGAGTGAGGGCTCATTGTGGGATCAGCAGTTTATTCTGTCGGGTGAACCTGCTTTTAAGGCCAAAACCAACTCGAACACACTGGAGCCATCCTCAAAAAGGATCTGGAAACTTTGTGCTCGAGGTGGAGGTTTTTCCTTGCATTTCCTCATTAGCAGCTTTAAAGCTGCAATGATTAAAATCCTTATATTAACAAATGGTCAACCAACTATGTGTAATGGGAAAAGAAATAGAAATATTGTAAATTACATGATTTTTCTTTTTTAATGTGTATTTTTTTGGGCTCTAGAATAAGATTTTAAACACATGTTTGTGGGTTTAAACAATACTTAAATGAGTTTGTGATTATGGACGGTAATTACGAACTACGTCACTTTCTGCGTCACATGCATATTAACCCAAACCACGATGTGTTTCTAAACTTAACTAAAGTAGTTACATCGTCAATGACATGTTTAAAACAACTACCTTTACGTTCTCATTTAAAATGAAAAAAGCTCCTGTGGGTCGTATTTCCCGTGACCGCTATAGGCGCTAATTTATAAAACGCTTCTATGGCAGTGATTGTTTTGGTGTCTCCTCTATTTCTTTAAAGAGCTGTGAGTAAATGTGTCAAGCCAGATATACGTAATTTCTAAATAAAATGCCCAGGGGTCTCATTTATAAAACTGTGCGTAGGATCCATAGTAAAAGTGTACGTACGCCCAAAAGCCAAAAACGGCATACGCCAAAAAAAAACACCCTACATACGCACACCTGTAAGCAATGTTCCCTTTATAAATCACAGATTACTTACCAGTCAGCGTACGTGAATCAGCCTCTTATCACGCTATGTACACGCCCAGTTTTAACCATAAATAGTCTGCACTTGTGAATGCTGATAAGTACAGTATGTTAATGACCCTGGCAGTTGTTCTTTTGTGACACCTAATCATGCCAAATCATGACGACTGGCAGAGAAAAAGCCAAAAACCTCTTAGACGTTTGGGGAATTGCTGCAAATTGAACTGTAATTTCGGTCTGGTCTCGCACAGACCAGACCGAAATTATAAGCTGACTACACAGGCATTATGGCACACAGGGACTGCTTCGATATACCAGACCTACAGATATATGTTAACATTTAACCTAAGCTATATTATAACCAAACAACAAGTCTTAGTGATAAAGTTGAAGATTATGATATTTATATAAAACACTTAGCCGGTTACCCCCAGAGTTGCGAGGACGTGTTTGGACTGGGATGGGACTCTTCCGGCACGTTTCCCTCTCTACTGGACCCGACTCAGTACATAGATCCAAGAGGCTTTAGGGAATTTAAATCGTCATATTAGCCAGTCATCGTCATGGTCCCTGAAGTCTCTCTCTCCTGGTTCTTCCATTTAGGGTTAGTCCTCCTGCAGTGCCATCACGAAGCATTACGCACGGGGGGGTTACGGCAGTGTTTTTGTGACAATTTGTGATTGTTAACACCTTGCCAAAAGCACAGCATCGGCTATACCCCCCCCCCACCCAGCGATAGAATTTGAAGACAAAAGTGTAAAAGGCAAACACACTTTTCTTCATGCACATTTTGTCACCAACAGTATTATAGTTCGGATCGATAACGAGGACATTAAGTGTACATTTTGATGGCTTAAATGTTTATCTCTGAGATTCCTGCCTTTCTATCTGCATGTAGACCCAAGACTAGTGAGAACATTTTATTTTGGGTGAACTTGAGACAAGACTGTCCTCTCAAAAAAAGCATCACCCAAAAGGACATATTGTTTGTGTTCAAACAAGATTAAGTTATTTCAACCCAAACCATCATTGGCCCAACCCCAAAGTGAGCCCTGATGACTAAGGACTAAAGACTCTCAGACTTGAGAGATTGATCTCAGGTGCTAAGTGAGTGAGTGTGTGAGGTCACATGGGCTCAGGTAGGTATAAATGGGATTGGGACAGCACTTCACGAAATCACTCGTTACATCTGCGACATTTAATAACAGATGTTGACACTTCCTATTTTTTCATTTTTTCAAGTTTGTTGCTTTCCACACGTCCAAGGCACAGGAGACGGCTGCCTGATGCCAAATTTTTTCAAACTCTTGTTTTACAGGCTGGAAAACAGGTCTGGTCCGTGTTGGGCTGTTGTTTACCTTTGTAATCTCCAGATTTCCCTATGGTCTCCGTGGTAAATATCACAATGCTTTGAACTGTGGGTAATTCAGAAATCTGCATCAATGCAGACTCACGGAAAGCCCTCAGTAAGTGTGTACTCACACCCTTATGTTCTTTGAAATTGGAACAGTGGGACAACCCTAATCCCTTAGAAATTTCACGAGAACGCGCACCAATGTCCGTGAGTCTTTGAGTCCGGACTTTGGGATGTGGTAAATGTCAGACAATTTAAAAGCAACAGTATTTATTTGGACTGCTCACACACTTTTAACATAATTTTACAATCTGTGTGCCTCTGTGTGCCCGGCTACAGTCAGGCGCGCAGCCTGTTGCTCACAACTTTGTAACAAAGAACCAACAAAACAACATCTCACAGGCCAGGTGTCCTGTCTCTGTGGTGTGTGTGGCAGTCATCTGAAGATCCAGCAAGCTACTGCATGTAAAGGGAGTGTGAAATTAGTACAACAATCAGCTGAAACATTTAACTCACCCGGCACTTGATTCATGAGCTATCCCTACCCCTCTCTCCACTGCAGCTGAGTACAGACCACGCCCACCTGCACAATGATCTTTCCTTAACTCTTAACCAAGTATTTTTTTGTGAATAAACCTAACCAAACCAAGCTGAGTATGATCAGAAAGTGTTTTTTAATTTATTTTTGAAACGGTTTTAGAAGGCACACAGATCAGAAAACGCACGTATCGTTCCACGAATGTGGAACAAGCAATGTATTTTTGCCGTTTTATATATTTGGAGGACTTGTTGGAACTGATCCGTTAGGGCAACTGAACCTTTTGTTACAAACGCTGTCGATGTTTGTGTCAGTGTTTTTCAGAATGCACATCCGATCTGAGAAAACAAATCAGAATTGCCCTTGGTGCCCTGCAGTGTGACCACAGCAGTGTGAAATATATTCCACACCGACTCACTGCTTCTACCAAACCAAAGCAACTCGTCTTCTGCTGCAAAGCTGGCGGGGCTTGGATCAATAAGCGAGAACACTCCTGACTTCCCCTCAGTCTTCTCTCACAATCGTTTCAGTCCTGTTCGAACCACAAAGGTCAGATTACCTGAAGAGAGGACGGGAGAGAAAGGGGCAGCTCATGCATTAAAGACTGAGGAGTTATGGGGTTTGGAAGCGATGAAGGTGGAGGAGTGAATTTAATAAATAACAAAGTCCCCTCAGCGCCACAGAGCCATGCTTTGTGTTTAATTGCGCCGTATTGATTTTTCCCTCTCTTTTTCTTTTCGTTCTTGGGTCTGGCATTGCTCTCATTTTGGAACAATCAGGTGGCCAAGGTGGGCCTTAAGAGTCGAATGTCATTTATTCTCTCTCCTCCTTCTCTCCCTCGCTTTCCCATTCTTCCTCTTTTCCCCGCTCCCCCTCTCACCTTTCTCATGATGCCTTTTGTGTCTCACACTTCTCGTGGGTTCTCAACTGTCAAGGTTATCTTAAAATGGCTTTGAACACTTTCCGGCTTTTTTTATGAGGGATTTTGATGAATATAAGAGATTGCATCAACAGCCGTAAATGGTCTTTTTACTCTCAGGCATATTGTATTCTTCATACTTGTGAATACAGATAGAAAAGAGAAGAAATAAGGCACTGGCTCCAAAGATCTAAGAAAAGCATTTACACTTAGACTGCGTGCTTTGAAAACTGAACGGGCTGCTGTTCTTTACAAATGATGAAAAACCACATTAAACATATTGAACCTTTGTCACGGATGTGAGTCACTCAAAACACAAAGTGCCGGTCTTTAATTATTTCTCATGCAGTACTTGAGCTCAAGTGTTTATTATCATAATTTCTTTTCCCTTCTTCAGCATCATCACTCATGTGTCAAAAAGTTTGGAAAATACTCCAAAGGTGACATAAGGCGCAGCGGGAGCACGGAACACAAATTAACATGAAAATCCATCACGAATGAAAATAAAACTGTTGATCTAACTGGGTGTGTCAGCAGCTCTCACCTTTTTGTGTGGTAAATTATGTGTTTTGAGCCGACGGGGGTTCAAGTTAAATGCCATGAATAAAGCTACAGTAGCACAACCTCTGCTACGATGAATCAGGTAGAAAATCACACATGTCAACAGTGCCATCACACTGCCCTGGGCCTCGTCTGTGGACAGAGGGGTGTATTTTCATCTAAAAGGAAAGCAATTTGAAGGGATCCTCCCCTTTAAAAGCTGACTTGACATTTCCTGCCATTATGAGCACAATGTGCTCTATTATAGAATGAATGGCAATTAAGCGCATCTGAAAATGTCAGGTGATTTACAGCTCACTGAGGTGAACCTGGTGACGTGCAGTCACCCATTTAGACCCATTCCTACCCGACCACATCCCCCCCATCTCTGTCTCCACCAACTCAACTTGACAAAGGATGGAAAACAAACTACAGACTGTAGTAAGACTGTGCAGATTGAGCTTTTTGTAGACATAGCTACGAAAAGTTATAAACTCACGGTACGTAACTGTGAAGAACGCTAAACTTAACTACTTAGCGACCGGTTATCACGTGACCATGCAGCGGTTGGTGTAATTTGTAGGATATCACATGAATTGTTGGGCATAGTTTTCGTACAATTTGATATGAATTCGTTCACGAGAATGCGTTGGGCTGTATTCAGTAGTACTCGGTTCCTTCACATAAGTAAAAGCAGCTGTGGAAAGTTCGTTATTTTTGGTGTCTTTAGGGCAAAAGTTTCATAATAATCTTGCGGCAAATATTATTATTCTCTCAGGAAATGGAAGCACATTGTAACAGCTCAGTATACAAAGGTTTGGATTTAATAGCACAACTCTGTTAAGTACGGTGCAGGGAATTGTGGACCCAAATGTACAGACAGACAGGAATGTGAAGTTTGAGAATTTAATGAAATAATAACAAAAATCCATACAACTAAAGATGTCCTGTGGAATACAAATGAGACCAGACACACAAAAACACTACAATGATCTGACAACAGACAAGGGGAACACCAAGACTAAATCCAGAGGGTAACGAGGTAACAAGAGGCAGGTGACACAAGGGCAGGGAATCAGGTGAAAGACATCAGACAATCACAAGGGCGGGAAAATTAAGGCAGGAAGTAAAACTGAACGAGACGGCACAGAAAACAAGACTATCACAATAAAACAGGCAACAGAACATACACAAGACAGTCACAAGAGACTACAAGACAGAAACTACAACAAGTGAGCAACCAAGGACTAAGACATGAAACAAAACATGAACAGATGTAAACGGTTATAGTATAAATAATAATTATAAAATAATAAACGTTTCTCATTACAAACAATAATAGAAGATGGGGATCATTTCCAAAACGTTTTAGCTATCTGTGGTTGTTTGGTTGCTAACGTTAGCTCAGCACACCATTCGACTGACAGCCATGTTGTGTTTGATGCTAACTTGTAGCCAGCAGTGAACGAACTTGGTTAAATAGGTCCATTTTTACTGTATTGACATTACAGATGCCTTTCGTTAGCATCTTACATGCTACTTGCCGCAACTCACAGCTTCACTTGTCGCAAAGTGACGCATGCGTGACTCAAATCTGCACTCGCCTTACATATGGCAGTGACACAGGCTAAGAAATTATGACAGGAAAACAGACTACCACAATAAGACAAGACAAAACACCCAAACCATAACAAACTCATAGATAAGGACTTTCGTCATCGGCTTCACTTCCCAGGCCAAAGGTTGCTGCTACAAATTATTATTAATTTTGCTTCTTTTAAAACAGTCTGACTATGTTGACTGAAGACCTTTTGTTGTAGGTTTAGCCTCTCATCTTCACAGTCAGCCACACAGTCCAAATCTACTGGAGCCTTGAGGGAAAACCCTCATAGACACTGGCGTCCCTCTGGTAGTGCCGGATAAAGTTTTCCAGCCTTAGCAACAGTAACCGAGTGGAGAAGTGTGGAATGCCGATTCATTCTGCCAAAGAGACTCGCTGCTGTTCGTCTGTTCAGATCAGCCCTTTGCTCTCTGTTTGCAGCCTCCTTTGTTCAGGACACATTACATCGGCCACGTTCACAAGTGCACTGCCATGTGAGTGTCGGTGCTGTCTTAGAAGTAACAGTCTGATTTATATTTGTTCACATGACAGTCTCAAAGTTGTTCAAAAAACACGGAAGGAACTCAGAGACTTCTCCAAATAATCTTCTGAATTTACTTGAATTAATTAAAATGTTTTTAATTCAATTTATACCTCGACATGGCCGTTGCAGTCAGCCATTTTTATTTTATTTTTAGTATCATCATCATATCATTTTAGTATCAAAAACTGATGAAAAATTGCTGTGAAGAACCCAAGATATGATAATTTAGAAACTGCGTCGCAATTACACATCGGCCCACCAGAGAGCACTGACAAGTTTAGTTTTCAACTGAAAAATCTTAGCTAATTTAGGGGAATGCTATCAAATGTGTGTGTGTGTGTGTGTACATATATATATATATATATATACCTTATTTGGATTTTTTTTTAAATAAAAATAAATATTGTTATCAGACTTTAAAATCCAACCCAATAGTTGGGCTCCAATTTATAATCTGCATCTTAATATGTATCCAAATACACAGAGAATCTTCCTCTGGGGGATCCCGAGGTTTAATATCTACAGTATCAATACAGTACAATATCTATATACAGAACATATATATATATATATATATATATATATATATATATATATATATATATATATATATAGGTCTTGCTATTTTAGAGGAAGGTTTGACAACTGGACAAGGAGCAATTGATTTGTTTGTGGTGTGAAACTAGATTTGGAAGTGAATTGTGATTATTTTTTAAGACCAAGAACATAGATTTTAAACCTCGGGACACATTTATGGAAGTAGTAGTAATATTTATATCATCTCTCACTTTTGAAACTGAGTGAAAAGTGATTTGAGAATGCCTAAAAAAACAAGTAAAGTAACAAAAGGCTATTTGGATTCACACGCATCATCCACTGTGAGTTAGCTCTGTTACAGTGACTCAGGCTAAAATAAAGGAGGAAAGCCATGATGCTAAAACACCGCTTCAACATTCCTAAAAATAGGCGATGCCTTTATCCACCCTCTCTTACCTCATACTAATCTCACTAACCTCACTAATCATCAACGACAGATTTCCAATGCAATCTCCCTGAGGTTACGCCTCTTTAATTATCCAAACAGGTCAGAGGTCACAGACACTTTTGTGGCGAGGGGTCAAAGGGCAGCCAGCCGGGTCACAGAGGCCAAGGCAGTAGCAGGGTGCAGGGAGAATCTGGCAGCAGATCCTGCTGCTTACTAACTAGACGTGACTGTCTCAGCCATCGGGGAGTTGATCACTGGCTGTGGCCAGCCCTGCAAGGCCTGATGGGTAATTCAAGGCAGGTAGTGGGTGTACAGTGTGTATTGAGAAAATGAAATTAAGAAAGGCAAGAGGAATTAAAATGAAAGCAAAGGCTAATTTTTTTCCTCTGGTATACTGTTATCCAGCACAGATCACTTTTCTCTGTGCATGTGCAAAGTGTTCCTCATTCAGAAAACAGATGAATGAAATGTATTATACATGTATTCATAAGAAGTAAGGTAACTGTTGATTTAATACAAATAACATTGACAAATGAAGAATCGAATAAATTGTCAATATTATAACATGTTTTTCACTGACTTTTACAGTTGTTAAATACTTTCAGCATGGATTCAGTACATTAATTGACTTTAGTGTTATTTTTTTTTAAATAATCAGTGGGTCTGCTCTATTAACTTCCACAGAAGAAGTCTAGAGCTCTCTCTATCAAAATGTAATTTTCTCAAAGTTGTCAAACACACACAATGTAACTGAAGGTCTGGTGGTTGAAGCTAGAAGGTTGCACTGTAAGAAGGAAGGAAGGAAGGATTTGGCAGTGGTGCCCTAAAGGTTAGAGAAGTGAGCTTGGGGCCGGGAGGTCGCCGGATCAACAGGATAAAATCTGGACGGGGAAAAGTGAAAGAGCAGTTCTTGGCCCTCCCTCATCAGCACCACCGAGGTGCTCTTGAGCAAGGCTCTTAACCCCAACCGCTCCAGTGGAGCTGCTCAGTGGCCAGCAGATCAGACTGTGATTGTATTGGGCGACTTCCAAGTATGAATGTGTAATTGTTTGAATGTGACAGGTTGTCTTTGCAAATGCAAAATTGTTCTAAATTGACTTATCTGGATAAATAAAGGTTAAAAAAGGAAGAAAGGAATATTGTCATTACCTTCAGTAGAAACTCACCATTTGAAAAAGCAGTCACAAAGTAAACTGCTAACTTTGTGTTTATTTATTTTACTGTATGATGTACTGTACAGTGTTTGAATATATTCCATATTATATATGGGCCATGTCTATCTGATGAGCAGGTGGAACCTTGTATATGGCAGCCTCGACCACCAGTGTATGAATGTCTGTGGCTGTGTGTGGTAAATAATTCTTGTACTATGTAAATGGCTAGAAAAGCGCTATACAAATGTAGTCCATTTACATTTATCAGTAATACTGTACCTGGAAAGTACTGACCAGGAGGTTTCAGCTCTTGTCCTGTAATGAGTCAATGTATGTATCCACAAGAAGCCAGGTCCCTGCATGTGAAATAATATTGACATTTTTATTTGAAGGCATCAGTTGGCAGCAGCGTAAACAGTGAAAAGCTGAAAGTATTGATACAACCTGTTAAACCGCCTCAGCAAATCTATTCTATTCTATTCTATTCTATTCTATTCTATCTCTCTCTCTCTCTCTCTCTCTCTCTCTCTCTCTCATACATACACACACACACACACACACACACACACACACACACACACACACTTTTAATTGACTTTGCTGTTAGTAAATGACCTTCGGTATCAAACTGTCTCTCTTTGAATTTACATCCCCCACCTTCCCATCCCAACTGTAGAGATAGGAACATACAAAACACACACACACACACACACACACACACACACACACACACACACACACAGATTCCCACTAACATGCAGTGATCAAAGCAGACAGGAACGACAGGTAGAAGCACAGCAGCCAATCAGAGCCAAGCATCAGTGGGTGACCTTGCTGAGCTGCAGCTGATTGGTGGTGTCCGAGCTGTCAGTCATGTCACAAACCCTCTGACAGGAGACAAAGGAGTATGTGTGTGTGTGTGTGTGTGTGTGTGTGTGTGTGTGTATTTTGAGGGGAGGTGGTATAGAGATATACACTGATATACTATTGATAAAAAGCTACAAATGAAACCAGTAAGGTGAAAAAACATACAAAGCTTGTATTCCTTTTTTGTATATTTTACAACACCAAATTGTGTTTTGTCTTCATCCCCTCATCCTTATGCCACCCTTATCTTTCCAAGGTAAAGATATGATAGGTAATCACACACACACACACACACTAGGACAGAAAACAGTGTATATTTCAGTCTGTCATTTAAACAGTCAATATGGCCAAACAGACCAAAATGTAAGCAGGCAATTATTAGTGTGTTTCTTTATTCTGCCTGCCATCAGAGAGATTAAGGGAATAATCGGCTTAATGAGCTCCGAAATAAAGATGGGATCCAGTTTCCCCAAGGGGACGAGGCTATTGTACGAAGGCCACAGCCTACATAGCTGCGATGTCAAACAGCCCCACTGCTCAAATACCATTACAGTAACTGCAATACAAATTACTGCAGTGCTCTTTGTTTGTGTGTGTGTGTGTGTGTGTGTGTGTGGGGGGTGATAGGGAGAGAGATGTGTAGTTGGTCCTTGGAGATGAAATCCCCTGTTAACAGAGAATCCTTGTGGTTTCTACCGTCACAACAGACGTTTCATGTTTGTGAATGTGATTATCGTCTACGTACAAGTCATTTACTTGTCATAATTCTTTGTGTACTTACATACATAAAGGAAAAAGTGCACCTATTTGTGGGTAATAAGGGATGCCTGAGCACCACTTTTTTATGTTTGCCACCCAGTTTTATCTTGCTGTCCGGGGATCTGATAGGGCCACCGCTACTCCATTATTGGCAGTAACAGAAAGTGTGTAATAATAATACAGGTCCCAGAGTTCTGTTAGAAATGACCCCATATGTACTGGGGGCAGCAGACACTTCTTTAGCAGCTACACTGTAAGAGATGCAGATAAAGGACAACTTGTAAATTGGTTTACAGCACAGCCAAATAATGAGGAGTACTAAATATGCCATCGTTTCATGTATTTCTATGAGATCAAGTTGTGCTTTTCTTGCTATATGACAAGTCAAATTGTTTGCTGTGAAAAAAGGCCACGGTCTATCCTGAACCCCACTGCTGCAGATGTCTTGCACGTTCAGCTATTGATATCCCAAAGCACAGATGGAAATGATGGAATGACTGCTGGCCGGTGTGATCTCCACCTCTGCTGACAGAGCTGTCAGGAGCTCAGCAGCTGCACCCAGGCAGAGTGCTCGGCAGTACATTGACATTTTATCACTGCAAGTAGGATTACAGTGGACCATTTATTTTCTTTGATAGTGTGACAGCCTTGTGACATTTTCACTTCACAGCCGAGAGATGCCAGCACAGGCACCAAAACCTCAGAGTCTCATGGGTAAAAACAAAAATGAGACTTTCCAGTTTTTAGAATGCACTTCCTTTGTAAGACAGGTGGGTTTTGAGTGAGGTGTCACTGGTACTGGTCTGTTATCAGTTTGAAAGCTTTTTGGGGACTTTTGTCCATCTTAAAAAAATCTGTGAATCTCTACCTAAAGCCAAAAAAAGTTGATGATGCAGGATGAGGGAAAGTATTATTAAAGTTTTAGATCAGACTAAACACCAAAGTTGTTTCTCTTCACTAGACTTGAACTTGTCATGAAGCCTCTACATCTTCCTATTCTCTGCTGATATTATCATAAGGTGAAAAATGTGTTATCTCTTTGTCCTAAACTCTAGATTTTACATAAAAAATAAAGCAGAAAATTATGCAAGGTTACATTAAAATACTTGACCTGTAATTCCAATTTACTGAACACATCTTTTTGTGTTCTCCTACAGACTCAGAGGAAACTGAGACATATTTGGAGCAGGAGAGACGACTTAAAAGGAGTCTGAAGAGTGTAGTTCTATTTGTAGTCAGATTGGGAACACATGAACCCCGGCTGAGGTCTGACTGGTCTTGTAAAAGAGGTGAGAGGCTGTTTAATAGTGTGACTCTTAGAACCATGAGATCATCATCTGGAAACAGGAAGGTGGAGAGAGAGAGGGAGAGAGGGGTGGAGAGAACCCGACGAAATGGCCACAGAAAGGACAGAAGTAAAAATAAGACATTAACAAATTTCTATAAACAAATATATGACTTTTGTTCTGAATAATTTTGAATAATTCAAAACTAGAAACAATTTATTTTTGACACGCACATTAACAATGTACTTGGAAAAACAGATTGATTGTAACAACGCTTGATGTTATGTTCTACCGTTTTGAGCGGGCCGATGGTTCCCAGTGTTTATTTATTTTACACAACTTAATTCATTTATTTTTTATACTATTATTAATACCGCAATGTTTTCTCTCTGTTAGAATACGCATTACACACAGGTCTGTAATACACACACGCACGTCAGTACGTATAATACTAATAAAGAGATGTCAGAGTGAAGGGGTTGCAGTTGTCAGAGCACCACCATAGTCCACCACCATACTTTGTTTTTTTATGGAGACTTGAACCAGCAACTCTCTGGTTTCCAGCCCAACTTTCTACAGACTGAGCTACTGCCACCACCCCCAATTGTGAAGGATTCTCACAAGCAACATGTGACACAAAATGCAGCTATACATCACTCGGTTCCCAGTATAGCTGCTTGATGCATTGTGAGGTAACATGTTTGTTCAAAGCGCTCTCAAGAACCACTTATCCAATGGTAAGTGGAAAATACGTTGCATTTATGCATCACCTTTCTACCTTACTGGACAAACTGCTTTACACTTTTCCTCCTATCCAAACACACTTATGGTGGCGGAGCTGCCATGCAAGGGACTAGCCTGTACTAATGTACATGACACGCCCGTAGACTCGCTGCTGCTCCTCAATCAGAAGTGACAGAGAGAGGTGACTGTGGCGGTCACAAGAGAGAAAGACCTTGCGTTCGGCAGAGAACACTGGCGTCTCTCTTCTTCATTAGTCACTAGATTTCTCACCAGTTGCTGTTTGGAACCCATCCATGCTGCTGTGCAGAGGCTCGTGTAGGCTCTGTGGCTCTGCTCCTGCTGCTGAACAGAGCCCTGCAACAGTGTGCTGTGTGTGACATCATTGGCACATACAGGATAGTTTGAAAGACACACACACACACACACACACACACACACATCCCTCGATTTATAGTTAGATAAATCATATTGTATGTTAGGGTTGCAACGGTATTTCACCCAGAACTATCTCAGAATATTTCACGGTATCCGGTATCAACAATTAGTAGTAGTAGTTTTATCAGTTAAGATGACCCTTAAAGGGATGAAAACAGAAGTTTTTTTGGTAGAACAAGAGCTGCATTATAATTGAAACTTCAAACCATGTTTTTAATGGAAAATATGTGTGAAAAGTCTTCCTTTTCAGAGTACATAAAAAACTACAAACTACAAGAAGTTATTGTCAGGTTCTTTTATTCTATGTTTCATTTGTGTCATCAGTATTTCCTATTTCCTATTTTTTATTTTGTAGTAATTATCTGCTCTCATTTCAGGTCTCTTGTCTTCCTCCCTTTGTCTGCTTTCCCGTCTGTATGATTACCATCTCCGCCCCTAATTTGATTCACCTGTTTGTTTTCAGCTCCCCCATTTCCCAGTACTTAAATACTTACCATTCCTCCACACCGTTGCCAGATTGTAGTATTTCACTCTCTCCAGCGGTTTCTCTCATGGTGGTTTTCCCGGTGTAATTGGCCTTTTGCCTGTTTCCTGACGACGATTATTGCCTGCTCCTGTTGAACCTTTGCCTGCATTGTTCTTGGAACAATAAATCTACTAACCTGTGATTCCCTGTCCGAGTCGTGCATTTGAGTCCGCCATTGTACCGTGATAGTTATGATGGGGTCCATGTCTCCTTGGCGAATCGCCCTAATGCAGCAGAACTCAAAGCGCAAAGGAGGAGAGGCAAATGAGAAACACAAGAGATGCAATGTCTGTAGTAAATTGCAATTGCAAATTTCTCATTCACATTCATTGAGTTATAGGCCAAAACGCATCTAACCTTCATTATGGTCCCCTTTAATGGCCGATCACCTGCTGGTGGATATGTTATACTATGTTATACTTCACACTCTCTACCACCCCTGAAAGTTGTACTTGCTCAACTTAAATGGTGTAGGCTGTAGTAGCACTTTTACTGAAGGTGTGACACATTTCACACAAAAAATATTCTAGGCAAAAATGGGCGTGGCCTATATCACAAGATTCATCTGAATTCAGAAAACGCTAGTTGTGGGGAAAAATAATTGATTCTTAGATGCATGATTCTTTCTAGAACGATTTGATTTTTTTTAATGTGTTGGTTTTTATTTTAAAAGTTAGTCTCCAGTCTCCAGACATGCACAAATCAGACAACAGAGTGACTGAAAGAGGACGGGATAATGGACAACAAGTCCATACCAAGGGAAAAAAACAACACACAAATGGCCAAAAGAAAAAAAAATGTGTGTGTGTGTGTGTGTGTGTGTGTGTATATATATATATATATATATATATATATATATGATCTAATAAGATATAGATAAAACAATTAGGCTGTTCATCTACTATATCACATTACATGTGACCACCTCATGTTTCATGTTCTCCACCTTTAAACATGACTGAGCCTCTGACATGGAAGATCACTGTGAGAGAAGATGACTTTCACAAGCATGTTTAAGGCTGAAACATGGAATTACTACACAATAAAACCCTCGGTAGACAAAACATTTCATTAAAACTTGTGTGGGAAATATACAAATGTACAGCATGTCAAAATCTAAGCTTTGTCTAGGAAGTGATTAGCAAACTCTAAGTAACAAACTCAGATTTACATGTATATGTTTAAAATCACACATGGAAATGTACATTAAAAAAATGATTGCATTGAGATGCATTGATAATCGGTTTAGAATCAAATTGTGAGGTGCCAAGAGATTCCCACCCCTAGATATAGGATTTTTGATTGTACAGTTTGGGAGCTATAGGGCAAAACCCGATAATAAAAAACGGTTTCAATACTATAGATCAGCAATTGTAGCCTACATGGTATGATAACCATCATTTTTTATATTATGGTAGTACCATGAAACTGGGATTTTGGTTTTTATGTTTGAATAATTTCTTTGTTTCTGAGACATTATGTCTGGTATGAAGGATTGCTCTAAATAGTATGATACCCATGAGCATCAGCCGCTGTTGCCATGGAGAAGAAGCGAGTCAGGGCTGGCCTGCACAAGAGGAGTTTCAGTCCCATTTTCAGTCTCTTTCAGTATCAGTCTCACAGGCATCTGACGGACAGATACGCTTCCATTTCTATCAACAGTAGTCAAAGGCCATCTTACTATATGCATATGACTGTGACACACAACAGGAGTTGATTGGATGTTTCTTACCAACTTTAGCAATCATAGTTTATCTTAATTTTTTTACACAAAGCTGGTACCTTTATGTCATTTCTCATTAAAGAAACATATTTTCTAAATCATCCTTAATGATGATTCAACCAGAAGATTGCCATGTCCATTTAAATCTTTTGAGTCTCCACCTTTAAGTTCCCTAACTTTGTCTATAAGAAAATGAACTTTTACTTCTGGAACAGTGAATGCTGCTTGATAACAAGGCTCACTAAAACACTTATAACCGTGCGTTGAACTGATAGCAAGAAAACCTTAAAAAACTTCAAGGTAAAAGAATATATAAGAATATGGTAATTTACAATTACCACACACAAGAAAATCTTTTAAAGGTGCCATATCATGCTCAGTTTTAGCTTTATACTTATATTTTGGTTTTCTAGTAGAACATGTTGAAAAGCTTCAATGTTCAAAAAGCACATTATTTTTCTCATACTGTCTGTCTGAACAAACTGTATTCACCCTCTGTCCGAAATGCTCCATTTTAGCGCCTGTCTCTTTAAGCCCCTTCCCGAAAAAGCCAATTATTTGCGCTCTTGGCGTCTGTGATGTCACATATACAGTGTGTGTGTGTGTGTGTGTGTATATATATATATATATATATATATATATATATATATATATATATATATATATATAGTACCGTTGTGACATCACAACCTTACAAAAGTCCTAATGGCTCATTAAAGGCACAGTTCCTGATTACGAGCATTTCTCCTTGGATTGAACGTTTTCATACTTTCAAAGTATTTATATACAGTAGTGTCTCAACATGCTTTATAATAAAAAAGACATGTATCTGACTTTTTAATTTAAAAAAAATGTCAATATAATTTTAAAGTGCTTCACATAAAAGAATCTCATTAAAGAAAGTTATAGAGAAAAAAACGTGGATAAATAATACATGTCTTCAAATTATGAGGCAAATCTGATGAGAAATAAAAACATTCAACGTCAGTGGACAGTAATAATGTTTTTTAATCTTAAAATTGTAAAATCACCATAGCAAGGCTCTGCAGCACAAATGGAGATAAAAAAAAAACAACAGTATTATAAACCGAGACATTCATGATCTACACTAACTAATCACTTGTTCTGTCACGGGTCAAAGGTCAGAGGGAGTTCACTTTAATAGTCTTCTCTTTACAATACACTGATGTCATCTGACCCTCTGACCCCCTCACTGTTTTAGAGCTCTAATCAGCCATTGACCTCGTCTCCTCCCACGTCACCCCTTACACCCAGCATGACCTCGCTGACCCCGGTCGTGAGGTCACATGCCTGTTGACATCAGCGATCCTCAGTCTTCTCTGTCATTATTTGCATGTCTCTGATTGGTGGACATCGTCAATACATTATTTGAGATTTTTCCCAAAATGCCTGCATTAAAAAGTGGCCACATTGTCATCCAACAAACATAAATCCAACAGGATCTTCATCCTGAATTTATCAACTGCTTTTAACTTTTTCTTTTAACACTTTATCATTTCTGTTATTTAAAAAAGAAGAAGCCTATTCATTGATAGCTCAAAAATCAAATAATTCTAAAATAATCTTAATCCTGATACTCTATATCAATCCTGGTTGATGTGGCGTTACCTCACTGTTACCATACAGCATGTGCAATACTACTGCAAACCCTCTTTCAGCAGATACTTTGTCAGAAATACAGAATAGCAGCTGTTGCATCTATTCAGAGTGCAGCTGTACAAACTCATTTTGTGTTAATAAGAGACGTAAACAAATCTTACTTTTTTCCATCAAGCCACAAGCAACCGCGATCTGATTTCAAGCTGTGCACGGTACAAGTAGTTTTCCACACATTAGGACACAGTAAAGTAACTTTAGTCTACTTAACGGATGTACAATGCTTAAATTGAGCTTGACATCTGCCGCGTCTCTCAAAAAGCGGATGTTCCTCCTCTTCTGCGATCAACTTTGCAAGGACACTTCTGCATCCGGGGCTTAGTCCCCCATGACTGTTGGAAATAAAATACAAACAAGCCAGTGTTATTTCCCCTATCTCAGCATGGATAAGCTTGTTCCTTGTCTTATTATTGTTGAAAGTAAAACACAATGTTCTGTCAACAATTTATTTCTGTTTTATGTATACTCTGCAGCCAGATTCAAAACTGATCTAGTCTTGATTAGCATGCCACTTCTTGACACCAACCCAACCTTCTAAAAATGGTTGATCAGGTTATGTCTGGCATTTAACATATAGAAAGAAGCCTTTTGCTTCACAACAGGAAGTAACCTTCTGTCTCCAACCCCCCTGATGTCTTAGACTAGGCTAAGATAATGGAATGTTGATTCCTGTATTTATGTGAGTTTTTCATTTACATGAAAGAATCTTTTGAAAAATGACCCCATTGGCCACCGAAGAAGTCAATAAGACATGTCCTATATTTCGCCGTGCCAACGGCAAACCAATGAGAATGGATTTAAATACACCAGGTGAAATAGAACCGCCTTGAGGGGAAGGGAATATGATTGGGAATGAGTCAGGACTGGTCTCATGTGAATCCATCCATGGATCAAGTCCGCTGCTGGCAGTATTATTATGTTTTGTATTTTATTGTCTTTGTCATATCATTTTCATCATGCTGTTTCATTAAACCTTTTGTTAATTCTTCATTGGAACTCTAGCCTCTCTTCATCCTCATCAATCCAAGAATGCAAGTTAGTTTTTTTGTTTACTCAATTGAAGCAGAAGTAGGAAATCTTGAGTTTGCAGCAGCAGTAATGCAGCTCTGCTGCAGTGTAAAAGAATTGTGTGTTTGAAGACAATTGGAATCTATCCATAATTAGTCCCAAAAATGGGGTATGATTTAAGAAAAATTGAATGAATTATAACTTTTTGTTTGCAGTATTTGCAGTAAAGACTAGAAAGGTTTACCCTTTTTGTACACAGAGTAGAGGAAGATGAAAACGCAGATTTTAAGAGAAATAAATCTTGCAAGGGGGATCTTTTTTAGTCTTTGGGGTCTCGCAGGTTAATTAACTTCTGATGGATCAGATTTTTCAGTTCAGTTGTTTTCTCAGGTTAATACATCTTGAAACAATAAAAACTATGAAACCATTCAGCTGAACGCAGCATAATAACACTTTCACAAACCAAATGACAGCACATAGTTCTCTAACGTATCAAGACTATCTCTCCACCGTTACATATTCTATATGTACGGGGGATGATCCCCCTGAGGTCAGGTACGTGACTATTTCTTTAAGACACACCGACTTGCCCGGCCACTCCCTTTGCTATTTCCTATAAATCACCTGTGCTGGCGTGGAATCACTGATAGTTTGAATCGTCTCCGTTCGGCCTACAGCTGGAGAGATACTCTCTTCACTCAGAGAACCAAGGTTACAACGTAACCAAGCGTACAGCGCACCATCACTGCCGAGTCTGGGCACAGGAAGTAACTTTATGCCCGCCCCCTCCTCCTCCTCCTCGAGGAAGCCAGCGAGATACAACTTGACAAAGGCAAGTCTGTTTCCAGCTCCATTCTCCATCAGACAGAAAGATGGAGACAGACTGACAGTGAGTTGTGTGTATGTAAGATGATAGCTTGGTATTCAGTGAGAGGAGATAGACAGATGGGTCATCCATCTACACCCTGACATTACAGATCCCAAGAAAGGGGAAACGTTGGATTATACTGAACTAACTATTTCATGAAATACAACTTCTCTGCCTTGTTGTCAAGAGTTTTTAAGTACATGGATATAAAAGAGGGTATTAATATCAACCTACAAAGGTGGATAAAGTCATATAAAAGAAAACTCATACCACCAAAACATATTTTGAGAGTATGATATTTCATCAACTTCTTACTATGCTGAATTTTTCACTAGAAACATTTCTGTAATTGCGTTTTTTTGTTTTATCTTTGCTTTGCTCACTGGATTGAAGGGGGCGGGGCTTAGTTGGAAAACGTTGATGTCACCTTCCTACATGCACCAATAAGAGTTAAGGTGCTCCTACCATGTGCTATGAGAGCTCCTTGATTGTTCAGATTTTTATTCAAGGTCACATGACTGATACAATCAATGGTGGGAGTCTCAGCAGTTATTAAAGAGTGTATTAATCTAGAATGGGTAGAAAAGAAGGGCACTCAGTGCATAAAAATAAAAGAAAGTGGACTGATGATTTGAGTAAATGCTTTTCTACACAACCCAGAAGGCCTTTTTGTCAAGTGGAATTAAAGTGTTCAGATGTGGGGTTTTGTATATACATATGTACAACTTGTATATACGTTTTTACATTCTTTCCTTTGGATTTTTTCTTCTTTATTTTTTAGTATTCTATACTATTTCTCATTTCTCATTTATTGTATATTCTGTAAGTGTGCAGGCTGTAGCACTGAAATTTCAAAATTTTGGGATCAGTAAAAGTATCTATCTATCTATCTATCTATCTATCTATCTATCTATCTATCTATCTATCTATCTATCTATCTATCTATCTATCTTAATGGTCGCCATTTGGGTATAGGCACCAAAACTACTCAGTTAAGTCTAGAAAAATGACTTGGTTTTGATTCAAATGATCTGTTACATTACTTTACTTCTGGTTATGCACGTGACAAGGAATGTGGCGTAGCACCGTTTGTTCAATATCATTATTTGTATGTATTCCATGTATTTATTACTATACCGTATGCACCACATTGACTGCTGCTGTATACACACATACACACACAGTGGGCTATAAGACAGGCACGCTCCTCCCCACCTTGGATGTCCCCTGTGACCTGAAGCCCTAATAGAGCGGCAAAGTTTGGGAACCAAAGACCATGAGCGTGTGTGTGTGCGTGCATGCGTGTGTGTGTGTGTGTGTGTGTGTGTGTGTGCGGGGGGTGTGCTAAGTTACACTGTCAGGGTCACCTCTGCAGCCCCTTGTGAAAACCCCTCACAATACGCCACCTTGAGGTAACAATGACCCCATTGTTTGTCCAGACAATGCTGTCTGAAGGCCAGGGTTAAAGAGACGGGGTGGGGGGGCTCAGCACCTGGTAACAGTATGTATGGGATGTAGAAGTGGGGGTAGGGGGGGCTGTAGGGTGGTCACAGTCCATCGGTCAGCAATGGAAGTGTTTAGAACTGGAGGCAAACGTGCTGCACTGATGTCGGGCAGGACCACTGACCTGAGGCAGGCTTTCCCAAGCTGTGGTCTGGGAACCTCAGGAGGGCGTAGTTAGAACCACAGTAGGTAGGTTTAAATGAAATCAGGAGGACAAACACATTCAGAGCCTCTGTATGTTCCCTCCAGTCCTCAAAACAGTTGGAGTTTGGAAATCCCAGAATTATAGAGCAGACGATAGGAGGGTAATATAGAGTGATGTTACAATGACAACCCCATAGGAGCCTGCTTGTAGCCTTAGATCCTCATGCAGGGTCATTCTAACTGTTGCTGAAGCCCTATTCTTGTATTGCCAAATCTAACCAAACCAATCTCCATAGCCCTGCGGAGTAAAGTCTGGCTAGTCCACACAACCATCCTGGGTGGGAGAAAAACGTGCTGTGGTTTATTGGTATTTCTTTAAACCAATCACAATTGTCTTGGGCGGTGCTAGGCACTAGATGCAGGTGCTGCAAAATAGCCTATTACAAATAAAACTTACAGTATTTAGGTGGAACATGTGCACCTAGAGAGGCAAGGTCTGAAATTAAAATGGCTGTCGAGTGTGTTCTGAGAATTTTACTAACAAAAAGGATCAAAATAATTTGAGTGTCGGTTCTAGCTCGGAGGTTTCCCGAATCGAGTTTAGAATGCCAACACTTCTGCCGTTCCAGACACTTATACTGCAAGAAGTTCAAACCCTTATTCTACAAGGCCTGCAATTGACTGCATGGTACATATTGTCTAAATATTCAAACATGTCATTTATGCGAAACACACAAACACATGCATATAAACTCTGTAAAACTCTACACTCAGGGCCACAAAACAAATATATCCCATACTTACTGCTTGGAAGTAATGGGCCCATTTTTCTCCCACATAGTGATCTTTATGAATAGTGTATAGATCTTTGGAGGAGTGTGTGGAGGGGGAGGGGATGGGGGAGGGCTCAAACATATTTCTGCCTTTTATCCTCCCTGATAAAGAACTCCCACTTATACAAACATACAGTACGGCACACAGACAAACACGACAAATACACACCCATGCACACTGTTTGATTTTTTTATGTGTGAGAGTGCAGTGAACACAAGACATCAGAGTGCTTAAAAGCTCTGTCTAAACATAGACCCAAGGCCAACAGTGAGTGCTGTGGTCCTGAATGGTGCTCCACCGTCGCTGCACTCTGCTGCCATGAATTAGCCACAATAGCTGTTCTGTGCTCAGAGAAAAGAAGGACGTTATGCCCTTCCTTTGCCATCCATTCCCTTTCCTTCCTTTGAAAACACTAATGGCTAAAATATGCCTCAAATGCAGCCTCTTAGTTTAATTTTCTTTTTTTTTTTCTTCTTTAAGCATAAATTCCATCATTTTTTATTGCGCGTCTTCTGTTGGCGGTGGCACACTAAGATGTATGTGGTGGTGAATGTGTGGATTACTGTAGGTGTCAGTGTGTGTTTCTCTCTCTCTTTCCTTGTCTTGTCCATGGTGTTGTAAAAAAGCCCTTTGTTGTGCTCTGCGGTATAAATCATTTACAGGCTTTGCATAAATTTGTGTAATCTCCTTCAAGGGGGCTGGGCAGCCTATCTGATTCACTGGGACCCAGGGAAGAAGAGTTCATGTTAACTGTGTGTGCTGAACACGCATGATGGATGGAAACCCGAACACTGTTAGTTACAGTATCACATGCATTACACGCAACATGTTTGAGGAAACACGGTCACATACCATTACATCGAAATACCGGAAATACAATGTGTACTTGAAAAAATTATATAGTCAGTGCATAAATAAAAAAATCATGGATGACCTTCAATTTTTTATGTTAAACTCTAACAAAACTGAAGTTATTGTGCTGGGCCCTAAACACCTCCGAAACGTATTATCTAAAGATATAGCTACTCTGGATGGTATTGCCCTGGCCTCTAGCACTACCGTCAGAAATCTAGGAGTTATTTTTGATCAGAATATATCCTTTACCGCCCATCTAAAACAAACCTCAAGAACAGCCTTTTTCATCTTTGTAACATTGCTAAATTAGGAACATCCTGTCTCAAAACGATGCTGAAAAACTAGTCCATGTATTTGTTACTTCCAGGCTGGACTACTGTAATTCTTTATTATCAGGATGCTCAAATAAGTCCCTTAAGACTCTCCAGCTGATCCAGAATGCTGCAGCACGTGTTCTGACAAGAACTAAGAAAAGAGATCATATTTATCCTGTATTCGCTTCTCTGCAATGGCTTCCTGTAAACTCCAGGATTGAATTTAAAATCCTTCTCCTGACCTACAAAGCTTTAAATGGTCAAGCACTATCATATCTTGAAAAGCTCATAGTACCTATTGTCCCACTAGAGCACTGCAATCCCAGAATTAAGAGTTACTTGTGGTTCTCTAAAAGTAGAATGGGAGCCAGAGCTTTCAGCCATCAGGCTCCTCTGGAACCAGCTCCCAGTCTGGGTCCGGGAGACAGAAACCATCATTTAAGAATAATCTGAAAACCCTCTTCGATAAAGCGTATAGTTAGGGAGTGAGGAGTTGCAGCGTGTAAAGATCCTTTTAGTCAGTACATTTATACAGTAGGGCTGCAACTAAGGATTATTTTTATTGTCGATTGATCTGTTCTGATCTAGTTCTTTTCTCTATTAAATGCCAGAAAATGGAGAAACATATCGATCAGTGTTTTCCAAAGCCCACAACGACGCCCTCAAATGTCTTGTTGTGTCCACACGTCAAAGATATTGGCACATCTTAGAAAGCTGGAATCAGAGAATTTTTCATGAAAAATGACTCAAACCTATTAATCTATTATCAAAATAGTTTTGATAGTTGACAACTAATTGATTAATCAATTAATCTTTGCAGCTCTATTATACAGAAATTCAGGAATGTACTCAGGGACTTCACAGTGTACAGAAGTGCCAGATGCAGTAGCTAATAAATATGCTTTTATAGTTTATTTTAAAATCCACTTGTGTTCAGCTGATAGTAAACTATTTAAAAGGTATTATTACTATTTCTAAATGTCAATTTAATCCAAGACATTTTACAAAACCCACCCTGGCTGGCCGATATAAACCCTCCCCACACATTTATCCCCTTCTGTTCCATCTAAGTAAGTTTTATTTGAATGGAGGGCTTATTCCCAGTAAAACCACCATGGCTGCTGTCTGTCACAGTGTCCTTGCAGTTGTTCCATTATTCACCATCCATGGAGGAGCTCCAGGATTTTTTTTGTGTCTGGATGACATCATCGCTCCAAGCTGTCTCTCCGTCCTTCAGCTTAATGAAAGATCAGTTCAAATTCATTAATCATACAATAACGGACTTGTAGTATATTATAGAAATTAGATGATTTCCTTTAATAGCATGAAATTGAATCAACTTTAAGGGCCTTATCAAGAGTGGAAGCTGACTTTACTTGGCTTGGATAGTTCTGTATTGTAGGGCTGTGCAATTAATCGAATTTAAATCGCAATTCCAATTTTGGCTCCCACCAATCACAAAAACAATGTAATTGAGAAAAACGATCATTTCGCACATAACACTTTGCAAATAAACTCCTATTTTGTTTTGTATTCTGAAGGGGAATTCAAAATGTTCAACAGTATGGATGATGAATAATTTCACTTTTTGGGACATTATTATTTGTTCTTAAACCGATATTCTTTACATCTTATATTCTCATATATATCACACCATCACTTTCTGTACACACACACACACACACACACACGCACACACTTGCTCAGTGCAGTGACGAGCAGCTGTAAGACAGTAAGTCACTGAGAGAGGAGCGCAGCGGCAGACGGACTCAGAACACCTCTGCCAGCTCTCGCCCTCCTCTAGAAGACACTCTGGCAGTAGTCTCATGAAATCACCATCCACTCCATCGAGAGACTTACCTCCTTATTCCACCTGATGCGTGACGGCTCCATCGACACCCACCAGGTCCAGATTTGTTGGCTGCGGCCATGACTGACAGCTGAAGTCACGTGGACCCACGAGATCTCACAAAGTCATGTAGAATAGAACCACAAAACCAACAGCAGCAGTATGACTATGTTTTGAAGATTGTGTCATCCGGCGACTTTCACACGCATAAAGTCGAGAGAAGAAAATGACCTCTTCTGAAGAGTCCATCATGTTTTTTTCAATCCTCCATGTCCTCCTTGAGTTACTAGCAACTGTGTGGGGAATGCGAAGGGGGTCGTTGCGCAGCCAAAGAAGGCTTTTATCATATGGATGCGCCGACAGTGTTGTTGTCATTACTTAGAATTCCTCGTGGTGGCGACAGAAACTACGCACTATAGCTTTAAAACACCACCTGCTATGTTCTCTGGTTTAATTATGGGGGACGGAAATAGCTCCTGTGGGTTGCATTAGAGGCTAGAAATAAACTACCTATATCATTAGTATGGCTTGTAGGACTTGTTGACATTGACAAGTGTCTCAGTAAGACATGACATTCCTTTAATTATTTACGCGTGTGTTTTTCCTACTGAGACTCAAAATATCTTGTGTTGATGCATTATGCTGTTGGCAGTGTTGGTTTCTGTTTGGGTCAGTTTTGGGTTTTGGGTGTATTCTGCATCAGCTTTAATTATGCTTGAGTCTTTTTGGAGTGCTCTGAGTGTCTTTGGGACTTTCAGATCTGAAAATGTATTTATTTTTTATGTATTTGTTTTGTGGTCTGAAATTTTGGGCTTTTAAATCTAATATCACAACAGCAACAGGAGCTATGCAGCTGATTTTTGAGGCAAAGTTAGGAATATGTAATAGTGATATATGCGCTGATTTTTGTTTTTCAAAGTAACCAAACATTTTTGGTAAGGATTCCAGAAATTTGTGACAGCATATGTACAGACTTGTAAGTTCTCTCCGGTGTTATATAGTTATGTCAAATATTTCTTTGGCATTTCTGTACTGCAATCTCTCCTTAGCTACTATATTCATCCCATCCCCTTGTGTCCTCTGTGTTCGTTTTCTACTGAACCAATTCAGAGCACATAGCTACAACCACAGTTGCTCTTCCAATTCAACAGAGACCGGAGTAAGAAGCAATTCGACACTGACATACATGTCATTTCTGATATATCTGTGGTCAGTTAAGATCAGTTGATAACATTTCCATTAAAAATCGGGATAATTTGATTAGAATGTTAAAATCAAAATATCACTGTTCACTCATTTTGTATTTGCCACAAAAGGATATTTATTTGCAGCATTTGTTTTCTAAATACTTCATGTTTTCTTTTAAAGTGGTGGAGATTTGCTTGTCTTTTGTACAATTGCAGTTGTTTGCTTAAGTTGCAGTTCGTTAAGCTCTCCAGGCCACCGTACGACGGGGAGATCAGGGACGTTGGACCAGATGAAGGAGAGTTTTGAAAATTGACATTGAAATGAGTCACACAGCAACAATCAAATGGGTTTGGAAGCAGTTATGAGGTAAAATGAGAGCCGCAGCGTGAGATTTTGATGCCTGGGTTTTCAATCAGACTTGCTTCCTATCTCACCTGTTCAAGCATAATTGTTACACACACAGAATGTCAAGTTATACATCAAAGTCTACCTCTCTTTTTCTCTCATTCACACACACACACACACACACACACACACACACACACAAATCACTTGCAAGGATCATTTCGCACGTCCTCGGTGAGGAACCCCATCAACTTTCACAGCAGGTAACGGCAATGAAACACATCCCAGAGGTACCTGGCTCACACACACACACACACACACACACACACACACACACACACACACACACACACACACACACACTGCACATACATTTACTTTGAGAGGAAGCAGATTAGTCCAACATGATGGCCACACTCGTGCACACCACACAGAGATGTTGCATGCTGCTACAAGGAATGCCAAATGGCTCCCCCTCAGCAACACTCTAAGTCTGTCATAGCAGATACTGGATGGAAACATGGCTTCTCTGTGCTGTAAAATAAATATGCTAACTACATGATTGTACTTCTATCTTGTGATGTTCTATCTACCCACTTTCTTCTAAGTAGCCAAATTAAATCCAGATAATGGCCTTGGCAGTATCTTGTAGAAACCACAAATGAGGTGTGGTGTTAATTGAAACTACTTTTCGGAGGAAATGCTGTTTCAGAGTACAGTTTGTTCTCGGAAGAACTATTGTTTCAGACAAAGAGGAAGCGCATGTGCCCCTGATGTAGCATATTGTGGCAGTTTCCAGTCAAGAAAAAAGAGTAAAGTATGCTTTCTTATCAAAAATCATGGATGTATAAAGAGAGCTGGATACAAAAACATTCTACCGATTAATCCCAGTGACCAATCACGGCAACAATCCCTCATATTGATATTAAAAATTTGGAGTGGCTTAAATATGTATCTATGAGCTACACAGCAGCATACAATGTATATTAGCTCAACCTTTACCAGCTGCAACATTAAAGTGATGAACATATTAATTAATGCATCAATAAATATACTTGAATATTACATATTGTTACAAACAGTGCCCTATTCTGCATCGATACTTTTACTTTTGGTACTTAGAGTATATGCTGATGATATTACTTTTAATTAAGATTCTGAATGCAGGAATTTCACATGTTTCTACATTGTGATATTGTTGCTTTTTACTTCAGGAAAAGCTCTGATAACTTCTTGCTCCCCCTCTGAAGGATGAGGTGCTAGTTGCACGTAAATCAAGACCGTGATCTTTTCCTGACCTCAACCTTTTTGAGTGCTTTAAGTATCTTAACACAACCATCAAAAGCTTTAATGATGATGTAGTCCTTACGAGTAATGCAGGATCGTATTTTGGCAAAAAAAATATATATATATATATATATATATGAAATTTCATGTGTGTGGCAACATATAAAAAATAGAAAACCTAATCTGGGTGGCATTATGTTTCCTTCTAAATGTGTTTGCTGTTGTAAAACAAGTTTTATATGAACATCATTTCCAGGAAGAAGGGTTGTTGTGTCAGTCAGTGCTTAGTCTATCCTCG
The DNA here is from genome assembly GCA_013375575.1 of Percina caprodes. Taxonomy (NCBI): domain Eukaryota; kingdom Metazoa; phylum Chordata; class Actinopteri; order Perciformes; family Percidae; genus Percina; species Percina caprodes. The sequence continues at coordinate 1,129,529 of JABXJD010000191.1, read as the reverse complement.
ATGTTTTACTTCCAGGATTGCTCCGTTGTCGACAGAATTTCACACACAGATTTCACACATTTAGGCCGGCTATCCATTGCCTTGACTTCCTTTGTGTTGGTATTTTAAACTGTGGTGGATTTATGAGGACTATGGTTAACTGCTCCTCAGATCTCTGCAGGGTAAATCCAGCCAGCTAGCTAGACTATCTGTCTATTTCTGAGTTTTGTATTGTACGACTAAAACAACTTTTGAAAGTACACGTTCCACCAAAACCAGTTCCTTCCCAAGGCTATTTTGTAGAGGCGTCATTGCTCCGTCCAGCGCATAGCACTGCCCAAGCTGATTGGGATTGGTATAAAGAATGCTTATAAACCAGAGCACGTTTTTCTCCCATCCCAGAATGCTGTGGACTAGCCAGACCCTCCTTCGCAGTGACGTGGTGAAGGAAGGTCTGGCAAAGCGAGACGAGTCAGTGAGACTGAGATGCCGTTGAGCCCCAAGCTACTCCAATGGAGCTGCTCAGTGTTGAACAGATTTGAATGAATACAATAGAATAGAAATAGGTTTGTGATGAATGTTGTAGTGGATGATACCACTCTTTATCATGCTACATTGTGCACTGAATTGACTTTTCTCCATTTTATTCAATCAACAGTCTCGTTTTATGTGTCACATCTTTGTGTGACACTAAGCACCACACATAACCTTCAAACTTTCAACACTCAAGTGAAATTCTCCTCAGCATGCACATTACTTTTAGCTTAAAGCCATGCAATGCTTCGTCTTTGTTGGATGTGACTTACAAAATGACTTTTATTTGATGCTAGTGAAGATTCAAGTGTGCAAAATCCTTCATTACTCACTATAGAGCAAATTTTGAGTGGTTATTATACAGGGATTATCAAATGAGTAACCATGGGAGTAATTTCAGACACTTCTCATGATAGATCCATGCTCTAAACAAGACTCTCAAGGCTGTGTTACATTCATCTCTGGGAAACAAACCGACAAAATGGAAGCCAAGTTTCTTTGGCAGTACTGACTCAAAAACTCTACACTAAAAAATCTACCAAAGAAAAAAATGAAATGCACAGTGCATGCCTAAACTCTCAATAAACAATGTTTCAGGGTGAGTTTTTCCTTTAATCTAGTTTATCAATCTGTCACATAAATTAGCCTTTTCTCTTCTCCTATGAGTGTCTCTCTCTCTATCTCTCTCTCTACATATATATATATATATATATATATATATATATATATATATATATGCTATTGTTGTGTTCATTGTCTTTTATCCAAAGTCTCTGCCTCTTTCTGTCACTCTGTTATCTGGGTGAGTCTCAATGTTTGGAAGTTCACTCTCTGAACAGCTGACCTGCTGACATGCTTTTATCCCACAGTTATCCTCTCCGCTTCCTTCTCATTCCCTGCTGCCTCACGACCTGAACTACAACGTTGAACCAAGCAAGGGCAATATTTTATTTTGAGGCGTTTTTAATATTTTGTTCACCTCATTTAAATACATAAAACAGACACAATGTTGTAAAAAAACAACAACAACTTCTCAGCAATAAGAATAACAACCACAAAAACGTGTGACTAATTAGGTTCATATAATAGACTTCACCTGTTTCAACCCAGGTGTGAATGCCAGGTCAAGCCATTATTATAATACATCCATGGGTCAGGCATATCAATTGAGTCAATGTGTACACATCAAGTTATTTACAATATTTACAACATGAAACTCAGAGATGTAAGTTCCATATCAATCACTGGGGTCCAATCAAATGACTGAAAAAAACATAATGTGAACATAATGTGAATATAATTAGGTTATTTCCTTTTTTTTTCCTCTTTTCCATTTGGTTATTATAAAAACCAAATCCCAGTGGATTCTAGAGATCTACTTATGTGTTTTGGAGAGTAAATGTGTCCAAGTGTAACCAGTTCCTGTTATTTTATGTGTGCAACAAGAATTCAAATGAGCTGTATTTTCAATTTAAAAGAAGGAAAAATAGTTGCCACTCTGAATGATTGTTGAAATGTAGCAGCATAAATATTGTGGGGAAATTATAAATTCAGTGTAGACAAGTTGTACTGTACTTTCTGCTGGTATGCTGCATAGTCCACAATTTATTGATTTTACATTGAATCTGCAATGCTGACAATCTCTATGTATACCCAACAAAACCTTATTATGGTATTGGGATACAGCATACTGTATATTGGTCTACATTAAGGCTTTGAGTCTTGGTATTGCATACGGAGGTTCTTGGTAAACACAAACAGAGGATGGAGAAAGTTACCACGGCGATAAAAAGCATTGACAGTGGATTAATGGAGAGTGTAGGTGTTGAGGTCGTCACCTGAAACAAGCAGGAGCCACTTCAACAGAGCAGCTGAGGACAAACCAGTGTTGTCCTCTTCTGAACTTCAGCTAATCAATTAACGTGATTTAATACACAGTCACTCCACATGGAAGCCAGCGTGGCTCACTGTTCTCCTAATTTATACTGTATCGACCATTTCACACACATGCAAAGAATGAGAGGCAGACAGACAGAGAGAGAAGAAGAAGACGCCCAGGCATTGTTTTGAATGGTTTGGGGTGAACTTGGATCTCAGGGGAAATGATTAAATGATTGTTTTATTTTTACACTTCCACATTGCAAAAGTTTAAAGGGCTGAAAAGACAGAGACAGAGAGCAAGCGAGGCAGAGAGGGACTGACTCAGAGAGAAAGCCTTCGTCTAGCCTTTGGCAGAGAAAGTGAGCCTGCATATTACTCAGTCTATCACAACACAGCAGGAGAATGGGAGGAGAATTAATACACTCGGCTTTCATGCCAGTGTGCTCTCTCTTCGCCTTTCTTCTCCCCTACCCTCTTGCGCTCTCTTTCTCTTCAAGCTCCACTGGATAAAAGCACTTTGTGTGCTAATAGAATTATCTTATATATTGCTCTGATGTTTTTTTCATTCAAGCTAATAACAACCAGTCTAAGCAACAACAAAAAATTAAAAATATATAATAAAGAAAAGAAATTTACTTGAATCTTGAGATTGTATTCAATTTTCTGTTCATTTGTAAACACATGCATGGTGCCAACGGCAGCTTGGTCTTCAGCAGTGCTGCTAAGGCTCAGGGGCATTTCTGTGTGCATTTCAATGACATAAACAGTATCTAGCCTGCCATACCCTCAGCAACCATCTATCTGGCTTCCATAAATCTGAATGACATTAACATTTGAAAAACCCCAACTCCTGCCTGTCTGTGGATGGTCTTCTTAGACAGACAGGCCTCCATTTTATTTATCCACATGGCGGACAGGGAAGACAGGCACAGCCACAGACAGGCATAAATCTGGCCAGGTTAGAGCCGTTGAACCGCCTCAGCCGACAGGTTAAGTGAATATCACCCTCTCCTGAAAAAGCTCACACTCCTATTTCCCACTCTCATTAAATATGTGTTTCATTTCTACCTTATTCGGATGGAAAGTCATTTTACCCTCTTTTATAGAAGGTCATAAAATATATAGTGGTTTTCTTAACGCTCTGCATAGCATTTACATTTTCTATTGTATAAATGTGATCGCCGCGACACGGGGCTGAATAAAACATTCATGGTAAAAGCCATTTCTTCTGTGACATTTGGTCTCCTATCTATCATCAGTTTTCTATATGCAGCCAGGAGAACAAACGCTGGTCAAATGTTTAAATGTGGCCTCTCCACATAAAATCCAAACCCTGCTTTCACATTAACACCCGCCGGCTAGTAGATGGAAAATGCTTTTTTTTTTTTTTTTTTAGCAGATAAGAGAAAAGTCAAATGGAAATGACTTGCAGGGCTGCTGTGGCAGTGGGGAGCGGACTGATGGGCCTGGGAAATTGAAGCATGTCAGTAAAATTAGAAAAAGCAGGCTCTTCCTCAACTGGAAGACATGTAAATGTGGTAGAGTCCCTGAGATGAGTCCATTATGGACTGTCCCACGCAGCCTTTTCTCATCAGAAATCCCATCAGTATATTAAAAGGTATAGCCTTGGCACTGACAAATTAATTCTTTTTTTTCTTCCCCTTGACTGATTTGAATCGCCCCTGAACTCAGTGATGGGCAGCAATTCAATATTATCATTCATCTTCCTTAAGCAGAAAAATGTCCTACAGAAAAAATGAAAATGTAATACAATTGTGTTGTCTAAATAGCAATATTTGAAAATATCAGTTCTATCATGCTTTAGATATTGAGAATGGGGCATGGATGAGGTGATACATAATTGAATATTAGCCTCCGTTCCTTACTGAGAGTCTTCTGATTTGTTAGCTAATACCAGCTCTGTCTCACAAAAAAAGGGTCCCATACAACTTAGCTGCATTCTCAATTACGTTTTGAGAGAAATGTATTTTGTATTAAATTATGTTGTGTTATGTTTTAGACGGATCACAAATAGGTTTCTAATTAAAGTCCACATATGGAGGACGTTGGATGGATGGATGGATGGATGGATGGATGGATGGATGGATCGATGGATGGATCGATGGATCGATGGATCGATCGATGGATGGTCAAAAACTCAACATTGTCTTAATCTTACTTACGTAACATGCTCAATTTATGCAACATAAAAAACTAACACAACGTACTTAATATAAGTCACACATGTCACATAGTTAACTTGTGTAGGCTACGTACGTAACAAACTTACTTTAACCCAAACCGTCAACTTTAACCAAACCTAACAGTTTTGTGCCTGAACCTAAAGAAGTAAATGGACTGTATTTAAATAGCGCTTTTCTAGTCTTAACGGCTACTTAAAGCAGTTTACCACAGTACAGGAACCATTCACACACTGTGGCCAAGGCTGCCATACAAAGTGCCATCTGCTAATCACAGAAAAAGGTTGCAGAAAAGGTTGCATGAAGTATACACAATACACAGTAAAAATTTTACAGAATTACATCAGAGTGGAGTTAAATGAGAACTGTTCATATGAACTACAATTTATGGCAAGTAAGTGAATCCCATGTGCCCTGATATAAATAATGGGCAATGAGCAGACGAATAACATTGATGAGAAGAAGAGTTATTTTCTATATCAGGACAACTTGGAGTCCAACATCATTTATACAAAGGTCGCTTAGCAGAGGGAAAATAGAGGCAGCATTTAAATCATCATCCATTATTTATAGTTTGTCTGTAGTTGGTATTCTCCGCCAAGTTATTTATGAATAGTTGCTGAAATGATTCTAATAAACGAATGAAGACCAAAGAAAGAAAGTTATCCAATTGTTTTTTTAGCATTTGACTTCTTCCTTCACAAAGATAGTTAATGCAATGACAACTGTACTCCATGCGCAGGGCTCATAATACTAAAAGACAATGCATAAAACTAATGCTAACCTAATAGTATCAAGTTCAGTCACAGAGAATTAACAGAAAATGAGGGCTGGACACCATGCATGATAACTGTACCATCATGAACAACTGGGCGTGAATAGTAGCTTCTGAGAAAGCTAATATTAGCCTTGTTATCACGTACAGAGTGTGCATACTTAAGTTCAAAGCCGTTTTTATTCATTCCACGCAGATGTGATGCACATGCAGAGTACAGTTGTGAATGTGCTGTAGATATGTTGTGTCATTACCTACAATAGAACGACTAATGACACCAAACTGTCTAATAAGTAATGTTTGGAGTCTGCACCATGGGTGGATCAAGACTACAAGTCTACAGCCTCGCTAGCAACTGCGTGATAATGTAATGCTCACTGTTAACTATTGTTAACTGTTGTATAAATTAACCAAAGTCCAAAGTACTGGTGAAATTTAACTTTAAGCAGGAAGGTTAAGCAGGAAGGTGAACACCTCCAACAGCTGATTCCATTTAGGAAGAGAGCATTGATTAAATTAGGTCTTCCTGAACGAATTTACGTTGAGCTATATTTAAATCAGGAGAGACTAGCTGCATATATGCGACAGTTATACACAGCAAAAAACTACATCTATTAGGATAACAGCTTAATTGATTTAGGAGTGCACTGATTAAAAGTTAGGTCTTCCTAAATGAATTTACGCTGAGCTACATTTCACTGCGAACCACAAATGTGAACTTCATTAAGGGAAAGTCAGGGGATCAATAAAGTCATATGATTTATCCTTTGGAAAACATAAATGTCTTTAATTTTTGTAATTTCAACCTCTGGGGACCACAATTACACATAAGTAAGCAATTCATCCAGTTGTTGTTGAGATATTTCAGTGTAACCCACCACAGGGTTAACCCTAGCCCTTAACCCTAATTCTAACCCACCTAACCCTAACCCGCCTAACCGACAAACTGATATTATTATCTCTGGATACAAGTACAGTAAAGCTGTGTGCTAACTTTGTAAGATGCAACCTAAATATACTAAGGTTGCCACAAGAAAAAACCTCAAGTCAAAAGGTCAGAAAACTAATAAACAATCCTTTAAGCTCATGACAAGCTGCATTGCACTTTATGGCATGAAAATTTCACTTTATGAAGTTTTATAACATTAAAGAAGAATTCCTGTCTACTGCAGTCAAATTTGCTGTGTTCACTTGGAAGGAATAACTGCACATGGGTTGGCACTTGCAATGACATTTCAAGCCTGTTTAGAGGCTAAAAAAAGAGATTAAAACTTGCCCTGTTTAAGCCTGTTGGGTGCTAACTCTAGCAGGAGGATAACACGATGTAGGCAGCACCGATTGGTTTCATTTTTCTCGCTACTGACAGCACTCCAAATTTACAAACAACCGAGCTACATGTTGAAATTGACCGTAATTGTCCTTTAAACAGGGCACGTTTTAACTCTTGTATTGTCTTTACTTTTGGGACCCTCTCGTATGCCTCGGGTCAAATTGACCCGTGACTTATTTGGGGTTTTAAAAACAATTCTGAAATAAAATTTTACTTCATAATCTATTAACAAATATTGTCTTTATCTCAATTTCAAACAATTGAGATAACATATATGTTTAGGGAATGCAATCAGTCTCTACTAGAAGACAATTAAAAATGGAAGTGGGATTCGTTATAGGTTATAATTCATGTTAAAAATCCACTATGTGATCATTATTATCTTGGAAAAAACATAAGTGGTCATATCCAGAATCATCTTCTGAATTGAGTCAGGAATACATGTTTATCACAGAAAATAAGGTAAGGCCATTGATTTTCAGGTAGACAAAATGTACTTGTACAATTTTTCTTCTTGTAAAACTTTGAAATGGGTCAATTTGACCGAATATCATACAAAGGTTAAACGTGTTTTTAGCCTCTAAACATGTTCAAAATGTCATTAAAAGTGCCTACCCACGTGCAGTGATTCCTTCCAAGTGAACACAGTGAATGTGACTGCTGTAGATGTGACAGAAAGGCATGAAAGTTCTGCTAATTCAGCTCTGTTTAGTTCCGGTATTGATACTGCAAGGAGTGCTTTGGGACCGTCTACAAACTAAAAACCGAAAAGAGATACAAATATGTTTTCAAAAATAAGCATATGCTTATTTTTTTAAAGTAAGTGCTGTAGTACAACTAGCAGGAGACAAAATATAATTGAGGTAAGTTTGGAGACACTACGTTGTTTATTCATTAAATTGACAGCCTACATATTTTTGTTTTATCTCTTTTCTGTGTTGTAGTTTGTAGACGGCCCCCTAAGCTCTCTGACTACCGTCTCAACACATGAACTAAACAGAGCTGAATTAGCACAACTTTCATGCATTTCTTTCACATCTACTGCAGTCAGATTCACTGTTTTCACTCGGAAGGAATCACTTCACATGGGTAAAACTTGTACCTGTTTAAGCTTGTTGGGTGCTAACACTAGCAGGAGGATAACACGGTGTAGGCAGCACCGATTGTTGTCGTTTTCTCTCTACTGACAGCACTATAAATTTACAAACAACAGAGCTACATGTTGGAATCTTCCTTTAATATGAGTTCCCCAAGCCTGCCTATGGTCCCCCAGTGGCTAGAAATGGCAATAGGTGTTAACCGAGTCATGGGTATCCTGCTCTGCCTTTGAGAAAATGAAAGCTCAGAAGGGCCGATCTGGAATCTAGCTCCTTATGAGGTCATAAGGGGGCAATGTTACCTCCCCTTTCTCTGCTTTGCCCGCCCAAAGAATTTGGCCCACCACAGAGAGATATCATGGCTTTCAAACGATCAAAGTGGCAGTTGGTCAAGGCCGCACACCCAGCCTCCACCTTGCCCCCCCTCCCCCTCCTCCTCAAAAGCTACAGACTCAGAAATGGCACATCCTAAGGAAAGCTCACTGTGGGACTGGCTCTAGTGGCTGTAATTCTGCACCAAGGCTGCATTTTGGGAAAGACACTTCAGATAATGGTATTAGGGGACCAATTAGGTCTATATAAAAGCATCCAAAAAAGCACCATGTCATGGGACCTTTAAATACAGGAAACCACACACTGCACACTGTAAGAAAGAAACATTTAGAAAATATGGTACTTTTCAACACTTATGAAACAAAATCAAGACTAACTCTCTCCCAGACTGCTTTTATAATTTAGTGAATTGATAATCAAGGAGTTAAACCCTGATGATCTGGATGCTGTTTTTTTTTTTTTTTTTTTTTTTAACATTCAGTCATCCAAGTTGCACGATTTTTTCCAGTTTGGAAACTGTGCTGCCCCATTTCAGGTTGTGTGAAGGACTCCCACAGGTACTCATTAGTATTGTTTACTTGTGAACCCAAAGGGGCTGCGTTGTCTTCTAATCATAGATTTTACAACACCTTCTACACTCTGGCACCATTTTCCCACACATCTGTGATCTAATGAAGAAATAGTCCAGGTCAAAACTTGTTCTGAATTAACGTACAGTGTTTCAGTATGTAAGTTAATGCTCAAATAAACAGTAAACCCAAGTCTCCATTGTTTGGATGCCCCGATTGTTACAATAAGTCCAGTTTAAAAATGCATCTATTGTGTCAGGATTTCACCGTTAGTGTCCATCAAGACCACGACAATCAATTAGTTTCAGCATGTGTGCTGGTTTATAAATGAGGCTGTGTATGCTGAGTTCAAGGTGCAGCAACCACAATATTGAATACTGCATAAGATTTCATGGGAGAAAATCAATAACCTTGTTATTATGCTATGTCATGACGCCTCACAGCGTACCACAGGAAAACCTTTCTTCAGGCCAACAGAAGACACACGATACGGACAATACTAAGGGAAAACAGTCGATTTAAGAGCCTGGGTGGACGTCTCTGTTCTCAGTGTCTCCAGCATGATGAAACTAATCAGTAGGATGGATATTGAAGGGCGAGTTTGGGGTTTGCAATCAACTTGAGAACTCAAAATTCACATGCACTTTTTTTTAACAAAGATGAAGTGCAAATAAGGCTAGTTGAAGATGTTTTAACAGATTTGGTACCACTTAAATATGGCACCCTTGATAAAGCGTTCATAAGTAACAAATAGCTTTATTAATGGTTAATACATAATTTAATATTAGCTATATACAGTACAGCTAATAGTAAATTATAGTACAGTAAATAACAGTAATAACCCATTAAAAAGCGAGGGTTGTGAGATTGTGAAAAAACCTCTAGGCTGTGTTCATCCTGCTGCAGAAAATGTTAATCATCCTTTTTTGTCTTTTACTTGGGGTTACCTTAAAATGTATTTTTTAACTAAATACAACTTAATTATTAGTTACAACCTAAAAAAGTGGTACTAATAATTTATTGAAAGTGAAAATATGTGACAACTCAATTGTACTTTTTTTCTTTAAAACAACACGTATGCTAAACAACTTTGGGTTACAAAAACAAAAATAATGTCTATTAATAAAGCTATTAAATAGAGCCCTTTTTTATTTTTTTTATTTTTTAGTAGTTACAACGTAGGCTATAACCTGTTATGAAAGTTACAAGAAATGTGTACTAATATTATTATTATGGTATATAAAAAAAATAAAATATGCATCCATAATCATTTTGGCTTTATGACCGCAAAAAAAATCCGCCCCGCGCTTAAGTTAATTAAAATTCAAGTCGCTGCCGTGTGTTCAGTGTATCTCAACAAAAATTGGCAATGTCCGACAGCAAGTGAATGCAGCACGGAGGTAGCGCGGGACTGCGCGAACGCTCTCCTCCTTCTTTTTCTCCCCCCTCCTCCTTTCCCTCCTTCTCGCGCCTCGCCGCGCGTGTGCCCGCCGGTGAGGGCGCGCGCACGGGAGGTTTCGGGGGTTGAGCTCGCTCTTGCTCTCTCTGCTCTCTGACCCCAGTGGCAGCTCCGACTCACTGCACTCCGGCTCCCCCTCCGTCAGACCAAGGCTGCTCTCTCTCTCTCCTGTTGTCTGTCAGTGTCTCTCGCACTCCTCTCCGACTCTACTCCCCTTCGCTCTCTTGTCTGGGTTCTTTCCACGGGAGCCAGCCGAGGTCCCGCCGGGTCGAAGGTTCTGCCCTATCCACTCAGACTGCCGCAACCCCTGGACGGCCGCTAGGAACCTACCCGCTCTCCTGCTGCTGCCGCATGGACCCGCGTCCCTCCGCCGCAACTGCTGCTGCTGCTGCCGCCGCGTAGAGGGCGACCCCGACCCGACACTCTTTCTCCGGCCAGATAAAAAACGCACAAAAAACCCACACGACGAAGGTAGAGCAACCTTTCCGCTATGCGTTGAAAACCAAAGAGGGAGGGTGGGGAAAAAAAGAAATTCCTGACACAAAGCCGTCGGTTAAAAGGTGGCTTGTCATTTACGAGGACGAGCAAGAGGTTAGCGCGGCGGTGCCGTGACACTGACCACCTTTGGGTGTTTTTTATTATTCCAGGAGTAGAGTTCAGGATTGCACCGACCTCCTTTCTTTTTGTGTACATTTCTGCAAGCTGTTCACAGCAAGAAGCGCATAGTACACATCGTCTATATTATGCATGGTATCAAAAGAGTGTCAATTTATTCGCCGTTTACCCTCTTCTGCTTACCCGGAGTGATTTCTACTCGTGAAGTTAGCTATATGGTGGGGGCTCTGTATATTCTAAGACAGGGCCGACAATGTGTGTGTGCACCACCGTTATAGAAAAGCAGCTCAGTACGAAGCTACAGTCTGCATAATAAAAAAAAATCCATTGCCAGGGCAGGTTTAGCAAGCTAAGCTACAGAGCTAGTTGCTGCTACTGTAGCCACAAGGTAGAGACAGACAGGCGAGTTACACACACACAAACGCAACACACACACCGACTGCACACGGCGAGGAGACTGTCGTAAAGCATGCTGCACACAAATCGGCCTGCATTTGCACAAAAAAGAGAACACCTTTTCCGTGAAGTAGCAGTACTTCAGGGTTTAGATTTTGCCATGGGAGATATTAGGTGAAAAGGCATCTGACAGAGCAGCTTTAAAGTGAAGTGAGATTTTTTTTTTTTTAAAGCCCAGGAAGATTTGCCAACTTGTTTCTTGTGCAGCCAGGATTCAATGGAGTTGCAATAATGTCATTGCAATGTAAAGAGCTTATTTTTGTTGTTGTTGCAGGAATTGAGTTTACCCACCTTTCTATTTCTAGGCTGGCATAAATCTTTCTGACTTAAATTCATAGCACATATCATAGAAAGTAGCATCCAACTGACCCAGATAACACAAATCAATGTTTTTGTGAAAATAGCACACTTTTAGGTTGGGAGATTGTTTGCTTCAAGATATCCAACAATTGGAGGTCACAGCTTTTCTCTTCTTTCTTTCTTTTTTTTTTTAACTCAAAACTGCATCATTGGATTTAACCATCTAATGAACTCCAGAGCTGCTGATTTTTCTCCAAAACATGTCTGTTAAATTGAGAGCATTTTAACCCCCTTCTTCTTGTGCTTGTGGCTGTATCAGGAGGTCTGGTATAAAAAGCCCACAGTGGCCACTTTACTATCAGTCAGGGAGGTCAGACAGAAAGGAAGCTCAGGGTTGCAAGGAGACACACAGCGAAGCCCGGTGAGTGAGCAATGAAGATGCAAACACTACACTTGTTGTGCAGCATTTTAGTTGCTTTTCCCTCCAGAGTTTAAGATGTGAAAGTGTTTTTTTTTTAACCTAATTTAGTCTTTAATGTACTGTTATGCAAAGTTCAGTTGGCAGATATTTTACGATGAGAGCATCAGGCCTGGGATAAGTAATGCAGAACTTTGCTTTATTTTTTTGTGTGTATTGGGCTAAATTGTCAGATCTGTTTTGTGCATGCATTGAATGCTTTGCAACATATTTGATCACCAGTAAAGAATCATACTTGCAGGGTTAATGCCTTAGAGGCCATGCTGCAATCATTTCTATTTTTTTTATATTTGAATATATTAGTTTGCATTAAAACCAGCTGGATTATGAGCAGCAATTAAAAACTACCTTCCAGATGGTAAATTGTCGCCTAACAGTCCAGCGTTTAGTTTATTTTATTTGAAAAGCTAGAATAAATCTGCTAATTATGTTTTAAGTTACCTCACTGCATTTTTCTGATTAGGATTTTATTAAGAATGGTTTGATGAGCAATTTCGGGAATTTATGAATTCCAAAATCTAATTGTAGCACAGTTAAAAAAGAGTTGCGTTCTTTTTTGGGATCTCTGAAACTAAACAAGAAAACTAATTGTTGCATAAAGTATTGATCACAATGAACATTGTAATAGGAAATAATTAGAAAAAAGATGCCCTCCTTACCTGATGTGTACTCTGCTTCATGCAGAGTACACATCAGGTAAGCATCAAGTAAGCAGTTTTCAATGCTTACTTGAGCGCAAGCTGCTTGTACTCAGTCTAAAAATGCATTTGAATGAATTTATTCAGAGTTTTTTTTTTTTCTACTTTCTTCTTATGTAAAAGACCTTCCGACTAGTGTATTCAGAAGTGGGTGCATGCCTTGCGGTCTTGTTTAAAGCAGCTGATTTGCGTGTGTGTCTCTTTGCTCTTGTCGGTGCAGATTGCAGTGTGTCGTGGTCGAGTTGGTCGGCCGGGTTGCTGCTGCTGCTGCTGCTGCTGCTGGGAGACTTCCTGGGCTTTTTGAGCGGCTCTGAAGGATGACCGCTGCACGGCTCGCTGCTGAATCCCGGTGAACAAACGGCATCTCATGTCCAAACGGCGGAAGGATGGCTCATGGCAAAGTGACCATCACGGTGGACGAGTACAGCTCCAACCCCACACAGGCCTTCACACATTACAACATCAACCAGAGCCGCTTCCAACCTCCACATGTCCACATGTAAGTGTCACACATACAAATGTAACACCTGTAACTTTTAAACATACACTCACCCAGGTCTTTTGGTCTTGATTCATTTATTTTATTTCACATTCTATGTTTTGGTGTTTTAAGGCTGGTTTTGTATGACATGTTAAAAACATGTCAGAAGATATAATAATCCTGACTGGGGAGCAAAATAAGCAGAAATTCTGAGATTTTTAGTTGCAACAGGAAGCCAATCAGGAGCCTGTTTGATTTGTTTATAGTTTGATGTAGAGCTGGGCAATATATTTATTGAAGAATATATTATATCGATATTGTGATATGAGACAAGATTTTGGATATCATAATATGAAGTGTTTTCCTGGTTTTAAAGGCTGCATTACAGTAAAATCCTTTTCTGAACTTACCAGACTGTTGTAACTGTTCTATTATTTGCCTTTAACCACTTAGTCATTATATCCACATTAATGATGATTATTTATCCCAAATCTCATTGTGTAAATATTTTGTGAAAGCACCAATGATCAACACTACAATATTGTTGCGGTATCGATATTGAGGTATTTGGTCAAAGGTATTGTGATGTGTGATTTTCTCCATATGGCCCAGCCCTAGTTTGATGTAATTGACCCATGCTCGTTGTACGCTGGCTGTACTGTATTACATTTAAGGAAATTAAATATTATTGGTTAAAAAAAAGTTAGCAGTGAGTATGGCAGGTGAACCATATTGTTTAAAAGACAGAAGTCACATTGTAAAAATGGGCAACATTTACACAAACACAATCGCACACTTAAAAACTTAAATACTTTCCATGGTTCACACAGATTTGAATAAAAGCTTTTCTGATGTTTTTTCCTCCCTGTCGTGGACGCCTCGCCTCAGTTACCTATGAGATTGTCGTTGTTTGTGCCACATTGTGGTGCATGAACGCTTTGTCCGCATTAGGGCGCTCTTTTTATTTATTTATCAGACCAGTTATTTAACGTAGCTCTTGTCTGATGTAGTTACAATCTGCCTCTCGTTAGTGGGTCAGAGTGCTTTGACCTGACAGCCCTCGCCACGCTCACACATCAGAGTGCTGTGTTTTATCTACGGACAGATATTAATACACAGCTGCCTGTTGGCATGCTTTGTGTCTTCTCCCAATTACAGCTGGATATGTTTTTATATTCACTGAGCATGTTGTGTAAAAAGTTAAGCTGCAGCAGGGTACCGTAAGAGATTGAAGGAGAGCACCACAGTGTTGCCTGTGTGGGTTTTTTATTGTTATGATAGTGTATTTTGTCAATTTCAGCTGTTTTAGAGCCATGATCATTTTTTGGAGAAAAGTCGGCACATTCCTTCTGCCTTTTTCAATAGTTTTTTTTGCCATTTTCTATATTACAGTTGCAGCAAATAGGGAAAAATTAAATATCTGGTCCAAATAGTTAAATATGAAACATGTTGGCGACTTAACACTTCAAAACCCAACGTTAATTCAAGTTTTTGAAAGTTACACACCGAACGCCATTAATGTGAAAAAAGAAGCCCATGTCAGTTATGTAAATACAAGTCCTGATCATAAAATTGTTGAGGGTAAAAAAAAAGCTTAAAGCTTATTTTCATTGTTGTCCTTAATAGTTGTCCGCACATTGTCAAATCAGGTTAAAAAAGATGGACTTATGATTGAGTGTTTATACAACCATTTCTCACCACAAGTCTAAAACACTGTCATAGTTTATAAAAATATTTTTCCCCAGAACTGCTCAAGCTTAAAGGAGTAATCTTTGTTTAGCTGCTGCATCTCTACTCTACTGGCATCTCTAATCAGACTGAACAGAAAAGTGAGTTCTCTTGTTAAATTGACACGAATGGCCATCACAGAGGAGACACTGTAAAGTCCTTCGTCCTGGACGGTGGTTGGGCTGTCTGGTTGCACTTGTGCTGAGATCATGTTAACGTTAAGGTGGAAATAAAGTGGCATCTGTTGATGGGGTTGACACTCAGAATATGAGTTCATGTTACATGATGTGCGAGATACAGCGCTCAGGCAGATGCATAAACAACAAGACATTTTTAGACAACCGTCAGATAGATTTGAGCCGGAGGAAGATTTGGGTCGCAGTGTAGCAAACTGAAGGGCTGAAAAGTCAGCCAGCTACACTGTCACTTTGGGAAGCAACAACATCTGGGAAACAAGTTTTTTGTGTTGTTTACCTCAAACACTCAGATTCCCACAACTCTGTCTGGATAGTCAAGTTCATGTAAACAGGATGATTTTGGGGACATGGTCAAATTATGGAATCTCGTAAACAGCTGAATGGGACTCTTACCTTTGTCCCGGTGTTGGCAGTGTTCACATTATTGTGCCTGCCACTGTGTTGTTTTGGGATTCCTCAGCTGTGAGCACGGCTGCCAGCACAGCAAGTGCAGTGCCTCTGATGTGGAAAAGGAGACGAGGTCACCTCGCAGTTTGTGTTACGTCATTCCATTTTAATGGATGACAAAGATGGCAATAAATCAAGCCAAATGCTTCAGTATGAATCAAGGTTAAATACATGGCAGACCGCACAGGATCCATTGTTTCTAACATTTCTCTGCTTATTTTTGGATCTATTATTGCATGCTTCTCTGATTGACATTTTGTTTTCAGTTCCCTGGAAAGTCTTGGTTAGGTTCATCTCAACCTTATATTTTGCGGTGTTGCACCAGTTGCCCTTAAGCCTTGTTCATTAGGAGAAGCAGCAGTAGAGAAACCTTACATAAAAACCTATTTGTAGGAATCTAGAGGAACAAGCAAAGTGGGAAAAGAATGGATGTGCCTGATGTTTGAGAAGAAAATCCTGTCAACGCATGTGTTTCTAAAAGTAGATGATCGTCTGTCATCTGGAGATAGCTTAGTTCTATCCAGGCAATGACAAACAAGAGCAGATTGGGGATGATATTGTATAAAGAAATACATATTTTTATTAGGTGTATTAAGAGTCTGACAACACAATCTTCCAGCTTCTGCTGCTCTGAGAAACACAGCAATGAAAAATGACACAGTGACAGTGTGTTTAAGGTGCAAACTTGGACTAAACAATCTCAACGTTTATCTAAATAGTCATTATAATCCCTTTTTTTTTTTTTTTTTTTTGCCCATACTGTGCAGCCCTGACTTTTTCTCATTTTCACTGTGATAGTTTTTGGAGGTGAAACCGTTGTAGGAAGGGGATGTGTTGAAGTCGTGGGGCCTCTCAGCAGATATGTGTTTGGATAAATACATTAGGCTGTTTCCTGGCTTCTACAGAGCCTGCAGTGTTATACCCCGCCATTCTTAAACTCAGACTGGGAACCCCAGAAAGGACACACACACACACACACACACACACTCCTATAAGCCCTCCCCCCGCTATGTTGAAGTGCTTATAGAATACACGTTCTGTTCTGGGAAAGTAAAGGCTTGTTTAGATTTGAGAGATAATGATCCAACTTGCTTGGGGGTTCTCGCTCACTGCATCCGCAGTATTTGGACATAAATAAAGTTGTTGCTTCTCTGACAGCAAAGAAAAGAAAAATCTCAAGGGAGGGGGTTGCCTGCCCCCCAAAAACAGAATATTTAGATTTCTGTGATGGAGTACAGCAGTGCCTTTTGTGTGGAGTGGAAGGTATCGCTCTCTGAACCGCAAATGAAAACATGCATGTAGAGCATTTTCACACTCAGACTTACACACACACACACACACACACACACACACACACACACACAGTGGGAGTCACAAACTAATGCTCAGGAACGTGACCCTGAAGTCAAAGTGGGCTTTTTTTCGGCGCATGGTACGTCTCTGTCTCTAAGTGAGCAAAAACTCTGTCCAGCTCTGTTTGTGTCTGGTTTATTTTTCTGCGCCAACTGTGTATTTTTTTTTCTTCTGTTCCTTGGCCCCCTCATCATCGTCGTCTAGTGAAATGAAATGCTCAGCAACTTGGAACATATGCTTCGAGTTGGGACACTAATGGCTTCAAATCCAATTTGAGCAGGATCTGGTCCAGACTGCGGGAAGGCCCGACACAGACGCAGACAGACAAACTGACAGAGCGTTGAAACTAAAAGGACTCTAGACTGGAGATCTGGGGATTGTTTCAAGATTTTTGTGAGCCCTTTAAATAGTCTGGAAAGGTCTTGAATTTAAGGAATAAAGAAGTCTTAAAATGTCTCACATTATTCAACTCCAGGAAAAGGTTAGCAGCAAATTATCTAAAATATTACAGTTGAAGAATAGTTGGTCTGCAAATGATTATTTTCATCATCAGTTAACTATGTCCATTGTTTTTTCAATTGATCCTTTGAAATGCGTCCATCATAATTTACAGCCCAAGGCATAATAGAAAACCTCACATTTAAGAAGCTAGAAAGAACAACAACAAATGAACTGGGTTGTTAAGCATGAATCTTAGTAAATAAAAGTAATAATAATAAATAAAAGTTTATTAGTTGAGCTTTTAATCTGCTAAGCCTGCTAAGATGAAATATTGCGTGTGTGGGAGAACTTGAACATACCGTAGTATTGTGTTAAACACAAGGAAATAGCTGCAAACCCTAACCACTACTAAATAACATGGATGTGCCACATTAGATTGTGCAGGGAGGATGCTCTTTGTGGTTGAGTGGTCGGAGCTTCATTGCATATGTGTTGGAACTCGTTGACTTAACTGCATTACGCCATTAACGCCTTGAGAGTGTTAATTTTTTTAATTCCCACCTGATGTGCCCACCATGCAACCCAAGGAACTGTCAGTGGTGCTGCCAGGGTCAGTGATGGGAGATGGTTTATTCTGATTCAGCAACGCTGTTTATCTTGGCTTCCCATACAGGAGGGTGTGGACAGTTACATCGCTAAATATGTATCAAAGTGGAATTTTCTCTTTCATAATCACAAAATCCCTTTTAAACAGGGCTTATTGATTACTGGAGTGTGGTTATGTGTGTGGGCTCAGCATGCTGCGACCAGCGACGGTGCCAAGGAGAACGCAACCTGGTCCGCCAAGTTGTTGTCCATTCCTCTAAGTTCCTCTAGTTAAGAGCTGTCAGAGCAATTTGGAGACATTTGTGAATATGGTGTCTGCGTGCTTTATCCACCAGCTTTGTGTTTTGTATTTCAAGTTTTAAATTGGTCGGTCTTAAGTTCCATTCCAGTTTTTGCCGACGGGGTGTTAAAAAGCAGAACATCTGTCTTTGTAAAACAATACAGGTGCTAATACAATACTTTAGGTTAGCTACACCTCCCATATCAACCACTCAATTAATACCAACACCTCCCATAGTTTCATACAACACCTTACTTTGAGGATGTTTTTCTACAAAACTCTTTTTTTTTTTTTCTTAAATGCATCTGTGTTTATTTTTGTTGTAACCTAAATCAGCTAGGGATGCACGATCCAACTTTTTCAGTCCCAATATCGATGCTCGGGCTTTGTGTTTCTGTCGATACTAAAGGCACCAGACTTTCCTAACTAAACATTACTTTCCTAACTAAGACCAAATAACATAGATGTAATATATTGAATCATGTTGCTTTTGGATGTGCTTGATTAAACTGGTAGTATTGTACTTTGCAATACTACCACCGCCCCGCAAAACATTAACTTTGTGGATTTTGCAAACAGCCGACAAACTAGTTGGCGTGGCAAGCGTGAAATATCTCCTCACAGCCGATTCTTTGGCTCGCTTTATGTTGCATATTTGAAATCAAAGATCTGTTAATTTTTCTGATCCCCAATCCAGCGGTTTTTGTCAAGATCAGGGCCATTATCCAATCTTAATATCGGATTGGTACATCCCTAAAATCAACTGCATAAGATGCAATACAATTAGCTAAATTATCATTTCAATCTGATTATAAAATAATAACTTAAAACACTAAGAATCTTTTGATACTCTGTGCTAAAGGAATTAACCTGCACAGGGTTAGAGGTCTTTATTTAGAGGAAATAAAGAAAATTATATTAATGAAGAATTAGCTGCATTGACCCTGTAATCACATGGATTGCGTTTTTAATGTACAACCTAAATGTTTTGAAGGAGACAAAATAATGGCACTGGGATATCAAAACACACAAATGTTGTAAAGTGGCGAGCCATTTCCTCTGACTTCTCTGTTATTGTCTAGGTCAGGACACCTTGGATTTGTAGTCCGTTTAATCCATGTTTAGGTTAGTTTTTCACCAGTGGGGGGGAAACTGGTAACGTTTCCCAAAGTACTATTTACTTTGTTAATTTACTCCATATCAGACCTCATGTACTCAAGACACCTGGGATCGATACATGGATTTTAATGCTGGAAAATGGAAATTGTTTCAACCACCTCACAAATGTTTGGAAAAATAGATTCCATATTTAACAAACTCCTCCTTCAGATGCCTTGTTAATTAGTCCTGCCCTCTGAATGATTGAGGAGCTCTTAAGTATGAATCATGTAATAACACAGCTGCCAGCACCTATACACGTGGATACTCTGACACAAGCTAGGGAGGAAACGGCACCAGAAGAACACAGCCTTCACACATTTATTTTAACACTAGGCCTGCACAATCCGGGGAAAAATATGGTCACGATTTTTTTTTAGCTTAGAATTGATATCACGATTCTCTGCCACGATTTCTTTTTCACGAAGTGTAATGTTTATTGCACACATGAACCATGACTAAACAAAACAAATTGGCAGTACCAAAAATGTTTTGGCGCATCACTACAAGCCTGTAAACACAGAGGCTTCAAAGAAGAGAAGGGAGAGCTTTGTGTTTTATAACCTTATTTTATACAGTCTGTTTAAAACTCCGAAGAAAGTAGTAGCGCTTGTAAAATTAAATTAGAATCTTAAGTCATTAAAACAAAAAAAGACATTATTTAAAAATGAAATTGTGAACAAGTGAATCGAGAACGCAATTTATAACAATTAATCGTGCAGGCCTATTTAACACTGTCCTAGTTTTTATTAATGAATTTGAGATTTTTTTTTTTTTTTTTATGGACATAATTTCTATTCTTAGTATGGTGATAGAGCGCTGTAAATGTGGTCGAGGAAATAAGATGTTTCTGCACAGTGAGAGCAGCACCTCAGTTTAACAGCTGATGCTGTTATACATGCACACACTAAAAATCAACATTTCTTTTTTTTGTGATCTCTCCATTAATGAGTGTGTATTGGAAGGAAGAAGGATGCACAGCACGTGGATTTATGTGACGGAGAAAGCCGGTCGAGGTGCTCAGATGATAATTAAACAGGACATTTCCATCTCTGTGTTGGTAATAGTAGCTGGACTGTCCAAGAAGGGTCCCTTTGCACTACAGTTAACATTCAGTAACACACACAGATCTGTATTCACCTAAACGTACACAACATTATATTGTATGATGCCCCCATCCCCCTTCCCCTAATGATAGCCATAACCTTGTTTACTTCAGCAGCGGGGGATGCTTTGAAGATGAAAATATTCACATAATTGTGTGACTATTAAACATAAATGTAGACAATTCAAAACTCCCCATGTTGTCTAATTTACCATTTAACACATCAGAAGTGTCACTGTATTTTCACCCTCTCCTCCAGCTTTAATAGACATTAGATAGAACCACAAACGAAGAGAAACTAAATGTTCCTTCTTTTTAAGTGGATCAGCGAATGAGTTTTATTTAGGTGAAGTAGTCATATGCTGTTTTTCTACTCCTAAATATTGTCATCACAACTATAAATAATTTGTCTTGGTTTCGAGAAACATAACTATTAAGGGGTTTTTACTGTTTCACGGTAATTGTTACAATACATTTATTTTATTAGTTGGAGGTGCAGCTGAAGGTAAACTGCATCTATCGTCTGTTCTTGTTTCTGGTCGTCTGGTATAAAGTGTCTCCAGGTGACGGATGATGATGATCCACTTCTAGGAACTAAAACAGGATTTTGTTACTTTTTTGTGTTTGTTGCTCTGATTTTCCACTGGTACTTTGTGTGAGGTTTGTTTGGGTTACATGGTTCTGATTGCTCATTTGTAATGTAAACACTTGTTCTTTTTGCCTGCTTCCAGACCCTTTGAATCATTTGTTTTTCATTGATTCAAAAACAACCATTTGTCTGGAGAGGGAAACATGAGAGGGTGTAATTATTTATGAAGTATTGATTTAAATGTGGAAGGTAGTATACCAAGTAGAAAGAGAGAAGTTATCTCAGGGATGTGTAAAATCTAGTGTTCAGCAGTGCAAATTTTAATTTGTTACATTCAGTAGGCTTTGTTTGATATGGGAAGAATCTGGAAAATCACTGAACTTCAAACAGACCAATCAAAAGCAGAGCTGAGCTCAGAAAAAAAGATTATCCAGACTGTTGTCCGATACAGTACTGGAAAAACTGAAAACACAACTCCAAAAATCATGTTTTTAGGAGGCCAAATTAAAGACAGTCAGCCTTTCAGGTGGGACTCAGGCGATGGCATCTTCCTGTTCCAGTGCCAGAATGGATGTTGATGAGATACATGGGCTATAAAGGTTGTCATAGGTCGACTTACAGAAATAATAAGTCTTAAATCGACATGTTTCTTTGATCAACATAACCCATTAAGTTAACCTAGCAACTGCTAAAGTGGACGGAAAATGACATTGTTGGGGTGCATATGTCAGACCTTTCTGAGAAGAGTACAACCCCCTTTTCCTCTTTTTAGAACAGAAACAACTAACATGAACACAGTGTCAGACTGAATAATCAAGTGGAAAGCAAATTATGTACCACAATAGGACTTTTCGGGAATTGAAAATGCCTCTGTTGCACGAAAATCTAACTATAAATCAAAGGCGAGAGTTTTCAATTAATGGTGCAGCCTCTTGTTTACTTCTTAACTCACCATCCATTGTGCTGTTTTCCTCCCAAACAGTTTGTAGAAGAGCAGCAAACAGGCTTCAGGTCTCCTGGAAACAAAGAGCCAGTCCAGTTTTGTGGCCTTTTTGTTTCTGTCAGCCTGCGGCTGTTCGCCGGCAGGAGTGGAGGGGCTCTTGTAACTGGAGAACCCTTGATTAAGTTCCCTCTCCACCCCTGACCTGCTGCTTGAGCCCGGTGGGACGGTGCTGCTGGTGGAGCTGATGAAGGTGGTGGTGAGGGGGTTAAGTGACAGTTGACATAGGACAGCTGTTTTTTGAGATTGAAGCCCATGTGATGTTTTTGAGATTTTGGCCTGTTAGGCCCTGGAGCCTGGCATCGCAGGGCACGATGTACTGATGATGTCATTTGAAATGAAGGCAAAGCTGCTAGAGCCTGCAACTTCTCAACATGACAAGTGCTCCATTTTTGCAGTTTAAAGTGTGTTTAGTTTACCGGTAATCAGTGTTTTGTTACACGGGACTCATTTTAACCGTCATTTCATTTTCTCACAGAACACTTCATAGAAGCTTGAACACGAGACACACTTCCTTTTTTCTGTAAGGTGTTATTAAGTGTTAGGTGGGTAGGGTAAGGTGAAACTGACTAATGCGTCCTACCATTCAGAAATGGAGATGAGTTGTAGTTGTCGTTGTTGGAATGGGATCACTTCAATCTTCTGTTTTTAACAGAAGCAGCATCTTAATGCTTTAATTGGTAGGTGTTATTGAATCATTTGTTTTGTACAGACATGTTACTGTCGGGTACGTGCAACATCTAACTCTACCCAAGTAGTACGATGCAAGTATTTATGTTTGTTACATACGGATGATTTATATTTTCTTACATTACTAATGATCATTGTACTGCGTGATGGGCTGTGTGTTTACTTTTTACTTTTAAGAACATGCTATTTTTTTTTTTTAACAAACTATTTTTCATTTAACAATAGAAGCTTCAGAACACAAGCAGCTCTACAATAAGTGAAAAAAATAATAAATCTGACCAGACAGTAGTTTCCAGCTAAAAAACGGGTATTGAGGTTCATCACCCAATTCTAATTGTGTGGGAGTATCCTCCTAAAGGCACAGTTTATCTTCTAAAGGCAAAATTATTTGATGGGGTTAACTGGATCTTTACATAAGCTAAGTATACCTTGTTACTGAAAAGAGCGACATAAACCATTTGAATGCTATCCTACAAAACATGGGTTGAAAAGTGATAATTTTCTTGACACGGTGCTGTAAAGTGAAGCTGGCATGTTTTATATTTGTACCCTTTGCTGTAAGCTGTGATGTCTGTCCAAACTACTTCACTAGTTTATTCTCCCAGCAGTCTGCTGGTTGGTGTTTGGCCCCGGGGGCCACGTCATGCCCGTCTCCTCAGCCTTCCTCCCATCAGCCCTGCAGCCAGGCAGACTGTCAGCAGCACAATTAAGGGCTGTGCCGTAATGAAAGGGGCATTAGCAGAAGCAATTTATTTCCCAGTGCAGTGCCGGAAGGTTTCTGCGGTGCTGATATTCCAACGCAGGCTTTGTGTGCCTTGCTCAGCCATTATGGGAGGGATCAGGAGGACTCACCCGGCTTGAACAAATGAAGTAAAGGGGGACGGAGGGGGGGGACATTAAGACAAAAGGCCATCATTCACCATTCTTTAAAATCAATTCTCATTTGAATATATTTTACAGTACACTCATCCTCATTTTTCTCCCCCTCCTCTCTCGTGAATTTCAATCATTCCACATCTACGTTATGTTTGTGCTTTAGCCTCCTTTTTTCCTGTTGGGTTTTCATTTTTGCTTGTTTCTTTCTACCAACCTACCACCTTTGCCTTTTTCTTCGCTCCCTTGAGCACCACCACCCCCTTTCCGTTATTCCTGTGTTCATTTTGTTCCTCTGAAGTTTATTGAATTAGCGCTGACAGCTGAAATGCAGAAGATAAGAGAGGCGCTCTCTCTGCTCTTCTCGAAAAAAATGGAATTGCACTGTCGGGGGTGTCTACACGAGGGGGAGGGGAACTGATGCAGAGGTTATAGACAGAAGAAATGGGGAGCACTGTGTTTTGATTTTTCTCCTGAAGGAGCAATAAAGACAGTGTGAGCTCAGTAGAAGAGCAGTAACTTATTGGTCTAGCTGTGATTATCCTTTAAAACATACTATTTATGTAGCATAAGGGGACACACAGGCATCAAATATTCTCTGACAGTCTTTGTTGTGAAGAACAGAGGACCATTTACAGTCTGCTGTGATTTAAGGTCTGATCATAGAAACTGTTTAGTCTAGAAAAAGTCTTACTTCTGTCGGCACATCTTGCTCAGTTCACTCGGAGATTTAAAGAAACACGCAGACTTAGTGAGACTTTAGCTTATTCACCGTATCCCCCAGAGTTAGATAAGTCCATACGTGCCCTTCTCATCTCTGTGCGTGACGTAACTCTGTGTCATGCACCCACCGCTAGCCTAGCTTAATACAGATCCTGGAGGTAACCGACTCCAACTAGCCTACTGCTCACAGTAAGTGACTAAATAACACCAACATGTTCGTATATACACGTTGTGTTTTGTATATGTACAGCGTGTACAAATAAGAAGGTCACATGAGACCTCATCTTCTAACCGTATCACTTCCACAAAAGGCGAAGCACTACTATTTCTGCTACTTTGGTGGAGTGATTTGTTTGCAGCACCTGAGAAGCCCCATGGTGAGGAGCAGAGAGTAACAACGGTGCTTTTCAGGTGTTGCGCTAATCACTCCGCCCAAGTAGCACTGCTTCACCTTCTGTGGAGAATAGTTCCCAGTATTTATACGGTTGTGAGCATGTGTCTCATGTGACCTTGTTATTTGCACACGCTGTGACTATACAAATCCCAACATGTAAATAGTAGGGGTGTGACGAGACGCTTACTCCACGAGACGAGACACATCACGAGATTGGGTTCACGAGAACGAGACGAGACGAGATTTTTAAAAAAATTTAAAGAAATCCTCGATGAAATATATGAATGGAAAATAGTTTTTTTATTCAACTGAAAAATCACAAAATGCAAAACAATTTAGGTGCATTTTGAAATCAACTATTAATGATGAATGTTATTTAACTTTTTTTTTTACTAGGCCTATTTTAATGAATTATATGCAGTAAAGGACGTGCAAACACTGCAAAATGTTTTGTATAAACTCTACCAACTGGCTTCTGCCCTGTACAATTTCACACGAGAAATCTAACTCCTTTCCACAAACCGAACATAAAAAAATAAACCGTATAAATAAAATAAATGTGTAAATAACAGAAAAATAACACTTTAAATGCAAACAGTAAGTGTATCAATAACCAAAGTACTGCTCTCTCAAAACTACAAGTGCAAACAGAAACAATTTTTTTCTTCAAGCTCCATCACGCTGACATCACATCGCCTCACGAGACAACTTTTCACCTCGACGAGAAATCTCGTCACGTTTTAATCTCGCGAGATCTCGTAAAACGAGATCTCGTCACACCCTTAGTAAATAGGAAAATGTGGTGTTATTTTTGTTTGTTTTTTACAAAAGCTCCCGCAACATTTTGGGCCGCAACAATCTAAAAAAAAATAAAAATCCTGGAGGGACTGTATATGGTTCCAACTCCGATATTCTAACACTTTGTGCTTGATAGTCATTTAAAGCAGAATGGCAAACAAGAACAAAACCCAACGTGTCGATACTGATGCCATTGCAGATGCATTACTGGAGAAACAGAAAAGCTACTTTTACGCACAAACCACATTTTCTCAGACTTCAGTCTCGGATTCATCAGGTGGGGATTGACAGCAATGAGAAGCTAACTGCTATTCATGCCCAGTTAGCATCTCTAACTACAAGCCTTGGCTGTAACATATCTAATGTGAACTAAAAACTACCGTGGACAGCAACTGAAGTACTCTTGACAGCCATCGCCATGCTTTTCAAGAGCTGGAGGTGAAGCTAGCAGATATGGAGGACAGAAACCGATGATGCAATATCTGCATTGTCAGGCTGAAAGAGGGGCTAGAAGGCTCTAATGCTATTCAATATCTCTCACGTTCGCTGCCTAAGTCGTTTCCAGAATTGGCAGATGTTCAGATTGAGATTATTTGAGCCCACAAAATTTACAGTGATCAAGGAAGGCTCCCAGTACAGAGTTTTCATCTCAGGATGCTGAAAAACACTGTGGAAAAAGATCAGGACTAAAACAATTACCTGATGAACTTGACCTCTTGGTTTGTCTTAATCTCTTATTGTGTCCTAGTTTTATTGCATTGTTATTTGATATGATTACAGAGACTGTGTTTTTGAATGACATATCTGTCTTGTATAGGTCCTGCATAGGTTAATTAGGCCACTACTAGGTTAGTCTCTTTTCCAATGTGATTTCTATTTTGTGCTTACTGTTTCCAGTTTTTGTTGATGAGAACTGCGTTTTTTTTATGGAAAGATAGATGGGTCTCCCCATGTCTATTCAAGCCCGTAACTCAGTGGTTAAAATGAATGTTTTACCAAGGATCAATTTTGTGAGCTCTATGCTACCTCTTGCCCCTCCTTCTGGTTATTGGTATGAATTACAATCAGCAGTATCTGAATTTATCTGGAAAGGAAAATGGGCACGACTTAAAAGGTCTACTCTACAGAGGTCGAAAGAGGATGGTGGCCTCTCAGTTCCCAACTTTAAACATTCTTCTTGGTCCTTTGTGTTAAGGCCCCTCCTCACCTGGTTTGGCCCAGATGTGTCTGTTTGCTGGCGTATCTTAGAAAGTGCTATGACAGGGACTTGGTCACTCCATGATGTTCTTTTTGCCAATATCTCTAACAAGCTACGCTTTGGCCCCATTATCTCTCATCTTTTCAGTACTTGGAGATTGGCTGAAACATATTGCCATATAGCTTGTAACTGGCACAGATTTTCCCCATTATTCAATAATACAGCGCTCCTTATTGGCGGGAGGCCGATAACAGTACCACAACGGGAGGTTGGCTTGTTACCTTTTTCTGACTTACAACACGCATTCAGTCTACCACGTTCCTCTTTTTTCTTTTATCTTAAATTAAGATCAGCACTTAAGGCATATGGTGTCCCCTGGCAGAAGGCTTTGCCCATCCATCCTATTTGGAAGTTATTTACTATGTAGCCAAAACCTGTGGTATGGTTTTATCTTTAGTTTTATCTTTTCTTAGTGATATCTGGCCACGCTGGCCATCTTATTGAGAGGATCTAGGTACGGGATTGG
Source organism: Percina caprodes (assembly GCA_013375575.1). Lineage (NCBI taxonomy): Eukaryota > Metazoa > Chordata > Actinopteri > Perciformes > Percidae > Percina > Percina caprodes. The sequence goes on along the minus strand of JABXJD010000191.1, from coordinate 1,102,237 downwards.
CATCTCTAGTGTATATACAAAGTATTGTAGAGCTACCGATTTTGTATTTACACAGATATAAACATCCAGCTAAGAAAGCTGGATAAAGGTAAAACTTAAATTAACTTATGTTAATAAAATAGTGGATTTCACAGTTGAAATTATTGAGAGATTAAAATTCTGCAACAATTCCTCTGATGAGGTCTTTATTTTGTACATTTGAGGTAAACATCTCTGTAGTGATAGATAGCGGGCGGGTTTTAATATGACTTATTCTGAAATGTATGATAAGAGCTCTTTAGCTGGACAGTTTTTTGGCGGTGCAGCAAACAGCTACAGTCTGTTTTGGACGGCGCATAGACTCGGAAGTGTTGCAATCAATCACAATGATTATGTGACGCCCTTAAAGAGCTGGACGAGTCAGACAGTGACATAGACAGCGACCTTCTTATCTGCTGCGAGTTAAGTGTCACATTTGAAGAAGCAAGCTGAGGCTGAACTTTGACCCTGTTTGCTTGTGTGTTTCTCTAAAAGGCCATGGAGCCAAGTGTGCTCAGTCAAATTGAATATCCTCCTACAGACATCAGAGAGCCTCCTCCTTCCCTCCGCATGTCTCGTACAAGATTTATACTTCTCTCACTGTTATTCTCTTCTATATCGCACATGTAACCAATAACTGTCTTGGTTCAGTCCACTTTTCCAGGATTTAGTTGTTTCACACTTTCCTTGTATGGTTTTCTGATCCAAAAGCATTCCTAGGGCAAAGCACCTCAAGCATCTTTTTGCAGCATTGATATTATACATGTGCTATTTATTAACTAAATGGGTTTTCTTGTGTTTAATTTTTCTTCATTCTTCAACTTGTTTGTATGAAATCATTTTAGACGTTGCTTTCCGAATACGCCTGCATAATGCTGTCTTGATATTTAAATTTCTTATTTAAATTTGATTGTTTTTTGTACTCAAGTCTCTTTGTAAATGAGAGCTTTATCAATGTGATTTCCTGATTTTAAATCAGGAAATCACATTTTATATATATATATATATATACACTACCGTTCAAAAGTTTGGGGTCACATTGAAATGTCCTTATTTTTGAAGGAAAAGCACTGTACTTTTCAATGAAGATAACTTTAAACTAGTCTTAACTTTGAAGAAATACATCTATACATTGCTAATGTGGTAAATGACTATTCTAGCTGCAAATGTCTGGTTGGTGCAATATGTACATAGGTGTATAGAGGCCCATTTCCAGCAACTATCACTCCAGTGTTCTAATGGTACAATGTGTTTGCTCATTGGCTCAGAAGGCTAATTGATGATTAGAAAACCCTTGTGCAATCATGTTCACACATCTGAAAACAGTTTTTACAGAAGCTACAAAACTGACCTTCCTTTGAGCAGATTGAGTTTCTGGAGCATCACATTTGTGGGGTCAATTAAACGCTCAAAATGGCCAGAAAAGAGAACTTTCATCTGAAACTCACAGTCTATTCTTGTCCTTAGAAATGAAGGCTATTCCATGCGAGACATTGCTAAGAAATTGAAGATTTCCTACAACGGTGTGCTACTCCCTTCAGAGGACAGCACAAACAGGCTCTAACCAGAGTAGTGTTGGGTCGTTGCACAACTGAGCAAGAAGATAAGTACATTAGAGTCTCTAGTTTGAGAAACAGACGCCTCACAGGTCCCCAACTGGCATCTTCATTAAATAGTACCCGCAAAACACCAGTGTCAACATGTACAGTGAAGAGGCGGCTGCGGATTCTGGGCTTCAGGGCAGAGTGGCAAAGAAAAGCCATATCTGAGACTGGCCAATAAAAGAAAAAGATTAAGATGGGCAAAAGAACTCAGACATTGGACAGAGGAAGACTGGAAAAAGTGTTGTGGACGGATGAATCCAAGTTTGAGGTTTTGGATCACAAAGAAGAACGTTTGTGAGACGCAGAACAAATGAAAAGATGCTGGAAGAATGCCTGACGCCATCTGTTAAGCATGGTGGAGGTAATATGATGGTCTGGGGTTGCTTTGGTGCTGGTAAGGTGGGAGATTTGTACAGGGTAAAGGGATTCTGAATAAGGAAGGCTATCACTCCATTTTGCAACGCCATGCCATACCCAGTGGACAGCGCTTGATTGGAGCCAATTTCATCCTACAACAGGACAATGACCCTAAACACACCTCCAAATTGTGCAAGAACTATTTAGAGCAGAAGCAGGCAGCTGGTATTCTATCGGTAATGTGGTGGCCAGCGCAGTCACCAGATCTGAACCCCATTGAGCTGTTGTGGGAGCAGCTTGACCGTATGGTACCAAGAAGTGCCCATCCAACCAATCCAACTTGTGGGAGCTGCTTCTGGAAGCGTGGGGTGCAATTTCTCCAGATTACCTCAACAAATTAACAGCTAGAATGCCAAAGGTCTGCAATGCTGTAATTGCTGCAAATGGAGGATTCTTTGACGAAAGCAAAGTTTGATGTAAAAAAAATCTTATTTCAAATACAAATCATTATTTCTAACCTTGTCAATGTCTTGACTCTATTTTCTATTCATTTCACAACGTATGGTGGTGAATAAGTGTGACTTTTCAGGAAAACACAAAATTGTTTGGGTGACCCCAAACTTTTGTTTGGTAGTGTATATATATATATATATATATATATATATATATATATATATATATATATATATATATATATATATATATATATATATATATATATATATATATATATATATATATATATATATATATATATATATATATAGTACAGGCCAAAAGTTTGGACACACCTCATTCAATGCGTTTCCTTTATTTTCATGACCACATTGTAGATTCTCACTGAAGGCATCAAAACTATGAATGAACACACATGGAATTATGTAAGTAATGATGGCCACTTGTTTCTCTTTACTTAGCTGATTGGTTCTTGCCATAATATGAATTCTAACAGTTGTCCAATAGGGCTGTCTGCTGTCTGCACATCGCAACTGATGGTCCCAACTCCATTACTAAGGCAAGAAGTTCCACTAATTAACCCTGACAAGGCACACCTGTGAAGTGAAAACCATTTCAGGTGTGTTGAATGAACACATATGGAATTATGTACTTAAAAAAAAGTGTGAAATAACTGAAAACATGTCTTATATTCTAGTTTCTTCAAAGTAGCCACCCTTTGCTCTGATTACTGCTTTGCACACTCTTGGCATTCTCTTGAAATGTTTTCCCAACAGTCTTGAAGGAGTTCCCAGAGATGCTCAGCACTTGTTGGCCCTTTTGCCTTCACTCTGCGGTCCAGCTCTCCCGAACCATCTCGATTGGGTTCAGGTCCGGTGACTGTGGAGGCGCAGCACTCCATCACTCTTCTTCTTGGTCAAATAGCACTTACACAGCCTGGAGGTGTGTTTGTGGTCATTTTTCTGTTGAAAAATAAATGATGGTCCAACTAAACACAAACTGGATGGGATGGCATGTTGCTGTAGGATGCTGTGGTAGCCATGCTGGCTCAGTATGCCTTCAATTTGAAATAAATCCCCAACAGTGTCACCAGCAAAGCACCCCCACACCATCACACCTCTTCCTCCATGCTTCACGGTCGGAACCAGGCTTGTAGAATCCATCCAGTCACCTTTTCTGCGTTGCACAAAGACACGGCTGTTGGAACCAAGAGATTTCAAACTTGGACTCATCAGACCAAAGCCCAGATTTCCACTGGTCTAATGTCCATTCCATGTGTTTCTTGACCCAAACAAATCTCTTCTGCTTGGTGCCTCTCCTTAGCAGTGGTTTCCTAGCTGCTATTTGATCATGAAGGCCTGATTCGCACAGTCTCCTCTTAACAGTTGTTCTAGAGATGTGTCTGCTGCTAGAACTCTGTGTGGTATCCATCTGGTCTCTAATCTGAGCTGCTAATAACTTGCAATTTCTGAGGCTGGTGATTCAGATGAACTTATCCTCAGCAGCAGAGGTGACTCTTGGTCTTCCTTTTCTGGTGCGGTTCCCATGTGAGCCAGTTTCGTTGTAGCGTTGTTGTTCTGAAATACAAGACATATTTAAGAGTTATTTCACACTTTTTTGTTTAGTACATAATTCCACATGTGTTCATTCATAGTTTTGATGCCTTAAGTGAGAATGTAAAATGTAAATGGTCATGAAAATTTTGAAAACTCATTGAATGAGAATGTGGTTCCAAACTGTGTGTGTGTGTGTGTGAGAGAGATTCATGGAGGCTACAGGGTTTTTATGATACTACTGCAAGGTCAAGTGCTTGATTTTCAATTCACATGAAAGTCCTTGTTAAATTTGCCCAGTAACATTTGAATCTGAAGCATTATGTGTTGTGAATGAACAACAACTTGAAATGTAAAAGCAGCAGAGAAACCTAACATTTTTTGGAGAAAAAAAACACAATGAGCAAAATGAAAAAAGTTGGCTTGATTTTTAGAAATATATTTTAGTTTCCTCATTTGGAACATCTGTGAATTTTGTAATTAGGAGAGCATGGTATTAAGAATAAAAACAGGATTGTCTGGCTGGTCTAAATACTGCACTAAAATGAAAATGAATGTTAAGTTGCAGAAGTGCAATAAAATTACTTTAAAAAAATACTGACAGCTAAATGTCGCAGCTGTAGGTGAGAAGTTGATGCATGCATGAGGTTTCTCTGTTCAAGGATCACAGACGTTTCTTCATCGAGCAGATATTTCTGCAGCCACAGACCTCGGTTTTGTGTCAGCTCCAATGTCATGGCGGATTTAAGAGTGTGCTCCTGCCCTCCTCGAGCGCATTAGCATTTCTCTTTCTCCCCCACTCTTTTCCCTTTGCAGTCTTTCCTCTGATGTCACGCCGAAGCTCAGACATGTTAACACAAACCTTCATGCTAACACAGTTCAGTCTGTCACTGGAGAATATTCTTTTACCTGCTGCCAGAGCACAAGAAGACTTTTTCATTTTCACTGTCTCCATTTACAATAGATCAGAAGCCATTGCTGCACTGCCGAACTCCTGAACTCCTGTATACATTACTAAAGAACCTCTGGATTGTTACACAGTCATATGTTAACAGAAAGACAGGGGCCTTCTCTTATTGTTTGTGTGTGGGTATGTGTGTGTGCAACCTATGCAGTACTATCATGAAGGTTTCTTGGCCTGGGCCTGCTCTTAATTGATAGGGACTGCTGGTATTTACGTACATTCTCGGGGTGGATTAAATCTCAAAGGAAAGGAGATGGAGGTTGTTTTTCTCCTTGCTTTGTCTTAGTTTGCACGTGTGTGTGTGTGTGTGTGTGTGTGTGCGTGTGTATGTACATGTACATATGTGTGTTTTTTTCATCCCATGTGGTTCTGCGTTCGTCCTTCCTCCATGACGAGAACTGTCGAATCCCGTAAAGCTGCATGACATCGAGGCACCAAATCTAATCACCAGCCACACTGCAATGTATGTGCTTCTCTGCTGGCTGAAGTTAAGGTGTTTTTGTGTATATAGGTGCACAGAGACTTATTTACTGAACACAGTCAATAGTAAATATCATTATCTCTGTAGCTACTTTTTTATTTTCTCCAGTCTGTATAATATGTAGTTCAAGCCGGCTTGGGTTACTGAGAATTGTGCTGTGGTCCAGTATCTCAGAGCAAAGCTGAGATCTCCCAGCTGCAGCAGTAAAGGTTTAAAGGAGGGACAGGACTAGGGATGGGAATCACAGTGTACCTCACAATACGGTACACAATACACAATACGTGGCTCACGATACCAATTAATTTCACTGCATATACAGCAGTTCTGTCTAACTATGAATACAAAATGCCTGTGAAAGTACAAGTTTTCCAAACAGTTTTTCAAGTCTTAAAATTAAAATTACAGAACTATGATGAGTCCAGACGGAGAGCAGGGAAATCTTAGCCTGACAAGCCAGACACACATCAAGATGTTGGTTCTGGGAACTCAGCATTGGCAGGGCTCAATCCGGGCGGCGGGATAAACTGCTGTATTTCAAATTCCCTCTGCATGCAGTAGGATAGCGCTACAACCAACCAGAGCAACACTAGTTGATAGATTCAGCTTTTGCCGTATCCAGCCGGCAAAACTGACTGACGTCTGTGCTTAACTCTGTCTTCCAGAGTCGATGAGTCGGATTTCCCTGCATCCTGGGGACCTCCCGTGTCATGCCTCCCGTCTCATGCCCTCCCAGCTACGCGTAACTGTCGCAACTCTGCCGTCCTTATGTTAAGCCCGCCCACCGACTCTACACACGATGTGATTGGCCTGACCAGAAATAGTTTTTCCACCTCCAATGGAGAGTTGCTAGCCTGACCCTGGCTGCAAATTAAATTTTCTGCCGCTAGGGTCCATCTAGATGTCTAGGCTAGGGAAATGTATCCAGAGCGCCTTATTTCATTCATTAAAATATCGATATTTGGCGCAAGTGTATTGATTATCGTCTTGCAAAGACAACAGTATACAGTATATTTTGTCCCACCCCAAGACCAATACTGATATCTGTGACTGACTGCAGGCTTCAAACAAGAAAATGCAAGTAGCAGACTTAATTCTAGATTCTGGTAAAACCGTAAGATATGATGCAGGATTTCCAGTTTGAGTTACAAATCCGTGAGCAGAAATTTATCACAGCAGCAATGATTTTTATCTTGCAATGATTGCACGATAAACTGAAGAAATATAGTATTCACATTAAGTAATCTACCAAGATTTTGCAATTGCACATATACTGTATGTCGCTGGATGAGAGACATTGTGTTGCGGCAAAAGGGGCCACTGATCACATGTCACAGTTGGTGGTTAGACTGAAGACAGTGGCAACAGATAAGAGTTGTGCGATATGTTGGCATAGACAGTGAGACGACAGCAACTTGACTTTGCTATGCTGTGACTATGGGACTATTTATCCCTTTAATATCTCAGGTTGTATTTGGTGTCTTGGTCAGTCTGTGTGCCTGATTTGTTGCAACATTGAATTTACATGTTTTTTTGAGATGTGAAGAAAAGCAAATTTATTTTGTCAATTTTACCAGATTGGACAACAACTTAAACATATTTCTAATCAATTTTGATCACAATACGAATACAAACGGGTGACTAAACTACTAAATAAATCAATGGAAAAACAGTATACAATCTAAATGCCTCAATACAAGGCAGAATAAATGCTTTTGATGAAAATAATTTTGTATAATTTGCTATGCCCTATAGTCTCCAAAACTTAAGAATAACAACAGATTGCAGGCTGTTTGTGAACCTTTTCGATACGCAATATTCTTCTCCACATGCCACAGAAATGGGTAAACATGAAAATTGCTTCCCAAATGAGACTCCTCAAAGTGTTGCCCCCCAATAAGATTTTCTTTTGTGCCGATGTTCCTATTTTCTCTATCAAAGATGACTTCTTCAGTCTGAAACCTTTTTGATTTCATCTTGTTTTCATGCCATGTTTGTGTTATGCAGGTTAACTGTGTGTGTGTGTGTGTGTGTGTGTGTGTGAGATTGCAGCGTTGATTATGTGTCTGATGTTTCGACAGAGTGACATCCTTTCTAATGAAATAATGGTCTAGCAGCAGAATGCTGGAGGATTGCACATTGTAGACTTCAATTACAGACGATGATTTTTTTTCCCCTTCTTTCCTTTCAGTCAGAAAAAAGTACAGGTTTCTCTTCCTTTTTAACAAACGTGCTTACATCCAACAAAAAGGCTAATTAAAAGGCTTTTTTTCCTGCCAGACTTGGGTCTAAGTGTTTTTTCTTTTAGATAATGGGTAGAGCGGACATGGCAAGCCTTAATTCACCGTCTCCTTAGCCAGTCTGTGGCCACAAAACAGCCATTGCCCTCCTTATGTGCGCTCAAATAGCCCATCGCTGGTTCCTTTTCAGCCCAAACTACACATTTGTTACTGTTGTAATGTCCCTCTTTTCTTTGAGATGCATTTTGCTCTGCTGCATGCATTATTATGTGGACCATGTAATTTATTTTGCACAACAAATGATCTTTTTAAGGTTTTGGTTTTCAATTGTGCCCCTTCTGCTATCTGGTTTGAAATTAGCATACATTTCCTAAAAATATGCTTCTGGATTGTGTACACCTTTTCTTTCTTTTTAAATATCACAAAGAGGAAAAAGGGCACATTCTTTGAATTGCAGATCCTTTTTACAGAGAATAATGTCCACAATCATTAAATAAAATCAAAGGCAATGTCTCAAAAATAAGTGGAAAATTTCATTGTTTGCAAAATCGGTTGAGTTTGGCTTTTTTGTTGGTTAGAACAACATGGAATCAAACATTCTTGACTGTGTCATTTGATGGGAAAGAGAATGACCTTTCAGATTGAAAGCATTATGAGAAAGTTACTGCTAAGGTGCTAAAGACATTTTTTACAGACAGTAAAATGTGTGCAAACGTCAGGGACTTAAATTTAACAGATTATAATTAATCAAAAATAAATATCAGAATTGGGGTTCCACATCTAATAACAGAATATTTGGTTACTATATCATTATTGAGGTAAATGTTCACAGCTCTCTTTCTTTGTGTCTCCGTCTTTTCAGGGTGGACCCCATTCCTTATGACACTCCCAAGCCAGCAGGACACACCAGATTTGTGTGTGTGTCCGACACACACTCGCGGACAGACGGCATCCAGATGCCCTATGGCGACGTGCTGCTGCACATGGGTGACTTCACCGAGCTGGGCCTGCCCTCCGAGGTTAAGAAGTTCAACGACTGGCTAGGTATTAAGCTGCTTAAGACACATATTCGTCTGCACGCCGCCCAACGCGCGCATTAGTTTTCAAACTTGCACAAAGCTCTCTCGTGAGCAGGGGGACAGGCAAAGGCATGTGATATGGGCAAAGGCACGCATAACCAGTAACTAGACCACACAATGACTCCTACTCTCCCTCCCCCCCTCCGTGTTGATCCCACAACTGCCAGTTTAACCCTTCTGACCTAACACCCTGGCTCAGTTAACCTTTGACCTCTACCCGTGTGTGTGTGTGTGTGTGTGTGTGTGTGTGTGTGTGTGTGTGTAAGCAAGCGCCAACACCTCAGACACTCCCACCAAACAAGGGAAAACGTACCTCAAAGCCTGTTGCACACCGTTTTGAGGAAACGTCACTCAACCCAGAAGCCATAGCAATATGGTGCATACAGTTTTCACATTAAATGTGCCCCCTGGAGTTCTTTGTGAGTTTTTAAATCAGTCAGACACACAAATACACACAGACACCATCCTGACACCAAATTGTGCTAGCTAGTTACCCTTTGCGCCCTATTGTAACAATCTAAGCGCACAGCGTGAAGTCCAAATCCACTCTTGCTAGTCTGACGGCGCAAAAAAGGGTCCGTGCGCCTGGCGCATGATTCAAAAGGGTTGTACTTGGTGTCTTCATTAATTCATAGGTGTGTTTTGGGCGTAACATGCAATAAACCAATCAGTGTGTCATCTCTCATTCCCTTCAAAAGCCAGGCGCGTTTGTACCTTGGCGAATTGCTATTATGTGTGTGTGTGTGTGTGTGTGTGTGTGTGTGTGTGTGTGTGTGTGTGTGTGTGTGTGTAACAAGCATAGTGTGCACGCACTGTGCATGAGCCGAAGTGCATTTTACTGCTCTGTTAAAATAACAAGGAAATGCTGTGCTGTTGACTTTAGAGCAGGTTTTTGTTGGTCAATGGCGTGATCACTTTCTGCTGTCTCAAGATAGTAATACGCTAAGAATTCAGCTGAACACACCTCCCTGTAAGACCAGGACGCCCACGGGCGCAAAGACGGGCGCAGGTGCATTTGCTATTTAAAAGATGTGGGCGCAGGACGGGAAACAACTGCGCTGGTCTTAAAATAGCAAAGATACTTGCGTTGGCCTTTGCACCAAGAAGCAGGAAGTGGTTTGACGTTGAAAAAGCATAGCGGGAAGTGCACATTTACCGCTAAATCCAGCTTCAGTTATCGACTTATGACATGCTTTTTCTGCTGCAAGGGAAGTATACATTTCTAGCGAAAATGTTTCTCATTTAACCATGAAGTTCACTTTCTTAAACTAGATGGTGAATCATTACAATAATAAAGTGAATAGAACCCCTTAGCTTAAAGTGGCACTGCTCTCAAAATCTATGTTTAGAGTATCAGACACTCACCCCCTGTAGAGTTGAAAGGTAGCTGTCAGAGTTTGGCCTCTCCAAAGACGGCAGCGGCTGCAGTCAGTCTGAATTCACAGCAGTTACAGCGGATTCCAACATTGACCCAGTTTTCACAGCAAAAAAGATATCCAGGCATCTGTAGAGATTTCTCAAACCACTCCTGCAGCATAATCCATTTCTCAACTGTCCGTCAGTATGCTCTGCATGTTCATATTTTCAACAGTATTTACTTAAAACATAGCTTCCATTTCAATCCTGACTTGCCCCTCCTGATCTTCCACTTCTTTGCATATGTATGTATACTCGAGGCTGTGTTAATGCAGATACATTTAAGAACACCATTTATATGACAGCAAAGGTTCCATTCACATATAGTGTTTTAGGGATTGTTTTACAGTCCACATTGTGAAACGTCTGAATCTCTTCCTGCTCATGCGGTTGGTCACTACAACTGCAGCCTTTTTGTTTTCATATGTATCTACTCTGGATTGCGTTGTCAAAAGGTCAGTGATGCAAAATTCCTACTTGATGTGAATGGAAGGCACATAACAGACAGAAAAAGATGTTTAAAAACTTATTTAAAAACATATTTGGAGATTAGGAGATTTGGATACTAGCTACTAGAAAGTGGTACTCTGAAGTCAAGAAGTGTGTGTGTGTGTGTGTGTGTGTGTGTGTGTGTGTGTGTGTGTGTGTGTGTGTGTGTGTGTGTGTGTGTGTGTGTGTGTGTGTGTGTGTGTGTGTGCGCATCTTGTTAAGCCTCAGTAAAAAAAAAACACGATATTGGCCATAATTGGGGATTGATGCAGGGCTAAGTGGAAAAAGGCTCAGTGTATTTGGGAGCTCCATGACTGGTTTGCCCGTGTGGAAATCGCACTTGGTCATCATTCTCTCTGAACTCTCTTGAGGGTAGAAAAAATTACAACTGAAGGACATGTAAAGACTATTACATTTGGAATTATAGTCAGAATTGATACACCTAAAACAGAATAATCAACAACATCCAAACAGATTCTAAACTCTGGGCTGGATGAGGTTGTAGATTTAAAGCGTCTGTAAACTGAGCAGTGTTCGTCCTTCGTCTGCTCCTCTCAAAAGGCTCTGGAGGAGGCAGCGGTTTGTTCCGGCCATCGACTGCTGTTCTGCCTGTTGAAGTAGATCATTGGAGATTGACGTAAAGGATGGCTTTCCCTGAACCAGCCTGTCTGATGGTAGAGCACCAGCTCTGATCTGCTGCTTTAAGCTGTTCCCAGAGGCCTGTGTAGCGTGCATTGTGTTCAACAATAAGAACTAACAAATTAAGGTTTTTGTTCACTTCCTGTGCGTGTATGCAGCTTCGGCACCAATTGGAAAACATGTTGATTTGATTCCATCATATTTCCTCAAGGATTCACTTTAATCTTCTTATTTATTCACCTTTTAATTGAAAGGATGTCAGACGGAGAGTTGGAGTGTATGTTAAGTATTGCACTGTGTAAACACTTTCTTGTTTAAATGTTTTTAGATTTTTTTTTTATAAATCTGCCTTTTTGAGAGGTAAAACATTGTCTCTAGTTGTATGTAGTTCTTCAGTGTTCTTCTGAGTTTTTTTGGTCTGATTTAAATTTTCATACCCGTTTGTGGGGGACATATAAAAATAAATCTAGGTGTATCACTCCACCAGCCCTCTGTAAGAAGAATCACAGTGGCAATAAAAAGTGTGTGCGTGTGTGTGTGCGTGTGCGTGTGCGTGTGTGTGCGCGTGTGCGCGCGCTCTGGGGGACAGAGACGGCGCTCTCATATAAGGTTAGGGAATGGAATTTATGATCCTGAGATGCGTCAAGAGCTAATTTAGAGGAGGGGGAATGAAACCTGTAGACCGGGAAACCATGATTCTTTCATTTTCAGCATTAAAGAACACACTTTCTCTCTCTCTGACACACAGATGCGGTGAAATCTTTATCTGGATTGAACCAGTGTATCCTGATTGAATTTATATTCTATCCAGTTTCTATTATCTTTATTTCCAATTGTGAGCTTGAACGCTGCATGGAGTAGTGCGTTTACATCTTTTCCTTCACTTACTGTCATGAGGCAAAAGCATTTTTACTCAACAAAAAGTGTTATTGGATTCTTTATTCAACATTTTTTTTTCGCTTTGTCCTCTTGGCATGCGTCAAAGCCTTCTGCTATCACTGGTCAGAGCAGTATGGGGCAGAGCTGCAAAACAGACAAAAACACTTCCGTAAAGAGGGCTGTCAGCTAGTGTTGTTAAGCCAAATACAGTGTACGTGCAGTGTACGTAAAGCATTTTACTTTTGACGTTTTTGTCAAATGTGTTCCTGGAAAATCTGCTAAATGTTGAAATATAACTGCCGGAAAAGAAGTTGCAAAGGATATGTGTTATCTAGACCTCTAAACTTTAACATCTCAATTAAATTTAGCTCCAGTTAATTAGACGCCCCAATTTCTTCACACCTGCAAATCACCAAAATCAACTGACTGAGCTGTGCTCTTATCAGAAGCTCCGACAATAAACTTTATTTATTTATTTTATTTATTTATTTATTTATTAGCCTGCAGATTAGTCGATACAGAACTTACTGTGCAGAGCAGGCTACAAAAGCCAGAAAATAACAAAATCAACAGGACGCCTGAAACTCCAGAATGAAACAGAGGAAAAAGAGAAATATGGAGGGGTGATGAAGGCCAGAGCTTTTTGTTGAGTGCTCAATCTGCTGGAATAAAGTAATAAGTCAGTTTCTTGATAGCGAAGGGGAACCGGTACAAATCACCCCGAAAGAGGAGAGAGAAAAGGGCACAGCAGAAGTTGAAAGATGAGGAGATGAGAATTGTAATAGATGTTCTTCTCTATTTAGTTCAGGTTCATGCTTTTTCCAGCTGCCCGGTGTCTGCAGAGATGGATGCTGGTCTGCTGGGGTCAAGCAGAGCCATCAGTTGTGGTTGTAACCTCTCTGACTGTCTGAATTGAGGGTATTTTCCCTTTGCCTTTCTGACTTTTCTTTCCAGGCCTGATCTATGCTGAGTTAGGTATACAGGGGGAATGTATGCTCCATGTACAAAATATTAGGACAACCAGGTGAAAAGTGAAATCCCTTTGTGACTTTATGAAATACTTATCTGCCTTGAAAACAGAGCTGTATGACATGGACAAAATGTGCAGTGTGTGAAGAATATGTTTAGTAAATTAGTATGGTATAGTTTGTAAAGAATAATTTGCAGTGTAATGAAGTCATAACAATGTGTTGTACTTTTTGTTAATTTAATTTAACAGCCTTAGAAACAATAGATACTCAATAATATCCTTTGCTGACAACATGCAGTGAAATATGTACAAATATAGATCAGAAATACTTTTGTTAAGCAACAAATTTGTTTTCTGGGTTAAGTCAAACATTTGTAAGGATACACCAGAATTATTCAGGAATGTAAAATCACTGTTAAATGTTGTTCTAAATCTTTTTTTTCCAGTTTTTTTATTAAAGATTGAAACTTTTTCCAGTATGAATCAACTTGATGCTTATGTTTCCTGTAATTTCATATTGCAACTGGAATAGCACTCAGAGTGCAGACCTCTGCCACATGCCCTATATCACAGTGCTAATGAAAGAGAAAAATGATGTACTGTATGTTTCCGCCCGCGATTCAGACCTGCTCCAACATTTAGTGGGTTCTTCCTTGGCCCATGCTACACCCTTCCATAAAATTTCATAAAAATCGGCTCAGTAGCTTTCCGCAATCCTGCTGACAGAAAAACAAAACCAAACTGAAGACATAACCTACTTGCTGGGGGTAATAATAATGTCACAGGATACTAAAACCTTTGGACAAGATCTGTGCAAATAATTTATTGATCACTGACTTATTGAGTTGTTAGCTTTTTTAAGCACTGATATAAGAAACTTTCTTTATAGATTGCAGCTACAGAACAACAGCTTATTCGTCACGACCTATGTTGGTTTGGGCATCTTTGATACTGCCGATGTCATCTGATTTATAACAATGTAGCTCAAATGTAAGAACTGAGTTGAATAGAGCCTTTTTAGTGTTGACTAAATTGTTTCGGCAACTGACTAACTTTGAAATTATTACATTTTGGGGGGGTGGTCAATATTTGAAAATGGTTATACTGGGGCATCCTGGTATGCAGAATGGAACCAGACTCATACCATGTAACGTCCTCTGTTCAGTTCTATGTTTCGCCGTCACTTCCATCAGCTTTTGCACAAAAACTCATTCAATCATTATCGGCTACACATTAGGGGAGCAATTGTTCTTGATATACCATACATTAACATTTACAGCAGATGGTTTGTTTCAGGTTAGAGATATTACAGAATGTCAGAGAGGACAATATTCTAGTATGAGAAGAAAGTGCTAGAGACTAGAGCTCAACATGTGGATACATCTGTGGATGCAGGGCTTCAGCTCACCTCCCTCTCTCGTCTCTTCTAGGTGGCCTGCCGTATGAGTTTAAGGTGGTGATCGCCGGGAACCACGAGCTGACCTTTGATAAGGACTTTATGGCCGAGCTGGTCAAGCAGGATTACTACCGATTCCCCTCAGTGTCCAAACTCAAACCAGAGGACTTTGACAATGTCCAGACGCTCCTCACAAACTGTGTGTACCTGCAGGACTCTGACGTCACCATAAAGGGATTCCGGATATATGGGGCGCCGTGGTAAGAGCACCATTCTTTCCACCAATCCGTTTTGTCCTCCATCCAAAACTACTCTCATCACTTTCTTTCTTTCACAACCGCTGAGTTGCGTTTCTATCTCGTTGTGTTGTGGATCCCTACGGCGGAGGTGTGCCTTCCCCTCTGTCAGTGTCTGGCTGATTTCCAGTTCCCCCGCCTGTAGTAACTCTGTTCTCTGCACTCAGCAAGGGGCCTCTCTTACATGCAAGGTGCTATCCCAGCTCGCTCATTCCTTCATGAGCTCAGGACCTTCGCCTGCTCCCCGTGCTTATGTTACACCTGTGTTTTGACATGGGGTTAAGTGATACGCGTGGTACCGGTACACTCCGTCAATAGACTATCAGGTGTGAAAAGAATGCAGAGAAGGGAGTGTTTGGTCGAAGAATGTGTAAGCGTGCGTGCGTGCGTGCGTGCGTGCGTGCGTGCGTGTGCGTCAGACGTGGGGTGAACTGAGCTGTAGCCCTGCCCACGGCAGAGAGCCAACAGGAGGCAGCTTTCAGGAACTTTAAAGTGAAAAGTCATTACAGCGGACTTTGATGTTAAATTGTATATAGGTTGGCAGGACGGTTTGAATATTTTGCACGGTCTTTCGCTGTACATTTTGTTGGTAAATGTGAGATGTTTGACTCACACTCGTCTCTTCTTCATATCAGGAAATTAATTTGGTGACGTACATGTGTTACGCCAACTCGTTCTCACTCCCGCTTGGTCAGTGGCTCGGTGGACTGCTGTGATTAAAGTCACGGGAAACTCCCGTTATTAGTCAAAGTTGCGGTGATTGGTCAAAATTGTGAGTTACACTGAATTGTTGCGATCGCGATCTCCAATTCCTGGAGGGAGTGATAAATATATGAAACACATTCTAAAATATACCACATAAACTCACATAAAGCAACAGCTTACCATGACACCAGGAGTACATCCATCTATGGTTAAAACATCATCACTATGGTAGTTGTATTCTAGTTAGTAGGACTGGAACAGTTACTTGTATCCATAAATGAACAATACTATTTCTTTGTTTTTGGTTTTTAAAACTGTTAGAAATATTGTCTCAAGACTATAATGTATTGTCTTAAAATTGCTCACTTATTCTGAAATAATTAATTAGTAAATAATTACAAATGTTATATGATTAACTCCTTACATCAGTAAAGCCAAAATTAGCATATTCATTTCTGAAATACAGTAGTGTGTTTCTAATGATCCTTTATACTTGGACTACTACTTAGACTCAAAGCCCTCTCTTTGCTCTATTCACCTCTGCTAGATGGTCCAATGGAAAGAATGTCCAAACTGCTGTCATTACAGTATTTGAACAGTATTGCTGTCTGACCTGGGCTTGCCAGCCCTGGAGCTGTTTGTTTTGTCGAGTGTCTCTCTCTCTCTCTCTCTCTCGCTCTCTCTCTCGCTCTCTCTCTCTCTCTCTCTCTCTCTGCAGTGGTTCTCACAAATCTTCTCCACACTTAAAATAACTATTTGGGTCACTCCTTCATCCTTTTGGTGGCTATAATTAGCAGTTTGCAGCCTGGCTTCAGAAGTGGCAGAGGGACAGTGTTGGGGGCAAATCCCAACATTCCTCAGACATCACAGTAGCAAGAAAAGATTACCCTCTTTTTTCCTGCTGCATCCTTCCTCGTTTCCATCCTTCTGTTTGGAAGAGGAAGGATACTGCCCTCCCCTCCCTGGTGGGTGTTTAGTGTGAGAGCTGGTAAGTGTCTGTTGTGACAGCTGGGGGTCTCGTGAGAAGCAGACTGGACAGCTCGGCCACCCTCTCACCCCCACCCTCCACAGCTTCCTCACCTCCTTCACACCCATATGCCGTCGTGGCCCGAGGTCTGGCCTGCTTGTCCAGTGTGAGGTCTCACTTAGCCCTGCAGTGACCCCTCACTTCATCAACAGGTCACCAGCCAGCCGCCTGGGTGGCCGAGCTCCTCCGAGCTCTCAGCGGTCTGCTGCTTTCAGTTTCATGACAAAAAGTCATTGCCTTTTTCATAGAACATTTGGGAGTTTTGGTTGTGACTGTCTGTTCAGGAGAATTCCAACCAATAGTCTATTTTTTTTCTCTGAAATGCCACACATTTTAAAACATTTTGGAACATGGTATGTCCTACCCCCTTTCCAACTCAAACTGAAAAATGTCAACAATGCCATTTTCTTGTTTCTTTTTTACTTTTCTTTTTCTAATGTACTCTGCATGTGAAAAAGCAGATTGTTCCTACTTTGAATGAAAACGCATTTCAGTGTACAATATGTCCAACCACCACAACACAAAATACAATAGTTAGATTATCACCAGCACAATGAAAAAACTAACAAATTATTATTTTATTGTCTTTACAGCCCTCATTTCAACTTAAATAAGTAATGTTTTTGGCTGCTGGAGCAATTAGTCAGATATCTAACACAAGAGCAAGCAGGACTGTGAAGTTTCCTCTTTGACATAATAATAATAATAATAATACATTTATTTTTATAGTATTTTGTAGACACTCAAAGATGCTTTACAGTTTTAGTTACATAAAGACAAAACAAACAGAAAAGGTATAGAGACAAGGTTACTTGACAGACAAAAAAGAAAACACATAGGTGCATGGACAGGCATAGGCAAAGCAGGAAACTGGGAAAGTCTGCGAGCAGGAAAAAGTTCGAAGAGGTGAGTTTTGATGGCCTGTTTGAAAGATGGTAGGGTGCTTGACTGTTTGATGTGGTCGGGAAGGCGTTCCAGAGGGTCGGTGCAGCAACTGAGAAGGCTCTGTCACCCCAGGTCCGGAGCTTAGTCCTGATGGTCTTGAGTGTGTTAGCATCGGCGGACCTGAGGAGGTAGGGGGAGAGTGGCGGGTGAGGAGGTCGGAGAGGTATGGAGGGGCAAGGTTATTAAGTGCCTTGTATGTGAGGAGAAGTATTTTGATGTTGATCCTGACATTGTGAAGAAGCAGCAGTTTACACACAATGACCCTACGGGTTTTCACCTGTACAAGATGGAAGGAAACCTTCTGCTCTGAGTGACTGATTAGCAACATTACACCCTTCTTTCCATAACTGCTTCCATCATTTCTTCATTAATCCATCATTTAAATGTCTGTTTTTAAAGGTCTTATGGATAAAAATTACATTCTGCTGCAGTGCTTTTCAAACATAATCCATTTCACAATTATCTGCAGCAGGTTGTCAGTTCAGCATATGGCCATTTACAGTAGAAAGATTTGGTTATGCCACTGTGCAACAGTACATTTAGTACAATGTGTTTTGGACACATCCATGTCTGCTGTCCTCGCATTAGGCCTTAAGTAACCCATGCACACGAATTAGCTTTCTCATCATAACGCTTTCCAATGCCAATAGTTTAAGCCGGTTCTAAATTCCACTCTTCAGAGATCCAGGTTGATTTGAACAACGCCAAGCTTTTTTTCCACACATAGCTTTTTGCTACATAAATATGTGCCCAACATGTTGCCTCAGTTAATTAATCTCACTGGAGGATCTGCAAAACCAGTTACAGTATCTATAGAAATCTTCAGTGTTGAGGGAAAAATTTTCCCAGATGTTGTGAATCTCAGTGCTCCTCTGGCTGTGGGTTTATTGCCATGGGGAAAATAAACCAATCAGAGACGAGATTTATTTAAATCAGAAGGCTTAAGGATGGTGATAAGAATTTGGATTCCTTAAATGACTGATTTTTTTATTATGTCAAAGGGACAGGTCTAATTTTTTGAAGTGGGGTTGTATAGGGTACTTCCTCATGATTAGTGTATTTACAGTAGATGGCGGTCTGCACAGCCCCAGTTTAAAGAAGCAGGCAGACGCCGCCTTGATTGGTTAGTTTGTTAGTTTTTGTATGTTCTTAACACTTTTTAAAACCCCAAAGTAACACAATAACATAAACTAACCAAACGAGGCAGCCGTAGAGCAGCAACTCCCATGTTCTGTGAGGCAAAATTACTTTTCTTTTTTTTATGGAGTCTTACGCTTTTCATTTCCTCCCAAAACAATACTGTCCTGTTATTTGCAACATATTGCTTTTATTGCGAAATTTGAATTAAGTTATAAAAAGCTGCAAGGCAGTGCAATTCAATTTCTCTCATTCTGTAACTACGTAAAATACGTTTGAACACTATAGTCTGCTGTCACTCAAATATTTGAAATATTCAGAATTCCACTACTGAAACATGAACCTATAGGGCTTGACTGAATAAAGTACTTGGAAAATATCGTTGAGATTTTATTATCAGATTAAGTAGGTCATATGAATTATTAGGAAACAGGGAGGATTACATCTTTTTTGGGCTACTTGCTATTAAATATTTTCATAATGATGGCTTTCTCATTTCTCCTCTTTCTTTATTGAACAAATCACTTTATAACACATTTTTAATACCTTTTATAATGCTTCTGACACTGTGTTCTATACAATTTGAGTAAAACTCTCTTCTGACCCTTTCACTCCTGCTTGGAGTGAAAGCAGTGTACCATGAAAGACACACAACACACACTGTTTAATGACAGATGCTTAACAGACCAATACCTAAACCTCCTCTTCCTACACACTCCCACACACACACACACACACACACACACACACAGCGGAAAGATGAACAGGCTTCTGCACCATGTCAATCAAGCATCTTTTAAGAGGAGCTAAAGGTCTCTCAGAGCCTGAGACATTTTTGGATTTTATTCACATCGTTTACTCTTTCTCCTCCCGGCAACACCTTTTCTCTGAATTTTAAACCTATTTAATGTTTTTTTTTTTTGTCTTCTTATTAATCTGCCATCTTTAATTTACTGCTGCAATGCAGAATATGAATTCCTGTTTTTTGCCCTTTAGTAAATGATAAAAAGTTAAGTGCCGTTTCAGTCGATCAGTAGTCTGACAGCTTCACCTCTGTGCTGAATCGTCAGATTATTACACCCCTAAGAGTAATCATCTGTAAACTTTGTTTGGGTCATTTATCTGCTAAATATTTTCTGATCACAGTTTCTGAAACACGCGTGTGTGTGTGTGACCAGGTCTTTACACCTAACACACACTAATGCAGAATACTCGATTATCCTTCCCAGATATTCTAAATCATTTGCCTTATCCAGTTTCTCCAATGTGACTAATTACTGCTTTTATTTCCTATAATTCTAAACTGAACCTTTTTTGATTTTCGGACACTTGGTCAGACTAAATATGCAGCTCTGAATAATTCATAATTTCGCGTTCTGGGAGCCGGTGATGAACATTAGTGATTGTTTCATTGACTAAATTATGAACCTGAAAAATATATTATAACCATAATCATCAAATCTCAAACACACACTCAGCTCAGACATCAGCAATGGAAGGAGTGGCCGGTTAGGCCGCTCACAGATATGTGAGGAATCCTGCTGGCTTTGCCGACTCTGATAAGACACAGATAAGCTTTGCTGACTGATTCAGAACAGAGAAGTACGAGCAGGGAAGAGAGACGTCTGTAGGGATTAACCTGTTTTGGGATTCTGGACTTGACCGCAACTTCACTCCCTGGTCGAAGGTTAAACTGTTGCTGCTGCCTCCTCCCTGATCCTCCCAGCCGAAGCCGTCCTCCCTCGGCTTCATCCACTGGGGAGGCTCTTTCCTCTCACCCATTCTTCACTCTTCCTCTCCTGTCGTATTTCTTTCTTCTCCTTTTCATTTCTTCTCTCCACTCCTATCCTACTGACACAATACAGTACCTTTCTCCTTGCTTCTCATTTTCAATAATTCTTTTCTATTTCTCCTCTTTCTTTACAGAACTTTCTTTGGTTCATGTTGGCATTCAATATTGTGTGTGTGTGTGTGTGTGTGTGTGTGTGTGTGTGTGTGTGTGTGTGTGTGTGTGTGTGTGTGTGTGTGTGTGTGTGTGTGTGTGTGTGTGTGTGTGTGTGTGTGTGTGTGTGTGTGTGTGTGTGTGTGTGTGTGTGTGTGATTAAATCTAACTGCCCTCATTTGACTCTGAAACTCACCTCAGGGGGAACCTCGAGGCCCGAATGCAGATTTGTCATTTACCGATTTTAGTTTTATTCATGTATTCATTTCTCACTGTAAAGGTCAGCCGTGTGTTTGACGACGAAAGAGGGGGGTTGGCGTGAGAGAGAGGGAGTGATGCACAGTGGTGGTGTTTGAATATCAGCATGTTGTTTTCATTTTGAGGAGGGCAGAGATCTGTGAGGTTCTGTTAGGTTTGTTGTCCTCTGGACTCCTTTTACCCTCCTCTTCCAAATCATCTATTTGTCTCTCTATTTACACCTAGTGGCTAAACGTATGTGGACACCCCTGTCTACATACTAGACATACCAAATATTCACAGAGTTGATGCAGACTTCTATTAAAACAACTCTAATTTTAACATTACTTCTGTTTGCAGTTTGTATGAAAATCACAGGTCTACTCATAAGTTTAGGATGTGTGCAGGTCTAAAAAACATTTTTAATATTTTGTGTTGTTGAAATGTAGTTTTCTTTGTTAACATAGTTTTTAAAGCCCAAAGCCATCCAGATTTGTACCTCAACATATTATTAAGGACAGCAGTATCTCTATTATCAGGATACAGTATTTACCAGATTTTTAATAAGCACATTAAAAGGTTAGTCATTGTCCTTGGTTTTGTGTCTAGGTTTTCCTGTAAATTGATTTTTACAGCACAACCTAAATATATAAGCTTGCTATTTGTTCCATAGAAAAACAGGGTTACAAGGTGTGTGTGTGTGTGTGTGTGTGTGTGTGTGTGTGTGTGTGTGTGTGTGTGTGTGTGTGTGTGTGTGTGTGTGTGTGTGTGTGTGTGTGTGTGTGTGTGTGTGTGTGTGTGTGTGTGTGTGTGTGTGTGTGTGTGTGTGTGTGTGTGTGTGTGTGTGTGTGTGTGTGTGTGTGTGTGTGTGACAAGCATAGTGTGTGTACGCCGTGCAAAAACCTAGGCACATTTTACTAATGTGTTGTTAAGATAATGAAATGCTGCGTTATTAAGTTTAGAGCAGGTTTTTGTTGGTCAATGGTGCGATCATGTTCTGCTTCTCAAGATAGCAATACGTCAAGAATTCACCTAAACACCCGTCCCTGTAAGACCAGGACGCCCATGGGCGCAAAGATGGGTGCAGGTGCATTTGCTATTTTAACGTTGTGGGCGCTGGACAGTCTTAAAATAGCAAAGACACTTCTGTTGGACTTTGCGCTGCAAAATAAGACCTCAAAGTGACGCATTGTCACAGAAGTAAAGGCTAGACTACAATAAAGCTGTTTGGAGCAGTTTGTGAACAGTGTTTTCTGTTGGAGATGATCCCTCTGGGGTGGACTTTTCACTTTTTAATTCTATTATATGTACAAAAAAAGATATTTAACACAAAAATCAAGGAGAAAACGCCAACAAACCATAATATGAGCACTTTTTCTATAGGATAAAATGTTTTTATTTAAGACTCTATAACACATCAGGGAAAGTGAATACAAGCATTTCAACTTTGTTTGGTCTTCATTTGTCTGTGTCGTTCTAACATTTTGTGTCTGCTGCTTTTAGCTTAATCACCCCTAACTCACCTCTTTGCCGGCGCCAGCCGCTGTCAGATTGTGTTGGCAGTCTGCCCACCACACACACACACACACACACACACAGTGATACACACAGTTTTTGCTCTGAGTGTGAACACATGGCAGCATTGCCTCCAATGAAGCAATGGGCCCTGATAAATGTCCACCACCAAGAAGTCAAGGGCTTCATGGTGATGGACATGGGGGTGAGGGTCATAGCACCCGTCTTTTTCACTCTGCAGAGAATTTGTGAAAACTTTTTCTATCTCTGAAATGTCACATTATGGTCAAAACATGTAGTGAATTAAAAGTTTGTTGTGGTTTTTTTAATTACGCATTTGCCACCCATTGAGAAATGGCTTTTTTTCCATGACACTGGAACACTGCGGTGATATCTTTTATTAACTAAAAAGGTTTTGGATGAACTACCTGAGATGCGACTACCTGCATAATATCTGTCCTGTGTAAAGTTTTTATGCTCTCTCAATGTAAACATGTCGGTTTTCAATGAATGTCAGTCGGTCTTAAAGAATATTCCAGTTGTTTTTGCCAAACAGAAAATGTGACTGAAATATATAGACTTAAAGAATTAGTCATTTAGTTGATTGACAAAATTAATCAAATATTAACTTCAAATATTTTGATAACCAATTATTCGTCATTGCTAAAGCATAAATAACCTAAAATATTTTGGGTTTTGGGCTGATGTTTAGCAACATAAACAGTAATCACAATACATTAACTGGGGCTTTGGGAGATTATAGCAGTTTTTTTGCAAAATGTTCAGACAAATTGATCAATAGATTAGTTGCAGCCCCAAATGTGACCAACACAAATCAACAACAAAGAAAACCGTGACTCTAACAATTACTGTTTCAAATCAATGTTGTCTTTAAATGTACACCGTTAAACCTGCTGATATAAATGCACCTCACTAGAACAACGTCCTCTTTCTGTTTTAGGTTTTAAAGCAATCTGGCAGATTCCACATGATTCAATAAGAGTTATGTAGATATTGTCTTATCCTTTATGGAGGAGTACATCTTAAAGGTTTACCACCTTCAGTTCTTAAGGAAAATTTCATAATATAAAAAATTTCCTAAAAAATGTTTTGGGGAAATGAAATGTTTTTAGTCCCCAGATGTGTCACATGAATTACAGCAATGTTTCAGAATTAATGAGATAATGATTTATTGATGTTAAAATGTGACACCTTTACTTAATGGAGCGTAAAATAGAAATCGTCAAGCATCTGTTACCAGGGCTGGATTGTGGCAGACACTCCTGCTGTGTAATTGCTGTTGTTGTTGGCCTTGCTCTTTGCACCCATTGGTGCTGGTGCAGCTGCAGGTTGTCATCAGGTTACAGATGCGGGGAGGTTTAGACTGTATGGAGCCTCCTGCAGCTGGTGATGAAGATTAGGGTGGGGGGGTTCTGCAGGTGTGGTGTGTGTGTGTGTGTGTGTGTGTGTGTGTGTGTGTAAAGTTTCCTAGTGTGTATCAAAGTGAATCAGAGGGTTAAGTGATTGATTTGTCATCGCACCCTCACTCTCTGCAGTATGCCGGCTCACTGTGTTTCCTGCTAAATGATTCACCCTGCGCACACACACACACACACACGTTATGCAACAAAAATATGAAATAAAATTCTAAAGTGCAGCATACTGGAAACACCAACCAACACCCTATTTCATTGAAGAGCTGTGTAGACGGTCTAAATGTTTCACGTCTCCCTGACTCCTCCTGTGGTTGCACACCACAACCCCCACCCCAAGGTGAGCCCCCAATATGTCAGAAGGAGAGTGATGGGTCTTCGCCGTCGTTTAATAAAGCTCTCCTCCGTGGCCTTGTGTGCATCAGTCACCGGCCGGGCAGCCAGAGGTCTGCCACACGATGGCCAGCAGCTCCATCAAACACTGTCAAGCCCGGATAATGGCTGACACAGCCAAAATCCTACTCTGGATCCAGGCCACAACACAAGATTCATGGCAAAAAAGTCATTCACTCTGGTGTTTACTCTTGACAAGTTTTAGTTTTTGAAACATCAAGTTTTTTCTTTGATTGAGTCCAAATTAAGTTTTCGTTAAGTCACTGTGATGTTATCGTGATGCAGGTGAAGCTGTTGCTCAATTTGGACACTAACCTTGTCCTTTAGTGTAATATCAAGTCCAAAACATATTCTTACACAAGAAAAACATCTTTCAGCATGTAAAAACTAGGCTTTATTTCTTCTTCTTTTTCACACTTTTTTTCCACATTGCGTGTAAAGGCTCTTTGAGAATTGTGTTGGCATTTTGTTGACTCTTGTGATAAATCCAAGAAAAACAAGATTAGTCATTTAGTAGTTGATTTGCAATTGTCTCTAGCCTTCAGGATTTTGGATACTATTGATTGTTAATTTGGATTGTTCAAAATTTGTTTATTAGGATAAACCCCTTGAGATATATCATCTCGTTTTCGAGGGAAAGGTGTAAGGATGCAGTATATCTTTGCTTGAAGCAATTTGCCTTTTTTTATTGAAGCTTTATGGGCTGGCTACATTGCACGCGTAATATATGCAGAACAAATACTCCAACACTGCACTTCCAATATAATCAATGAAACTGGCTACACCGGGCATGAGATCAGCGCCTAAGTGGTGCGTATGCACCTGCAGAGATCCTTTACAAGCAGAAGAAAGGACAGTCTTCTTTTTATATTTTGTACGTGCGGTGTGTGCAGAAATGGAGTGTCCATAAAGTGTCTATATTTCTTTGAAATTAAGCTACCAATGTACAGGAAATTACTTAATAATGTGTAATGAGCATATTGGCAGGTTGTTGTTGTTTTTTTTTTAGAGATTTTCATTTTGTTGTTTCCTAACACACTTGCGTCCTTTGGTAATAGCTGACAATAGATTGGCATTTCACAGCGCTGTGCATGCTCCAAAACTGTAGAAACATCAATGCCAAAGCAAAAGCTCTCCGTCTCACCTGTGACTTACACAATCCTACGCCGTGCGTGCACTGCAGGTATGGCCAGTTAAAAGATGCGTTCTGCTGCACATCCTCTCTGCAGCTAGTCCACATACGTGTCACGCGCAATGTAAGCAAAGCGTAATGTTATAAAGTAAAGAAATTAATAGACCGAAATCAATGGGTGGTTATACCTCCTGCTCTGCTTGTCTTTCATTATTATCACAACATCATGAATAATTTTTGTCTTTAATCTGTTTATGTCAGTAGCACAGTCTCGAGGTGAGGGTTTCCCACCTTTAGTGTGATGTAAAATTGAGCGCACTGTGAATAATGGAAAGAGACAGCTGTGTTTTAGCAGCTGGTCTGTTTCTGATCTCTAGTTGTGTAGCAGACTGTTGGCACTGCTCTGAGGTCAGATCGGTGTTCGTCCCTGACAGAGTGGACAGACTATGGTTACAATACACACAGAGCCCCCGGCTGGAAGGTAATCGTGTGTGTGTGTGTGTGTGTGTGTGTGTGTGTGTGTGTGTGTGTGTGTTTGAGAGCGTGTGAGAGCTCAACTGACTCTGAGATGGCGACGCCTTCGTCCCTTTGATGGGGACACAGAGAGACAGATATGTGGCATTTAGATATGCTGTCTCTTTTCTATTTGTGTGACCAAACATTTGGAAATTAATGGATATAAAATGTGCATTAAAAAAAATATTCTCCTCTACTCTTTGTCTGAATGTTGTGAAGTAAATGTGCAGAACTGGCCCAAATATATCCTGAGTCTCCTGACTCTTTATACCTAATATGGTTTCCATCTTTTATCTGGAAGCTGTTGATTTTCTTCATAGGTGTGAGAATTGTCCATCTGTGGCAGCCAGACACTTAAAAACCAGGCTAAAAGAAAATGCATCTCGCCTTCAGTTAATTTTGTTCCAGTGTGAACAAAGAAGTGTTGACGTGTTTCTTGCTTTAACATTTTCACATTATCAGCACCCAAGTCCCTTTCCTGATCTTTCACATAAAAACTGACTAACAGGGCTGTGTATTTAAATCCACACAATGAAGTAGGGCTGGCCGATATGGAGGAAATCAAATGTCACGATATTTTTGACCAAATACCTCAATATTGATACCACAACAATATTGTAGTCTTGACCATTGGTGCTTTCACAAAATATTTTTGATAAATAAAATCGGTAATGTGTTTTTGTAGAAATTTAAAGAACAAAATGGGTTTTGCAGAGTAAGGCATTATTATCATTTTCTCAAATTATACCCAGACCTAACAACCAATAACCCGACATTCCAGGTTTATCATTTTCACTCATTTCTACTACCCATTTTTGAGTGTATTTTCTATATTTATCTGCGTTTCTAATTAACATAAGTGTCACATCTGATACAATACATGGTAATTATGTATTCAGTTTGTTAGTTTCTATTTGTGTGTGTCCATATAAATGAAACCCAAGCAACAGTTTGTTAGGAGTGGGCACATAAACCCAATCAACCCCCGTAAAGAACTTCAAAGCATGAGTGTTTCTGGGCAGCAGTCGGAGGAGGTGGATGGTGACATCTGACAGCCAGCAGTTCCTCGTCTTTTTAGAAAGCCAAGTAGCACAAAATAAAGCCTTGAAACGCTGTAAATTAAGCTGCAGTGACTACACCGTTGACTCGCCTCCTCTGCAACGTGCAATGTCTGATCTGTTACAGCTTTGACCTGTAAACAAGAGACCTCTGAGTCCATGTGACTTCTATTTACAAGCACTGGTTCACTTGTACTTGACCAAATACAACAAAGGACCTGTTTACACTGTGGTTGAGAGTGGTTGGTTTTTATTTTATTTTTTTTAGCATGATGAATGGCTTTTTTCAGCACACTTGCTCCCTCTACCTCAACACAAGTGTCTTTGAATACCTTTTTTTCATGACTATATCGCCAAGAAAACGCACCAGGGTCCGGTTCCACTTAGCTTTAAAAGAATGGACACGCAAAGGTCAACAGCATGCCTTTGTTCTGGTCATCGGATAGGATCATTCATATGAGAGGTAGTGACAGGGAAGTTCACTTCTCCACCTACAGTATTTATTTTTCCAGTGATATGTTAGGCCCTCTGATGATGCCCTTGCACCTTCAGAGCAAAGTCTCTGCTCTTTCATTGCGCTGAAAGGGCGCTGAAGTGCGAGTTTCTTTTAGATTTTCTGCTGAAAAGCCTTTTCTCTTTCTCCCCTTCCTCCTTTTCTATTCCGTCTCTATTCTTTCTCTCCCATGTCATTTAAGTGGATAAATGTGTGGAGGCGGGGTTTTTTTCTTAGAGAGGAAGAGGTGGGGGGAATTAGAGGAAGAAAAGGAGAAGCAGAGACTGGTGGGGAAGGAGGGCAGGTTGAGGATGGGAGACTGGGGGTGGCGGTTGCTTGCCTTTGAGCCCGTCTCACAGTGGCTGGCTACCTGCTTGTGTCACTGGCTGTGTGGTGACCTTTGACCCAGGGGCTGGCGGGCTTCAGTGGCAGCGTCAGCTTTAATTAGAGAGCCACACGACTCAACGCTCTGCAGAGCCTCTGATCCTCCACTGCAAACGCTCAGATTTAGGACCGGGCCAAGGGCCGACCGACACACACACACACACACAGACACAGACACAGAGGGTGGGATCATCTAGTTCCCAAAGAGAGTATATTTTAAAGTTCAATCAATATCAATCCCGGTTCTGATTCTACTCTTTTATTTCTGGTTTGAGTCCTGGTTCTTGTCAAAGAAACAAATGTAAATTGAGAAAAACACAACACAATAAAAAATGTTAACTGAGAAAAACAAAACGCAATAAAAACTTTTTTTTGTATTTAAAAATATATAGCGTGTCATTCCCCCTCTCCCCCTGTCATAGAGGAGAGAAGAAACTAGAACATATTCACATTAACAAGCTGGAATCAGAGAATTTTTACTTTTGTCTTAAAAAAATTACTCAAACCAACTAATCGATTATCAAAATAGTTTAATTTAATAGTTGGCAACTAATCGATTAACCTTTGCAGCTCTAATGCTAACATTAGCTGATCATCATCACGTTCATGTTGATAGTTGCTTATTGGTTTGTTGTTAAATCTTGTTTAGGGTTTTTTTTTTGTCTTCTGTGTGTATGATGAATGGCTAACTAGGCTGGTAAAATGTATAAAGCTGCTGCTGTTGTCTTCAGATGCAGATGCTTCACTCTTGATTATGATGCATGGGACGATTCCTGCAGCAGTGGAGTAAACCATGTCTTTATTGTTGTGTTGCACTAAATGTATTTTTAGACTGTAATTCCAGTATTCCTCTGCAGATTAGGGATGTTAGCTTCAGGCTTTGGGTCAGGTTTGATCTGCGATCTTGACAAAGGTTTAGTCAGCTTTTCTGGCCTCACAACACGTGGGGTTGTGGTTTTGGCACATATGATCAACAGAATGTTGCTTGCCTTGCGTTATTAGGTAATACAATCCTTTCATATTTTTGTTCTGTGAACATTCAAAAGGATGACAAATATGCAAACCCTGTAAGTAATTATTCTTGTCCCTGTGTGTTTTCTTAACAGAATTGTATTGTACTTCAAATGGGAGCTTTAACTTTATTGTTCATATATTTTATCCTTGAATTCTTGATGTGAGTGGAGAGGACATGAACAGTAAGTATCTAACCAACACAACTTCTTCCTATAAGGAATACTTCATGATTTCCTCTGCGGTTCAACTGCTGTTGGTTCCCTCCAGTGGCTGTACAGTCAGCCTTCAAAGTGCGCTACATTTCCAAGAGGATTAATTAGATTAAACAGTGTTTGCTAGCTCCTTAAAGTGTTTGTGTTTTTTCCTGCAGGGCTGTGTGGCAGTGTTTTTATTTTTAAGAGAATAATCAGTTGCATTAAGAAATAATAAAGGGATTGGTGGGCGGTTGGAGCCTGTGGGACCAGGCTGCTGTTTGTGGCTGCAACGGGAATTTACGCAGTGTTGAATTACAGCGTGTGTGCGGGCGTGTTAAACGTGCCCCCCACCTTGTTGGCGCATTAAATCTGCCCCCCCAGTCAGATCTGCTGTGTTTTGCTGCTTTTGCCTGATGGTTCATGTCTTTGAGGTGTGTGATGGTTTAGATTGATTTTTTTTTTTTTTTTTTTTTTTTTAGCTGAACCACCTGATGAGAAGCAAAGAGTAGGTGCTCAAATAGAAGAGTGGAGTATAGAGGTGACAAGACAGAAAAGGTTAATGATTTTGAAGAAAATAATGACCAAAAAGGGAAAAAGAAAGGAATTTGCCAGTATCATAAACTTTTCTTTAGGTTTCCCTGTAAGCTTATATAAATCCCTGCTGTTTTCCGATCTCATCATTTCTGTAAAGTCCTTGTAAAACCCCTTAATGAGTTTTCACATTGTGTGTGTGCCTTTTGTCTATCATTTTGACCTCCAGCCTCTGTTAGCTTGCAGCACGGTGACTTTGGTTTGTTCACAGTTAAAGTGGAATTGCCAGCCGTTAAGCCCGAGCAGGGATCAGCTCTTGCCAGCATCACCTACAAAAGTGAAACTGGCCAAACTGGCCTCACAGCAGTAGCTTTGTGCAGCAGTCCTAGCTTTCACTGGTTGAGGAACTGCACTCGTGAATGGTGTAGATTTTCTAAAACACAAACACTTCTTCCACGCTAGAGTATTTGTCCTGGCATTTGTTTGAAATTATGCTTTCTGCCTGTGTGAGGTGGTTGAATAAATTAGTCAGAGAGAAAAACCGGGAAACACTGGTACAATCCTTTTAATTAAACCAGGAAATGATTGTTGTCAAGCAAATGGACTGAGATGAGATGAGAGAGAGAGAGAGAGAGAGAGAGAGAGAGAGAGAGGAATGAAAAGAAAGCCAGTGTTAGGAATACAGTGGGGGATTAAAGACAGTGAGCGAGTGTTACAGACCCCTGGCCAGTTTGCTGCTGTAATGAACATTAGGGCTGCGGCATAAATTTAATGACCTGTGAAACAAACGGCGTGGCTGAGACCAGTGCATCTGAATGCTAAGTGGCTCTATTATTAATACCAGCTCAGAGATGCCACTGTGTAAACACAGTGTAAGTCTCTTTTCCCTATGAGGCCCGTTAGACACACGGAAGCCTTGTTTTGGCGGTGCACCGGCTCACCACAGCTCTCTGAAACAGGGTCACGTTTTCCTTTGTACCTGCAGAATTAATGGCACGTTGCCCATTAACAGCATACCTGCGCTAACTTACAAGAAATGAGTAGCATTGCAACTAATGGCTGTGCAGGTTAGTCACGCAGATAATGAATAGCTTAGTGATGGGGCAGGTGAGCAAGTGGTAATAAATAGGTTCCATGCTGCTCAGAGGCAAGTGAGTGCAAATGAATAGCAAAGTTCAGCCTATGTTGTTTGGCGACATGTCATCAATTTGTGCATGATGTGTTAAAATAATGGTAATTCTACCAGCAGGCAATTTATGAATGTTTTGTTTAAAACCAAACTATATTTGTAAAAGTTGAAATCAAACAAAGGACCTGGGAAATATCTTGGAAAATAAGCTACAAGGAGAGACTGATTCATTACCCGGACCTAAATAATACGATATTCTTAATATCTTGAATGAAAATACATATTTGAAAAACACAAATTGCATTAACCTCTGAAATTTTTGTTTCCCTTTTTTTACAAACCATAATGTGTCAAATTAGAAAAGCAAGACTCAAAATGTTGTTGTCATGGGACTTTGAGGCAGTTAGGGAGCAGATCTGCAGGTATGAGGGGAAGGAAGGAGCTATGGGTATGTTTACGAGCAATGCAGGCTTAATCAAACGATCCAGCACAGCAGGGAGCACAGGGGAGACTAGAAGAGCCCAGAGCTAACCAGATGTCTGAGACATGAGGGCGGATGCATGACATGAGGAGGCTGCTCGAGGCTATAAAATGCAATCACATTCCCCTGGAAGCGTGCCCAAGATGGCTCAGCAACCAGCCAGGGAGTAAAGGCGATCTGTCAGGAGACGGTCCCCTGCTCTCCCACTGAACCCAACCTCAGGCTACCTGCTCATTCAACAGAGAAGATGCTAAAAACTCCAGGCTGCTCTTTCAGCAGGCAAGCAGCAGTGGGTTTCCATCATTATCAACACTGTGGTCATGGTTACAAAGGGGGCACGTGTATGTCTCTGACATCTGAATCTTCCCATTTTTCCTTTGTGTGTGTGTGTGTGTGTGTGTGTGTGTGTGTGTGTGTGTGTGTGTGTGTGTGTGTGTGTGTGGGGCAGATCCTGGACTCAGCAGGACTCCATCTTGTTTTCCGTCACATGCTGTGTCTCGCGCTATGAGGCGATACATATTTGATAAGCAGAAGAAGCCGTGTGGCCCCAGCTTCTGTGGCTTGAGCTGCGGCAGCCCTGCATTTGCTGCACCTTTTTACCACAGTGACTTTTTTTTTTTTTTTTTTCTGTCCCTAAACATAGATTTCAGCTTAAAGTGTTCCTTACTGTCCTGGCCATTATTCTCTGCAGAGTTTGGTGTGAAAGGTCACCAACCTAAGTGGTGGTGCGGCTGAAGCTTAGATGAATAAGTAATACCATTAATGACAACAAGGCTGGATATAATGGTAGAGATGCTTAGTGCTGGAAGGTTTTTGATACAGAAAAAAGAGGTGAAGCTCCACTGAGTTCTCTTTTAAAAGGAAGAAAATATTAATGATTTAAGTTGGATTGAAATGAAAAGATGAGGCAAAGGCTCAATCAGACTTTAGTCTCCCTAAGGAGAAATTTGTTTTTGACGCTGAGTACCTTACTTTGCTGCAAGAGTTACAGATGCAACAACAAGTCCATGGTTAAAAACAATTACAAGACAAATGTACAGTCAACATATGGGCTACTCAAAGGGCTGTGCAAATTGCAGATTTAAAAACAATTTTGTTCATCCTTTTCATCTATCACAGTCACAGATATACATTAAAGAATTCATAGTCATACGTTCATCGCTGCTTATTAATGAGCTTAACTGCAAGAGGAACAAATGAATGCTTATACCTGTTTATATTTACACAGAGGAACCCTGTACCTCTTTCCTGAGTTCAACAGCTTAAACTGTGAAAACAAAATATGAGAGTTATCCGACAGAATGGTCTTAGCCTGCCCAATTGTTGCCTGATCAAAAAGCTCCTGTGGGTTTTGCCTGCCGTCTTAACCAGATTGAAAATCTGAGATTTTACTGTCAAATTCCCAAACCAGCTGGTAATCCTCTAAAAGCAGTCCACACTTCTGGTCCTCTGTGCAGCTGGAAGTTGTTGTTTTTGCCACATTTTTACACACTTCTGCTTCTCCCACTTCGTCTCCCACCACACTATGTGGCACGTGAGGGAGATTTGAATTGTCTGTAGCGAGCCATCAATCACGGCGGTAACGACAGCTCCATAAACAGAAGGGCAGCCTACCTACTGGTTTCTGTTCGGCGGTGATAGCATTCACATCGTCCTGCAGCACTTCCCTTCTTTCCTGCTGACCTCTGCACAGCTTCAGTGGCAAGGACGAGACTCTGCTTATCTCCACTCTCTGAATTTAGACACCCGATGTGGGTGGTAGGAACACCCAGGTGTCTGCAGGGATGTAGTGTAATTTAAAAAAAAAAGTGGGCAATCTGTGACCTCCGTTCAGTGATCAGTGTCAGGCGAACAACCAACAATACAAACAAAAGTCTCTTATATTAAAGACATTTATTTAAAGGAATATGACAAATTTATGGCAAAATGGAATAACTTATTAGCCAGTTTGATAGCTGTAGAACTGCAACTAACAAATCTTACATTTCCATTTTTGATTAATCTGTCAACCGTTTTTTTCCCTTAAAAGAATTGCATTTAATATTTTATGGTTGCTTCTACTCTGTACAACTCCTTTTGTACAGGCTAAACAGGGGTTTAGCCTCATGTGTTTTGTTTTGTCTGTGTTCCGGCTCTTTGTATACAAACCTATGAGACTAACAATGGCAGGTTGTGTGCTTTCCTGTGCCTATTGTTGCCACTGTGTCTCTGTGCCCCGGCTAGCATCCACTCGTTGTAAGGCCGAGACA
The DNA here is from genome assembly GCA_013375575.1 of Percina caprodes. Taxonomy (NCBI): domain Eukaryota; kingdom Metazoa; phylum Chordata; class Actinopteri; order Perciformes; family Percidae; genus Percina; species Percina caprodes. The sequence continues at coordinate 1,068,888 of JABXJD010000191.1, read as the reverse complement.
ATAACGGCGAACAGAGTGCCATGTATCTGCACTGGCTTGACCCCATGGCCCTTCCTGTTGCCTTTTAACCCCCCACCCCACCCGACCTTTGACCTCTCCAGCAAATACGGGTTGGCCTGTCATGTCAGGACAAGGCAGGGTGTGCTCCCAGCCTTTTGACAGGAGTGTGTGAGAACCTGCTGCTTTCTTTCTCCTAATCCTCAGGAAGAGAGTAATTCCACGCTGACAAACGCCAATATAATCAAGGCAGCAATGTCATTTAACAGCATGCAGTATGCTTTATTTATTATGTCAGTTTCCTCTTCACCTGACTGTGACCAGGAAGGCCCGCTAGTGTGAAGCTAGTGTGCTAGCTGTGAAGAGAAACAAGGAACACATATAATAAGACTTAAGTTGCACTGAGTTAGTTCTTGTGTGGGTTATTTTTCCTGTAAACTCTCAAAGCTACATGTAGCAGAAACTAAGTTAACGAGTGATTTTCGCTATATAGTAAGAAATAGCGCTCGTAATATTTTTTCTATCGTCGTAAAAAAGACGACACGATTGTTTTCACGAAGCTGCTACAGCACAGCTAATGCTAGCGCTGTTAACAGCAGACCAACTAACAGTAATGTTACTAGTTTTTTTTTTTTGTGACTGAATGTTTTTATTTCCAAGCAAACAATTGTCTCTGCTACAGGCTTGTGGCTTAAGGCTAGATTAGCAACATTGTGGGTGTTTTAGATACCCGGAAGTATAATGTGCAGAATAAAAAAGACTCTGCTTCTGCTGCATCTACTTAGATCAAATTTTTTAACTTTCCATCACGAGTCCAAAAATTAAATAGCAGCGTAATGCTAAATTAGTGGCTCTTTTTTAAATGCAGGCAAAAAAGGCTAAGCATGTTCTTTAGCTTAGAACAAGAATGCAGAGTAGGAGAGAGAACTATTAATTGAATAGTATATGATTTTGTACATAGTCTGGCTTTTCACAAATTTTTGATGTTTGAAGGCCACAACATCACTTCTCAGGTCTAATTTATGTCCAAGCATTCCAATATCTAAGTTTTTTTCTTTCTGTTTAAGTTTTGTTTGTGTCTGAAGAGCAGCAGACCTTCAGCGTTAGGCCTGAATTGTCGCAGTGACTAGTAGAGGCCAAAACACACAATGCTCCCTTTTTAATAATTTTCTTTCATTTCTTTTCTGCTCTCAGTATTGAATGTCATAAATGAAAGTAGTTGCTGTTTGAATGTTCAAACAGCTTTTTTTCAATAACATTTTCCAATTTAACTCGCAGACCTGTTGCTGTGGTCTTTGTGCTGAGTAAGAAAAGTAGTAAGATGGTACAGCTTTGAAACAGACTGAAAGACACACCTGTTTCATGGAGTGCATTCATTCGATTTTCAGATCACCTTGTCTTGTTTGCAATCCGTAGAAAAAATAGTTTAGCCCTGGACCTTGGAGCACAGCTGGGAAATCAAACCTTTCCTGTCAGTTATTGTCACTGAGGAAAGCTCACTTATTTCCCAGAGATATTATCATCCCCCCTGCCTCCCTTTACTCCTCCCCCCAGCTCCCCCTTCGCCCCTTTGGCATTGTTTCCCAGGATCAAGTTCACGTAGGTCGGGGCTGGAGGAGGGTAATGGGACCCTTGTACCTATGTCTCAGGGCAGGTTGAATGGGTCTCGGCCCCTGCCCCCAGCCCCCATACAGGCTCTATGAATAAGACCCTTTTCGTATTAGTCTGGTCTCTAGTTTCATCAGACCTGCACGGCTTCCTGCCGGTCCATATCCATATATCAAAGTGTAATGTAGAAACATCAGTGTTCCTATAACACTTCCTTCCTCCTGCAAAACCCCACCTGTCACATCCACTGGCAGCTTTACACCTGCATTTCTTGAATGTATGTGTAGTAGAGAAAAAAAATCAGCTTCAAGTACAGTGAGCTCTTCTCCGCCATCTATGGTTCTTGCTAATTTAGTGACAATGTAATTTGTTTTAAGTGGTTTTATCTTCTGTTACAAACACTTCCCAAGGCACTGTAGAACAGCACCAATTCTACTTTCAGTGAGTAGAATGAGACTTTATTTTAGATGACTAGTATTCTTCGATGTGAACTCAATGTAAGATCTTCGAACTTGAGGAAAGTAAGTGCAACCTATGTGTGCTCACCCTGATGCAGACACTTATTTAGTCAATAATATTAATTGCTGTTACGGCACGACTCAGGACAGATGCATGCACACTGAGTCCCACATACAGAAAGGCAGTTTTTGTTACTGTAGTCTTTGATGGCTTTGATGTCTGTGCTAATCCAGTGTATCTCTGGCTGAGAGGGAGAGGGAGAGTGTGTATATGCGTGCATGCGTGCGTGTGTGTTGAAGGAAAGGGGGTTTGTAAAAAATGAACTCCCTTAGATGTAAATCATGGCAGGGGATGCACTCTGAACATCTCTGCTCTCATTTGATTTCCTGCTACAATGTTGGGCAATTGCCCTTTTCTCTTCCTTTTTTTCTGTCTTCCACTCACCATCTCTCTCTGTCTTCACATGCACTCAGACCTGCATGTAGTGAATTGCTGGAAACTGCCGTGTTGTCGAAAGCAGCTGTGTTTGCTGCGAAGCGTCTGCTGGCTGATGCAGCGGTGGTTTTACATTAGCCACCTACAGGTCAAACTGCAGCTGGCTGCATCTCAGCATGAAGACAAACCCTGGGGAGAGAGAGTGTGTATGTGTGAGTGTGAACCAACCTGTCCCCATGGTTGTAGCCTTTCCTAAGCGGGCTATGTCTGGTGGCTAACCCTTAGCGCTGCCACGTTTGGCAGCATGACTCCAGCAAGATTAATCCATTCTACACTCCATCAGTCACTAGGCACAAGTTATTAGTGCTGGGGCAGAGCAGAGCACACAAACACACACACTCATACATACACAGCCCCTTCACCCTTGTGACTTCGCCTTCTACCTCGTCCCCAAAGTTTGCAAAGGTGGCCTTGGTGTTGAGAGGCCATTTGTCAAAATCCAGCCAGAGTCTCCACTTGGCTCCTTTTAATAAGGCTACCTGGGCTCTGGGATTTTACACACACACACGCAAAAAACACACACAGGGCATGCACTCTGCTTTGCACATACTCATACAGCTCTGAGTGTCAGGTGGTGCGTCCCGCGGGGCTTATAAAAGTCCCATTAACATGGCCCTCCTCATTGGTTCTGACAGGTTGATCAATTAGACCCCTCCCCCCGCTGACCCTGGGGCCGCTCTGACTCAGAGGTCAGACACGATGGATCGCTGGACCTGCACACACACACTCTCTCAACTCTCCCTCCTGTTATCTGTGAGCTGGTCACGGTGCAGCTTGTTCGTCCCGTCAGTGCCGGGCTGATATCCCAGGGTGCAGCTGTTCTCTGGCTTTTAGGCATAGGATCATACTTTACCTGAGACATGTTTCTGTCTCATCTCTGTCTCAACACAACCAAAACACATACACAGTGCTCTGTCTTGCCCTGCAAGCGTGCGCGCATGTGGATGCGTGTGTGCACTGTTCTTCTACAGACCAAATGTGCTTAAAGATAGAGAACTCTTCTTATATGTGAGGAGTTGCTATTTCTCACTTTTTTAAGGGTGTCATTTTTGAGAGTTTTTCCCTTTTTTCCTTTTTATTTAACACTTACTTTTAATAGATGTGGACATGTGCACAATAACATTTTATTTAGCATTAGCATTTAGACTTTGCTAACCAGCAGAGCAAGAAACATGAGCGGCCAGATGATCAAATGAATCGATTGTTTTGTCTGTAAAATGACAGACAATTGTTAAAAATGTCTCCAGGGTCTTCCTCAGTTTACTTTTTTTTTTTTTTAAATACTTAAAACAATTAATTGATTGTGAGAATAGCTGTCAATTATTTCTGTTGAATTGTTTTTAATAACAGTTTATTTGGAAAAATAATAAACGTGGTAATTCACACGTAATGATCATACCAGGACAATTACAATACACTTTTCTACAAAACTACACAACAAAACAATAAAATTGGTTAAATGATTGCCCAGCCTCGACGAGGATCCAAGATGATTTTGGTGTCAGGGACACAGAAACACCAAAGAAACTTTGCCTTCAAACAGCTGATTCATTCTGAAACATTTTTTAAATGATACCTTAAGTGAAGGAGGAGTCAGATTTAAAAGGCATAATAAGAGGAATTAAGTGTGTGTGTGTGTGTGTGTGTGTGTGTGTGTGTGTGTGTGTGTGTGTGTGTGTGTGTGTGTGTGTGTGTGTGTGTGTGTGTGTGTGTGTGTGTGTGTGTGTGTGTGTGTGTGTGTGTGTGTGTGTGTGTGTGTGTGTGTGTGTGTGTGTGTGTTTTATTAGAGGGGTATCATAACTCGTCTAGGGACCCAGAGAGAAGAGTTCGGGGAAACGGAGGGGTTAAGAGCGTTGTCACGCCCAGAGAGACGCTGCGCCGCCATCCTAATGATGTCCACCGCCCTAATTGAATATTGACGTTCTGCACACGAGGGGTTAATGGCTTCTATCTGCTTCACATCCGCTGTCTGCCCAGGCTGCAGATTTTTTCTTACTTCTGCTTCTATTTCTGTGATGTTGTTTTACGTCCCACTGTGCCTCTGCCACCAGACGCTTCTCCTTTGTTGCTACGGCGACGCACTCCAGATGGCGATTGTCGAGGCAAGACTGAGCTCCGAATGTAGTCTGATCACAACACACACACATACACACACACACATGCTGGTCTACATATACATACTCTGAGAACAGACTGAGACACTGGCAGAGTACATTCTGTTCAACACTCAAATCCTACTCAGATGCTGGTGGACGTGCACTCTCTGCCCAATACACACACACACACACACACACACACACACACACATACATACACACAATAGTACAGTATAATAAAACCTGTGTCACAGCCACACAGGAAACAATCTCTCCTTTATGTGACTGGGATGTCATTAATCTTGGCGGAGGTTAACAAATGCACTTGCATGGAAGGTATATTTCATAGGCAGACAGCCGACAATGGGGCCATTGTGGCGTCGAGCTGCAGCGCCTCGCTCTGCATTCAGTCAGGACCTTTTGGTTGGCTCGGGATCCACGGCTCATGTCAGGGGTTATGTTTCATCTCCCAGATGAATGTGTTTATGCGAGAGAAAACATGTGAAACACGGAGCAAAATCAACGTTCCAGCCATTTATTTGTTTGTGCTGCCCGAAACCACGATTTATTTTTGTGAATGGGGGAAATAAATGCGTTGTGCCATTTTTCAAAGTTTGGCCTTGTTGCTATTAGTCAAAACTAGAGCTAGACAAATACCCTCCTCGTGCTTTCTGTGTGCAGCAAGCCAACCAGGCCAGCTCTGGCTCTGATTCACTGCTTTTTAAGTTTCTCCAAACAGCAGCCGCTGCAGCACTTTTCTATCCATGAAGTGGCGCGTCTTCCCAGTAATCCATTAGACTTCCATTAGCTCCGATTTGTGTGATTAGTTCTAATTAATCAGTTCAGTCTGTGGCCTTCACTCCCCTGTGCGCTCCTCACATTTCATTTTTAACCTCATTTCTCAGCTCTCCAGCGAGCGAGAGAACGAGGCAACGACTGAGCGAGCAAATCAAAGAGTGAGCTTCAGGTCTGCCGTTGCCTTGTCTTACTCGGAGTGCACAAACACTTGATACTGCTCAAGCACCAGACCCGAACTAGCTGAGCCAGTGCTTAGACTACACTGTAATGCTTTTTTTCTCTCTGCATGCTGAAATAATAAGATTCTTTTGGTGTCTTATTTTGAGCAGAGATACTTTAGTAGCTTGGTTGTGTTTTTAAATGAACTGAACCTGGAGGGATTGAGATCTCATGTTTTACACATCTGGAGTGTACTCTGGTTAGCCCCACTCAGCCCTCCTATGGAACAGTAAGTATTGATTAGTGTCGGGGTGTCCATCCCTCACTATAACAAAGCCTATTGATGTTTGTGCACTGATTTCCCCTCGGTCAAACACCATACGCAGCACCCTCGCTAAGTGACTGGAAGCTGCTTCCAACTCAGCGGTATGTCCCAAAGTAACCTGGGAAATAACAGAGTCAAAATTCTCTTTTCATCAGCGACTCTTCTGCTGCTCTGTGCTGCAAAAATTAAAAGATTTCTTTCCTGGGCTTGTTGCAGTAGGTCAGCTTATATACTGAGGTATTATGCGGTGATAATCTATCTTCCTTTCCTCTGTTGTCAGCCTTCTTCTGCCATTACAACTATTGTGATAAATGAAGGCTCAATTTATCAACCGGCCTCTACTCGATTTCTTTTTCTCCCCTCTGTTCCCCCGCCCCCGCTCCTATGTCTCACCTCTGCATGGTTCGCTTTATTTCTTCATCTGTTCTCCCCCCGTGCATCCATCCATCCATCCATCCATCCATCCCTCCCTCATTCCCACTCAGACAGATCGAGGCTTTCTTTGTGTCTGCTGGGGAAGGCTGAGATGCTGCCTGTCACCACGGAGCTGCAGACTCCCATCCAGGCTGCCGGAGGTGGCCTGGCCGCTGTCAATCAATCTGTAGCTATGTAGCAGAGGGGATGGGGGTTGACACATGATGTGGCTCCCTGCTGTTTAGAAATTCACAGTTTTTTTCCTTTTCTAAAAGGCTTGCGCGATTGTGACTCTTTGAATTTAAAGCTCCTACTCTGGTTCATCAAACCAAGCGCTCTTTATTCACGGGTTAACAATCTGGCCGATTGCAGATGTTTGTTTCACGTTTAACCATCTCATGCATTTTTATTAGATGCTGTGGTGTACAGTGATATACTACTACTACTACATGTCCTTTTTTCATGCGCCCTGTCATTGTTTCAGGTGTCACATTGTTGTTGTTGTTGTTGTTGTTGTTGTTGTTTGTTTAAACCACTTGAATAAGAAATTCATGTTTTGTTTAAAACAGTCTAAAGGAAATGGTCAATTATTGTGGGATTAAAACTCCCTATTAACATTATTTACAGTACTTGATTTACATCTGATAGGTGAAAAGGTACACAACCTTATTTGTTTAACAGTAATTTAGTTTTACTGCAAACCATCACAGGAAGCTTTTATTTTGAAGTAGCCTACACGAAAGTTGCCTGTTTTGTACTCTTGCTGGCTTACTGAGATGAACGTGAGACGCTAGATGCAAAACATGTCCATCAAGCTCAAGTTGTTCTCTTTCTTGTTTTTAAGAGTGCAACAAATTGAACAGTAAATGTTCACAGTAAAAGACAAGCATTTTTGGTCGTCATTGGAAGCCATTCCCCTACACATGTATGAAACAACTTGTTTTGATTTCAAGATTTGTGCTTTTAAAGTGCCCAGATTTGGAAAAAACACTTTTTCTAGGATGTGTGGTGTTATTTTGTGTCTGTGGTGCTTCCACACACATACAAACTTATTAAAAAAAAAAAAAAACACCCATGCTGTTTTGAGTGAGATACGGGTTTCTGAATGCATCCTACCTTCAGTCTCTTGGTGAGCTGTTCAAAATCAGCAGAGAGAAACATTTGAATATTTGCTCGCTTAGCTGCTAGCGTGGCACGCCCTCAAATTCTGCAACTGACTAGCTAACAGTACTTACTGCGCATGTGTGACTCCCATCAAAGATGGTACAGAAGTGAGATGTCTCACTCTGTAGCTAAAACAGAGAGCTCAACAGACAGAGTGGAAAGAGGGTCTGCAGCAATGTGCAGTACAACAAAATAAGGTGTTTTTTGAAAATGAAACCATATAAACCTATTCTGGTACAACCTCAAAATACAATTATAAACCTGAAAATTAGCATAATATGGGCACTTTAAATGTAATTTTGCTCAATTTAAAATGATCCCATTGCAATAGAACAACAATATTACAACAAGATTAAATGTATGTACAGTATTTATGTATTTTCACTAAGTTTAGGTCATGGACAGATACACTCAGACAACCTAGCCAAAAATAAGTTGTTTGTTCCTAAACATGCATCAGCATCTTAAAAACAGATTCTGGATAAAGCTATAAGAAACCGAAGTGAAAAGAGAGTAAATATGGACGAGCAAGATAATTAGAATTAAAACAAGTTGCCGCAGCTTTTAAGAAGTGGCACACTGAGGAAAAGGTGCATATATTCATATAATCTATTTTACTTCCAGATATCAATTTAACTTTATGTATATAATCATGGTAGCGTTAAGTCTTCAGCAATAATAATGTGATCTCTCTCCGTCTCTGCAGGACTCCGTGGTTTAACGGCTGGGGATTCAACCTGCCTCGGGGTCAGTCTCTGCTGGATAAATGGAACCTCGTCCCTGAAGGCATCGACATCCTGATGACCCACGGACCTCCGCTCGGTGAGTCCAATTACCCAATTACAGCCCCCTCATCACCATATCTAACGAGGTTGTGCCTCATTATTTAAAATTGGAATGAAGTCACTGGAGGCGTCGTAGCGGGCTCTGTGTGTGTGTGTGTGTGTGTGTGTGTGTGTGTGTGTGTGTGTGTGTGTGTGTGTGTGTGTGTGTGTGTGTGTGTGTGTGTGTGTGTGTGTGTGTGTGTGTGTGTGTGTGTGTGTGTGTGTGTGTGTGTGTGTGTGTGTGTGTGTGTGTGTGTGTGTGTGTGTGTGTGTGTGTGTGTGTGTGTTTTTTTCTGTCAATTGTCCTAATACAAACATGCAACTTATATTGCAGCCAATCTAGACGCCAGTTCTATAATGCCAGTGAGGAAATCTGGGAATTTTTTCAGACAATGTTTCCTGACTATGACATCTGACTTTGTTTTTGATGGCGTGATATAGGTCTTAAATTTCATTCATAAAAGTCTTAAATTTGACTTGGTGAAACCTGCAGAAACCCTGACAATAGTCGACATTGGTTTCATCTAAATCCAGGAGTATCTGTAATGGACGCTACGAATACAGTGTGATTACACGGTCTGATTCAATACTGGTGTGTGACTTTATGAAAAAGAAAATACATATTGTTTGGTTTTCACTACAGACTGATTCTGTTTTATTCTAGTTGTTTGGGCTCCAGTAGTTTTTTTTTGTTTGTTTATTTTGCGCTCTCCATCTGGCTTTATTGAGTGATTTCCTTCCCTCTCGCCTACGGAGGGTATGCTGCTGTTGCTGCGGCAGCGGCTGTGGCCGTTTGATTGCATGGAAACTCGATTTTTCACCAGTGTGACAGACGCCGCAAACGATTGGAGAGAGACCATGGGAGAGGAGAGCAGAGCAGAGCAGAGCTGGGGAGAGGAGGGGGCGGTTGAAGATGTAAGGTGGCTCACCAGAACTGGAAAACATGAAATGGAAAACAAATCAGGGTTGCACGACTGTGGAAGAATAAAGCAGACTGCCAGAATGCTGTTAAATTCAGATGAAAAGGCAGTAAATGAACACTTGTGAGGGTTTCACTGAATTACAGAGTTGAGTATCACGAGGTGGTTCTGAACTACAAAAGGATGCCAATATATTAGATTCTTAAAATGAACTTTGAATTTCAAGAGTTTAGATAAGCTTCACATAAGTCAGTAGTGATGCACAGCAAAAGATATGAGATTTTCTTATTGGTACAATTTTAACAAAAAGAATCCCAAACTACATCGTCACTACCTCTGTTTTTGGTAAAAATCATACAGAGAATTGTGACACCCCTGCTTGTCACTGTTTGACTTCATTGATGCTTAGTGAGGTTTCTCTGCTGCCGCCGCGATTTGAATAATCTAGTAAAGGTCACAGGTCACTAGGGCTGCTCGATTTTGTAAAACAAAATCATAATCGCGATTATTTTTGTCAATATTGAAATCAGTTATATAACATGATTACTGCATATATTGAATTTAAAAAACAGTGAAACGGGTAAACAAATCAACAGTCAAAACACCTTGAACTGTGAAATCTATAAATAATAATTTTCCCATTTGAACTTTTGTTTTCATTCAGAGCACACACACACAACAGACAAAATAAGAGTTTACTTGCAGAACGTAATGTGCAAAATAATCGCTTTTCTCGATTATTCTGTTTTTGTGATCATTAGGAGCCGGAAATGTAATCGCGATTAAAATTTTGATTAATTGCAGAGTCCTGCGTGTTACAGTTCTGTACATCCATTGCCAATGATTGGTCAGGAATACAGTCAGCGTAATGGAGCACTTGATGAAAATGACAAACAAGACCAGACTGTCTGGGGAACTGAGAATTTTAAAACTTCTAACGCGTCTGTCTGTGTAGGTTTCCGAGACTGGGTCCCTAAGGAGCTGCAGCGGGTCGGCTGCGTGGAGCTGCTCAACACGGTCCAGAAGAGGGTGCGACCCAAACTTCATGCCTTCGGAGGCATACACGAAGGTACTGAGGATAAAGGAAATCCAGGGCCAGGAGGGTCTGAGCTTCATACAGAGGAACACAGTGTTGTCCAGCTTTGTTACGGTTATACGATTCTTTTATTCTGGCAACCTTACAGGAAAACCATATTTCTAGGTTGTACGATAGAGGGATCGCATCTGGGAGTACAAGTGTAGACAAATGATCTTCTAACAACAAAGGAACAAGACTGCTGTATGTTTGGAGAGTCAAACCCTTAGTTTTCTAAATTATTCCTTTGACCAAATTGTAACTTAACCTAAAATTAGCAGTCCTAACTAATTCACGCGGTCAATCAAAATATTTCTTTCCCTTTATTATAGTAATCTATACAATCAAATTACTTCTATTTCTTAACAATGAAATAGTTTGTGTCGATCTTCAGCTATAAAAAAGACGCTTCAGATTGTGAACTTCTCAATTTAATTTACGTTGTTACATTGAAATATTCTCTTATCGTGTAAAACACTTTAAAGTGATGTCAAAGAAACACAACATTGTGTTGAATAGCCAAAAACAAAATGTATCAACATTATTAAACCCAAGCAACTAGCAATTCGTGCAGAGACATGAAAGTAGAATAAAAGAGATACATTTGTGATATAAATTCATGGAAATACTTCAAGTGAAGTCAAGAGTACAAATTACTAAAGTGAGTGAAAGAACTAGGTGCAGTGAGAGCACCAATTAGAGGTTTCGTGGAACAATTTATGAAAATCAAAGCTCCCTGCCTGTATAGTGTCTGAGGTGATTGAAGGTTACCTGTTGCTGACCCATGTTCCCCGTCCTCAGGCTACGGGATCATGACCGACGGCTTCACGACGTTCATCAACGCGTCTACCTGCACCGTCAGCTTCCAGCCCACCAACCCCCCCATCGTGTTCGACCTGCCCAACCCCTCCAGCTCCTGAGACCAGAGGACAGGGGTGGGGAGGGTCGCGGGCTTTCTATAAATATGCGGGCTTTCTATAAATATGTCAACTTAAAAAAAATAAATAAAAAAAAATAAAAAATTCTAATTGTTTCTTTGCAAACTTTTGATCTTCTCCAAGCTGTTGTTGAGATTGAGACGATATGGAGACGCGGGGCGGGGTGGGAAGTTTGTCCGGGAGGGTTAAAGGAGAATACCGATGTTTTATTGTTTTTCTAATTGTGCCAACAGTGCTGGTTTCCCTCTTAGATTTGAGTTTTTTTTACACACAGTTAGCATAGTTGCAGATGTCGGGGCTTGTTGAGTGTTTTTCAATCTCGTTTCGGTCTGAAAAACAACTTCCACAAAGGCAGATAATCCATGAAGAAACTTAGTCCTGATTTAACATGCAGAGCATTGTTATACCATCACAACTCAATGTTATATTCTGCTTTCTGTAATTCGCCTGACAGCCACACGAGAAACTGGAAACCTCACCCAGAGAAATGTCCCTCAAACATACTTTGCTATTGGGCAGAGCGCCAGAATGAAGTTATTTTCAATTTAACAAGCTCATTTTCATAAGATCACAAATCAAGTTTTTTTTCAGGGTAATAGGTATACTTAGTACTATTTTCTGCTCCTGACATAAGCTGTTAAATATTTTCTTTTGTGCGATCACAAAAAATGCAATTAAATGACCACAAGGAAACAAAATACGAGGAATATTTACACTCTTGTCCTTTTAGCCAGTACCATCATATTGGCATGTGTTCGTTGATTTGAAGTTTTTATTAAAAAAACAAAAGTATGCAATGCGAAACGAATTGGGGGGGGGGGGAATGTAAAACTGAGCTATGAGTGACACCGGTATTCTCCTTTTTCAGAGGGATTTTGTGGTTAAAACAATCTTGCTCTTGATAAATATTGTTCAGATCTGTAAGATAAATGATGCTTTGTGAATTTGTACAATTTCTTTGTTTGGTTTGCATTGGCAGGACAATGGATGCCATTGTTTCATGTTGTATCATCTGATATTTTGTGCTTAGGTCTTTTTTTTTTTTTTTTTTTGGTTTTGTATTCTCGTCAGTTTCTCTTTTTTTATTGGCTGACAGGGACGCTGCCTTAAACTAGCTTTAATGTTCTCAGCTAGAGCCCCACATTCTCTGCGAGCTCAGAGAAAAGTCCTTATTTATTATCCCGCAAAACAACACCTGACTAACGCAAGGACAGAATGCATCACATTACAGCCTGAAAAATTTACTTTGTAACATCCCATTAGGAATTTCTGATCTAATTTGGAATATATATATATATATATATATATATAAAAAACATCTGTACTAAAAGTTGTGTTTGACGGAAAAAATTAATCTGGTGCATTTTTGTATGCACCTGTATAATTGACATGTTTCTTTAATGCTCCCATCAGATGCTCTTCAGACATTTCTTTAATGTTTTTGTACCGACTCTCCCGGTAGGGTAGGCATTCATTTTGGATGAGAGAGGAAAAGTTGTCAGAGTCACAATCCAACAGGTGCTGGTTGTTCCCAACAACACACCTGCCTAAACCTGGTAAAGTTGTCCTTTTTAAAGTGTAAATTTGATAGTATTTGTGTTTTTATTGCTTTTTTTTCTAATGTTGCACTGTGTGTAAATGCAATCTTGCTAGCACAAAAAAAAATGTTGCCAATAGTTGTCTCAACTTTGCCGCTGTAAATGCTCTTTCCGTGCTCTGTTTCCTCTCTCGCTCTTTCTCTGATTGTATCCCTCTTCATGGAAATGTTAGTTCTCTCTTTCAGTTCATTGTGATATATTTAGCTGCCTTTATATGCAAATAAAATTGCAAGATTTTTACTTATCAAGCTCTGTCTTGGTTTTTTTAATCTTTTAATATGTGACCAGTCTTCCAAATCCAGGTTTAGTCCTGAATGCTTCAATCCAACTTTGAGTCTCAAAGGTCATGTCCGAGTCAAGTCTCGGGTCCTCAGTACGTCAGACCAAGATCACACTAACTTTGTTTGAAATCACGGAAAAAGGAGAGTTTTGAAAATTTTAAAAGACGAAACATTTGAAAATACTGTTGTATTAATAATTAGCAGTGCACAGAGCTTCACATTTTTTATGTATCTGGTGGCACGGTAGTGGCAAGAATCAAAGAAGCAAAAACCTGCACTCACAAATGAGAAGTCTTATTTATTGTGGGCAAAACCACAATTACTTTAAATTTTGGCCCACAAAACTGGAAGACTATCTTTGAGTGCCAGTGTTTTGCGTCTTTAAATGCTTTCATATCGCCTGTACAGTCGCCCAAATGTGAAAAACACATTTTTTGTTGATTGGTTTTTACAATTGCTGTTTTGCACCCTCAGGGCCACCATAGCACAACTGGTGAGCAGTTTGCCCGAAGTGGGACAAAGCCTTTTTATTTATTTTTTTTTTTTGCAAGTCTCAATTAATAATTTAAGAGTAAATCTACAGGAATAATGAATGTTTTTTTTCCAGATGTCATTTACACCAAATTAAAATAATTTGTCATTTCTGGCCTGCTTGTTTTTCATTTTACCGTCTGTTTTTCTTTGCTGACCACTACAGAGTTTTTACATCTGAATGTGATAAGCGGAGGTATCCCCTTTTATCGGGATGACTGTGTCTCAGGTGGTACAGCGGTCACCTACCCATTGGAAGGTTGTTGGTTTGATCCCTGGTCCTGCAGTCCCATGTCGAATTGTCCTTGGGCAAGACACTGAACCTCGAATTGCTCTAGATGCTGCGCCAGCGGTCTGCAAATGAGCTGGCACCTTGAATGGCAGCCTCGGCTACAGTGTATGACTGAGTGTGAATGGTTCCTGTACTATGTTGAAGCGCTTTGAGTAGTCATTGTCTGCTGGTCTGCACTGCCAAACCCACCTTCTCCTTCCGTTCACATAAAGTGCTTGACTAGTGTCAGTCATCAAATCAAAGTATATCAGCTGTAGGGGAAAGGAAAGATTTGGCTCGCTATTTTAATAACATTTCTTCCTACTGTATGTGAACTTATGTCAAAAGGTTAAAGTCCAAGGGATGTCACCATTCATTGGTGTTAAAGTCAATATAAAGTTACAAGTATTTTTTGATATAGTCCTAACGTCCGTGACTCATTTCCAAGTCATTTGAGTCGACGTGTCTGGAGAAACGTTGCTGCTGTGCAATTGTCATGACAAGATTCATTTTAAAGCCAGCCAAACCGCGTCAGCCGTGTCCTCATTAGCTTGTTTTGACGTTAATGTTGTCTGACAACTGCTAATAGAATAATCATAAATTATCAGTTTGACTACAAGTCAGCACTACATTTACATTTTGTTTTTTTTTACTTTAACGAAATGTGAATTAGCGCCCATTTCGTAAATATTGATGTTGTGCATGCAGTGGACACGGCGGTGAGCAAGCTTGGCCTACTTATGAGAGCTTTTTGTTATTTATGTCTAAAATATATAAATGTTTACTCATCTGCACAGCCCAGTATCACAGCAGGCGTTTTGCCTCAACAAGCAGAACACCTGCCGGTTCTCATTGTGCGGAGGCCAGAAGAGCAACACGCTTAAGTCTTGACCCACAGATGAATATAAAGGCAGTGCACCAGCAGAAGTCTTTCTCCCCGCTGTGACTGTGTAGATAAAAAGCGTTAAAGCTGAAATGTAAAACTTTTTGCAAACTGTTGACCACTCCAGCTGTGAGGTTTATTTGAAATGACAATGTTAGAACTACGGCTAAAATGGCAGCTTAGTTTTTTTTAAAGGCTACTGAATCAGCTAGAGACAAAACTCAGATCAACAGATCTCTCAACATGCTTCACTCAGTACGAGAGAAAAAAAAAGACATGGCTTATGTTTCTCCTCATACACTTTTTATCTGAATTTTCACAATGTTGTGCCCCCAGATCTGTATCATTTCTCATTGGTTTCATCAGGTTTCATTCCTTTCCAACACTGGCCGGCACAGATCCTTCGTAGGCCAAAAATAAAATGGGCTTGAGTTGCGGGCCGCCTTTGCCAGCCTTTCCCACCAACCCCCAATCTCTCATCACCTCAACATCAAAGCAACCCAACCAATTAACTATTCCCCGAAACGAGAGCAGCAAAGCATCGCCCCACACCCACCAGATCCCCCTGCACATTACCATAATCCAGTCTATCATATTAACATAAGCCACAGATGAGCAGGAGGAGACATGGCTGCTCT
Organism: Percina caprodes; assembly: GCA_013375575.1. Taxonomy (NCBI): domain Eukaryota; kingdom Metazoa; phylum Chordata; class Actinopteri; order Perciformes; family Percidae; genus Percina; species Percina caprodes. Next base: position 1,053,414 of record JABXJD010000191.1, on the reverse strand, counting down.
GGCTCTGCTGTGTTCATTCAACCTCTTACTGTGGGTGTAAAGGCATACAGACACTTTAATGCTGCACATGTACCTCTGCAGTCCTTTCAATATAGGCCATAATATACTCTATGACGTCTTTAGAAGCTAAGCGTAAGTTCATTCAGGATGACTTCTATGTCACACATTCTCTCTCTCTTTCTCTCTCTTTCAGATTCAAAGAGGCTTTATTAGCATGACCATATTTACACAGTATTGCTAAAGCACATGAACAGAGAAACATTTACATACATTTTTACAAGAGGATGCAGACAATAAAACATGTTAACATTCGTGCAAAAGCAACAATTCTGTCAACAAAATTGAACAGCAATAACATAACAGCTACATGAAAACAAGGATATCATAGTGTGTGTGTGCGTATGTCTCTCTCTCTCTCTCTCTCCAAACTGAATCAGCTGCATCTGTCATCAGCTGACTCTGGGCGTTCACTCTTTCAGGTGAACCAACCAGATTTGGCCATCATCTCTTGCTGTTGTTGCATTCAAACTTTAAATCTCTTCTCCTCTCTGCTGCTGTCAGTTGTCATTTCAGGCGAAATCAATGCGACCCTCCTCCATCCCATTCACCATCAGCTCTCATCATTCCCAGCAGCCAGAGTTCCTCCATCATCAGAAGCCCCGCCTCCACAGAAAGATCCATCCAGATCAGATCTTCAGGCTCTTCCTTTGTCTTTATTTAGGTAAACTTATTTTACTTTTAAATGAAGGCTCTCCTGATTGAAATATGCTAAGCAGTCCCCCTGTTACCAGACTAGAGTACACATGTTGTCATGCTAGAGTGTCAACATTACATGCTAATAGATTTCATCGTAACATGATACATGATGCTAATATTCTAATTGTTACTAAATGTTTGTATGTCACCTAACTGATTGTACATATGTTAGCATTAGCATGCTAGATAGTTACAGTGATGGAAAGTAACTAAGTACTTTACTCAAGTATAGGACTTCTAATTTTGAGGTAGGCCTTTGTGAACTTTTTTTTTTTTTTTAAGTAAATATTAAACCTAAATATATTTGACACTTTGCAGATGCGGATAATAAATCCAGAATATTCATTACTAATGCATTATGTTGCTTATGGATTCCTATTTTAATGCTCCTGTACTTTTACTTAAGTAAGATTATAAATACATGACTTCTACTTGTAACAGAGTATTTTTACACTGTGGTATTACTACTTTTCCTTAGATCTGAGTACTTTTTCCACCTTGTCAGTGTTATTATACAGCATTAATGTGATTATTGTTTTCAATAACAAGTAGTGTCAGGGATTACAATTTGAAATTCAGTAATTACGTTACAGTTACTAACCCCAGTCCCACATTTGGGGGTTAGATTATTCGCTGTCTGGGTGTCAGATACAGGGTTATAATCAGTTGGGTCTCAGTTCGGCACAGCAAAAGTTAAGTAAAAAAAAAAAAAAATTATTTTCTATTTTTTGCTGCTGGGTAATAAGTAAAGTAGCATAATTACTTTACAAACACGGGACTTTCACTCAGGAGACTGGGGTCATTTTGAAATTTACGGAGTTTCTACGGAACTGAGTCCGTGACGCAATCATTTAACATCCTCATTTAAGTAGTTTTATGGGACTCATTTTAAACCAATCCCTGATGACATTTTTTTGTTGTTGCCTAAACTGAATCTGCTCCAGGTAACTTATTTGTGGATGTGGGGAGGGGCCCATAGAGAATGCCTTTCTACAGGGCCTCGAATGTTGTGCTACGTCCCTGGTTGGCAGAACTGGTTGGATGCGTGCTAACACACCTGTTCGTGTTTTGTACTGATGATTCAACCAGAATAGTTTAATGTCAACTGACTAGCCTTGGAATTGTCTAAGCAGAAAATGAACTTTTTTTTCCTTTGACAGAAACAATTAAGTTGGTTTTATTAGGGTCTGTCAGATAAATGTGTTATGTTTGCTGGATTATCAGTGCCGCTTGCTCTCATTCTCTCTCTCTCTCTCTCTCTCTCTCCCTCTCTCTCCAGCCTTTCCTGTTAGTGATAGTCTCTCCACCAGTCACCCTTTCATGTCTCAGCATCGGGATGTTTATTGCTCTGCCAAATTGCTGGCTGTATTAATTATCCTTGCACAGGCAGCTGCAGGTGGTATTGGGTGTTTGTCAGGTTAGCATTCGTCTGCTGCTGATGCATACGGGGCAGGACACGGTGAAGGCGGACAGAGTCTGAGTACCAACCTGTGTGTGGCTTACTCTGGTGCCAGCACTCTGCATGCAATGTTTATATGGACTTAATTGCCCGTCACTGGTATTATTGTAATCTGGAGCTCATTTGGCACGAGTGGAGTTAGTCTGATATAATTCTCTAAATCGGAGTCATGCTTTCCATGCGCTCATCTTTCCCATGTGGCCTTACTTAACATCTTTTTAGACTAAATATTTTGTTATCACAGTTTACATTATTTGGGGTTTTATTTGGAAATGGAGATAAATAAGCCTCTATGAGCTTTTTATAAAAATCAAAGTGTACACATTGGAATTAACTATTTTCTGAGAGAAATGTGAATATGGTGAGTGAGTATTTATAAAGCACCTTTCAAAACCAGGGTTACAAGGCTGTACAGTGCAAGACTGAATAAACAAAAATGGGAGGTAACAATAACATCTAGGAGGCAGAAGTGAGAGTGGGCAGTAATAAGCAAATCGGGCAGCCATTGGTTCAGTTTTAATTTAGTCTGTTCGAAATGTAAAACTTGATCAAATTAAATTGAAAGTTCATTGGCTAATTGTAGCGCTTTCCTAATTGTTTTTTCTAGTCAATTATTTTCCCTGCAGAGTGGGTTGATGCTGTCATTTCTCTTTACATTTGGAGCTTGAAAGGAATCACTGAGAGCTGATTGAACAGGAAGAGAAGTGACCTTGGTAACCCCGTAACAATATGTGATTATCACAAGTGGATCGGATGAATGATGGGAGATGATTAGTACCTTCGCTGTTTCTTTACATCTCCACAGAGACAAAGGCTACATTTGTGTAATGGTATATAATTTACCTCCTTCCTGATTTTCTCTCTCTCTCTCTCTTTCTCTCTCTCTCTCTCTCCCTCTTTCTCTCTCTCTCGCCGACGTTTTTGTAAGCACATCATTGATTAGTTTATGTGGAGTTTAGAAAATTACCGTAATTACAGTTCTTGGGCTCCATTGTTTCATTATTCACTAATCAAGAACATTGCTCAACGAACAATCAACATATGTCAGTGTAGCTTTTCCTCTCCACATTAACAAATTATTAAACACTGGCCACCATTAATATGTTAATTTATTTTTGGCATTGCCGGAACAGATAATTAGATGGAGACATGCAGAAGTAGTTTACCTAAGAGTTTAGTTCTTAAACAGTAGGCATCAGAATCAGAAGACTTTATTGATCCCCTCAAGGAAATGATTTAGTTGCAGTTGCTCACAGTCACATTCAAGGCATACTGTAAATAAGAAAAGAGGAAGTGTATAAAGTAAATAAACATAGCTACAATAAGAAAGAAATGAAAACGTTAAGTAGAAGTGCGTTAGATTACGTTACAAATCAGATTAGGTAGAAAATGAGATTGCTTCAAATGGATTGTACAAATTCTATAGTAGTGCAGGGTCAACATAAATACCGTACAGATATAAATAAGTACAGTGTGAGTATAAGTAGCAGCAGTGGATACATAAATATCACCTTTGTACATGTAGTTGATCAATTATTGCACCAAGAATTTTTTTTTTTAGCAGAAAAGTAATACAAAAGTAATACAGTACATTTCTTTTTACAATTTACGCTCAAAATGATAAAGTCACTTGCAGTTTTGAAATAAGTACAAAATGTAAACCATAGCATGGTCTTTTATTTCTACCTTGAGATTTCAAACTTCTTTTGTCTTTTTTTCTTTTTTTTCTTTTTACAAAATGAACCAAAACACTGACAGCGATGACGATTTCAGGCATGCAGTATATGTGTGTGTGTGTGTGTGTGTGTGTGTGTGTGTGTGTGTGTATATGACTGAATATGTAACAAAATTGAAATCATACCCTCTAAACTAAAAAGAAATCCGGTTTGAATATAACTCAAACACTATTACTAAACTTTTTTACTAGATATTAGTGAATGCTAATGGATGGATGGATGGATGGATGGATGGATGGATGGATGGATGGATGGATGGATGGGTGGGTGGGTGGGTGGATGGATGGATGGATGGATGGATGGATGGATGGATGGATGGATGGATGGATGGATGGATGGATGGATGGATGGATGGATGGATGGATGAAGAAAACAACACTTAATGGAAATGCTATATAGTATATAACTGAAATATGAATGTGGAAAGCTATAGATAGATAGATAGATAGATAGATAGATAGATAGATAGATACATACATACATACATACATACATACATACATACATACATACATACATACATACATACATACATACATACATACATACTTACTTACTTACTTTATTCATCCCAAAGGAAAGTTTACAATTCAATTGTATTTATAGCATTTGTCACATTTCCACTTCCCCAGAGTCCTTCATTGTCATTTTCTACCTGTCCATAGTTGCCTTCAGACCTTTCCATCTGTGCAGGTTAGCAGACTGCCACATCCAGCCCCTGCCTCCTCCTGCCCTGCACTAACCCTTTTCCTGCCATATTTCCTGCCCACCTGTTCTCCATTTCCCTCATTAAGTCCCTTTTCAGTTGCTTTTCAGATTGTCTTTGTTCCTTTCGAGTCTCTGATACCCTGGAACTCGTACCTGCCTGCACCCTTTCCCCTTCTCCATTCCTGTTTCTGGACCCTCAGTTTATTCTCTTCAGGCTTGCTACTCATGCATGTAAACCTTTTTTATTTTTGCCAAAAGAAAAACCGAGTAAACCCTCACGTCCTGTCTACCTGGATGATCTGCATTTGGGTCCTTTCCCTGTGACCTTGGACTCACCTTTGTGACAGCATGAAAATATTTTACTTTCAAAAGCATTCAACACAAATTTACCATCTGTGTGAGTTTACAAATTCAGAACATTTGAGCGTCTGGGGTTGCTCATCTGAACTGCTCTTTTCTGGATCATATGACTGACGTCATTATCTAATGTTCAACTTTGAATTTTTAATCGTGAATTTTGGTTTTGTCGTAATTTTCACCCATCCAATTTGAGCAATTAGATTTTTGGGAAAAAAAATGTATTGCAAAACCTTAAAGAGGAGAATTTCAAGAGGAAATTTCATGATTGTCCCCATTGATTAAGCAGCGTCTGTCCTAGTGTTAGGACTCTCGTCATTCAGATCCAGTCAGCTCTGCATGGCCAGGGTATGTATGAAATATTCTTTTGTATTAACCTGTAATTCTATCACGATCTCCATTATGATTGTTGTATTTGTTTTGTCTCATTGCTTATTGCTGCTCTGCATGTTTGCATATCTCAATAAAATGGCTGTTATCAGTGTTAATTCATCTGTGTTTTGTTGCTTGCTTGCATGGCGATGTACGGAATGTGGACACTGTACTAATGTTTTGCTGCTTTCTGTTTCGCTGCATAGCTTCTTGAGAATGATTTTTAGTTGCTGTTGCTGTCTATCTGGCGTCTCGTTGTCTTCCGTCTGTACTTTTTAACCCGTAATGTCTCGCTACTTCCTGTTGCTCTGGTCTCAAAACATCTCGCCAAAGGACTACAGTTCAAAATTAGCCGTCTGGCTAACACTGGCACATTTACAGACTGTTAATTAATGTGCGTTGTCCTTATGAATAAAATAAAGAAAAAGGAAATGAAATAATTTCCTCTCTGACTTGCTGCACTTCCCTCTCTCTGTTCTCCACCTCATTGGCCAGATGTTCCTCACCACTGATCGGCTATGTTCTAAGTGGTGGTTAAAGCTACAAAAATTGAGTTGTACTTAAGAATTTAGTACTTAAAGTTAAATTAAAGACCGTGACATGTAAAAACCTTATCTGCAATTGTGGTGGTTTTATTTTCTTTGTTAATAGAGAAGTTAAAGTTCCCCTAAGAATTAAAAAAACATCGTCACACCACATTTTGAAACCTATTGTAAAATGTCTCAAAAGTATCTCAAAGCTAAACATTTTGGATACCTGACTGCGTAAATGAATCCTGGGTATACAAAAGCTCAAAATGGTAACTGTAGGAGGCTGCACCACATTTGAAACAAAATGAATGCTAACTCAAGGTCCACTTAGCTTTTTCTAGAGCTTTCAACTGCATCTCATCTGAAAAAAAAAAAAAAAAGCTCAGGAAAAAACTAGTAAGTGGACCTTGAGCCAAGAATGTTTTGTCAAACCGCTATACCCAGGGTCAGGAATGAACTTTCATGCTCAACAGATACACCATGTTTCACAATGAATCCATATGTTCGCATTGAAGATGTTTTTTCTTCTTCTGCCTTTTGTTTTGCTTCCTGACATCCGTTGCTGTTGGCCTGTTGTACAGAAAACTCTGCAGCAGCTTCAGCTTTCATGTCAGTTTGGTGAAAATAAGGAGATTCTCAACTATCAACGAAAAAAAACCTCCAGGAAACAGAGCAGCAGGTCGATATGACTCTAGACGTAAACAGGCAGGCCGACACGGGGAACAGCAGTGGGGTGCAGAGGTCAATACTTCATTAATGTCTGATTAATGTCTTCAAGCTGATTAATTCAATTGAGCCCTTTATTACACTGTGTGTATTAATAGGAGTGAAGGAGTCCCTCAGCAGGAGATGCTGTCTGCCATATGGGGGAGCATTACTACTGCATTGGCTGGCAGGGAGCAGCCAGAGCACAGGATGCCAACCACAGCAGTGGGAGGGTCTACAGGTCACGCTGGGAGAAGTTTGGCAAAAACCTTAAACTGTTAAAAAAAAAAAAAAAAAAAAACAAGTGTTCCCCAAGCTTGTAACATGAAGCTGAGCAGCTCACCCTGAACAAACCATGGAGCCGGAGGTACATTCAATCTTTTCTGTGTGGTCTAGTGCAACTAAATGAAATCTTTTCTGGTTTTGGTTGTTTTTTGGATAATGTTATGGTGATATTAAAGAGAAAACTGGAGTCAAACTGTAAAACTTAACCAGAACTGGAAAGGGTAACTATTTTTGTTAGGTTATTTTTCATACAAAAGTCCTGTTTTAATACTGAAAAGAAATACTGATAGATTCCCAGATTTTTTTTTTTTTTTTATGAAACATTTTTTATCACTTACTCATGTACTGTCCTTAGGAATAATTAATGTGATTAACCACCAGTGTGAGGCAGTAAATAGAACCAAAAAGTCCTTTTTACCATACGACAATATAAGTCATGAGTTCCCTAGCCTCTAATATGACACGCAGGAGCTTTTCATAAAATAAAAATAATATAATAATAAAATAAAATAGCGCCCCCAGCGGTGGCAGAAATACCTCATGTCCAATCCAATGTCTGATTGGTTTTGAATGTAAAGTGGGGCGCCTGGAGAGCCCACCTGGTAGAGCGTGCGCCCCACGTACGAAGGCTCAGTCCTCGTCGCAGCGGCCACAGGTTCAGCTCCGACCTGCGGCCCTTTGCCTCAGGTCATTTCCCCTCTCTCTCCCCATTCACATCTTCACGCTTAAAATGCCCAAAAAGAATCTCTTAAAAAAAAAAAAAAAAATTCAGACGCCATTTAATTTCCTGAAGGTTCGTTAAGTTAAAAAAAACGACTCCGATCCGTCTTCCATATAAAAGTCCTGTGTTTGTTTGACCCACTTTCTTCAAGGAATTTGTGAAATGTGGGAATCTTTAAAATTTCTTTTAATTATTTCTGAATTTCAGGGTCAAGAAAAACAACAGAAGTGACTAACTGCCAAGGACTTTTTGACTTTTAGGACATTTTAACAAACCCAACATACTTTTTAAACAGTAATCTTGGAGCTATCAAAAAAAAAATCCACTTATTAAATTTGGAGTTACACAGCCGCACTTTAATAACACAAACAAGATAAACACAACCTAATTTCTGGCACCCGGCAGCATTTCTTTGCCACAAACAAAATCGATTGGATCTAACAGTGTAAGAGTATCTGCAGAGGATTTTTCCTTTTAATCCTGTGGAATGCCTCCTTCTGTCCTGTGAGTTGGCGCCAGTGTTTTTCCTTTACCCCAATGATGCATATCCCTGGCACACACACACATACACACTCAGGCTCACTCTGACGCACTACAGCTGTTGTAGTTGGCACACAGTGTCAATTGTGTTTGCCCTGGGAGTTAACAGCAGTCACTCGACATGAGTCGCGCCTCGCCCTCGGCCCCTCTGCCTTCAAATGACAAAAGATGTTTCTTTCTCTGCGATGGCGGCTTAATTGAGGATGATAACCTCTGTGTCACAGTTGTTTATCCAGCCGCTCTCCTTTCTCCACCACGCACGGTGAATTTCAATGTTTGATCAGAGAATGTGAAGTCTTTTCTTGAGTAGCTCCTTTCTTTACAGTGTGAATGCTGCAAACCAGGACTTGAAAGATAAAACGCAACATTATTGACAGACTGTATTCAAACCAAAAACCCATTCAATTCAATTTCAATTCAATTTTATTTATGTATAGTAAAACTTTATAGTCAAAACCACACTATAATTACACACTATAAACGGTGGCGAGGAAAAACTTCCTTTTAGGTAGAAACCTCGGACAGACCCGGGCTCTTTGTAGGCGACATCTGTCGCTGCCCGTTTGGATACAGACTCTGATACAGATATACTCATACAGTAAAATAGGATTCATTCAAAGAAGTTGGTTTGATAAACAGTGGCAGTTATAGTAACAATGAAGATATGACTATGACTAGAAATAATAGTAGTAGCAGTTCGGAGTGTGCGGTGCGTAGTAGGGCACAGCATTGGGCGTTCATCAGCTGCAACCATGATTTAGGTGCCACTCCAATCCTAGGAGAACTGTGAGGCGAGACAAAATAAGTAATCTGGGGAATAAAATCCCCAGAGATAAGTTAGTAACAAGCATTTCTGGAACAGGAATGCACACAGATGGAAAGAGAGCGGAGATCGGGAGACTTAGAAACCTTGTCTCATGCACAGATTGTTGATTAACTGAGAAATGTGATTCCATGGCAAAGCAGCGACAAACTAGATAAATGGTTCTAATGAGCTATCAGTCATTTCTTTACACTCGTATCATTTAGTTTGGAGATGGAGCTCAATGAGAGAATCTGCTCTCTCTGTCTATGTAAACTTTTAGAAGAAGCCATAGTGTAACTATGTCCAACCTGGAATTCACTTTGAATACAATCTATGACCATTAGATTAGATAAAGACCTATACGAGCAGGAAGAAAAACACACCTTGTCACTCCCATTTTGCAACCTTGATGGCTCCATGATGAAACAAGGTATTTTCATGTTTTCCTAACGTGTTAATAATGAGGCTGAAGAAGTGCAACGTTGTTGTACACAACACCAGAGACTGTGCTTCATGTCCCATCTCACACCCAATTAACCATAGATGACTGCATGTAAGAGATTTTTTGTGTTTTGGTTCAGTCTTACTCTTTTCCATCCGCTCCAGGCAGCTGTTCTCAGTGAAAAAGCTGGAAAACAAAACAATGGACGTTGCCTGTCCAGAAAGAAACAGGAGACCGAAAATGTTAGGGTGACTTACCAGGTATGCTAATTATCTCCTCGTTATGTTAATGTTAATGTATGAATGAACGTAATCTAGGCACCATTATGTGTCCATCAAAACCTTTTTGGATATTGCAAATTAGTTGTAAAAAATTCGCCAACCCCAACATAAACAATACGTCACCTAAAAGGTAATACGCCAGTGTTGTGTTATACACAGTTTTTTGTTCCTGCTGCCTCCAAGTGGCCATTAAAAAAAGTTATTGCAGGTTGCACCGAGTTGCCTAACCTTAACCAAATCTCAACCCTAGAAGTGGCAGATCAGACAAACTCACAAGTTGTTTTTGTACCTGTCGCAGTGACAAACTCATGATGTTGGTGGTATGAAACCTACAGTTTAAACTTCCAAAGTTATCCGAGCACAACACATCTGAAAAGTATTAATTGCCTTTTTTTGTGCATTGTCTCTCGCGGGTGATGATCAGAGTATTCAGCTGAAAGTTGGCTCACCCGGAGCGTCTCCCCTCCTCTGTGTCTCGGTGCTGTGGCCTTGAGTCCAAGTTTGAATCATTTAATTAGCCATGATTTTTTTTTTTTTTTGTGACGAGCCATGTAGGTGCACGGCCTCCTTTAATTGAATGGCCTTCTGTGTAATTACTGTCTTTGTGAACGCGAGGGAGATAGCAAGAATATCCATCCCCCGACTCCTGTAAAAATGGAGGTGAGCAAGAAATGCACATGCACATGGTAAATAACTTAGATATGAGTTTGCATTAAAGCATCTGATTTATGTGTGTGTCTAGAATTATAAAGCCAATTAGTTTAGGGTGACCATATTTTGATTTCCAAAAAATAGGACACTCAGACAGCCTCAAAAAACAACTTCAGACAGGCTTCTCAGAGGTTAATGAACATGCTTTATTATGCCTCAACGGTATACAAATAACTTATGTAATAAAATAAAATATGTAACAACCTGTAACAAAATAATAGCTCTTTTCAAATGAATAAATATGAAATAATGTTCTAAATATGACGTATTCCGTTTCAGCTTCAAAATCCAGCTTCAACTAAATATCTCTTAAAACCTTTACAATGTAATAAGATAAGGTTTTTCGGTGTCCATGTGAGCTTTGAGATCTCCAGCACTTTTATTAGACACTGAAATAAATGTGCTAGCTTTGCACACGGTGCACTCCGTCTCCCACTTGTCCCGACCGGGACGATACGTGGAAAGTTTTTTTGCAGTTTAACTGTGAAGCTGCACTTTGTGTTCAATGCTGCTCCGCTGTCTGATCTGCTCCCTGTATGTGCTCCCTGTCTGAATTTGTAAATTCCCCCCGGATGCCCCGGACAGTACGTAAAAAGTGGACATGTCCGGGCAAAAGAGGACGTTTGGTCACCTTAGTTAATTTATTTGAGGAAAAACACTAGCTGGTGGAAAATATTAAACATCTGCTTACTGTCTGCATGATGTACACAACTATCCTGAACCTGCAGAGAAGGTCAAGCTTCCTTTGTTCTCCGACTAATTAAATCTCTAGTAATTCTGGCGCTGCAGAGGATGTCAGGAATAAAATGGATGAAGAGAAATTCAGGAGCAGTCTAGATCTATATGAATGTAGACAACATTCGTCACATATTTCATAGAGCCACAGGGTTAGGGGGAGACAGAGTAATGACCATCATAGATGATTTGATCGGATCTCTGTCTCTCTCTTCCCCCTCGTGAGGTTCACTAGCAACAGAGCAAGCAGGAGCTCAAAGGGCTGAAGGAACGTTCATCATTGTTCTTGTTGCTATGCAACTCACTAATTAGCCTTTGCTAGATAACCTGATGAAACAAAGAGGAGCGGATTGTTAAAAATAAAAATGGATAAAAGAAGATGTAGTACTTGCTCCTCCTGACCCCAAAGGACGAGTCTGAGGTTAACGTTGGGATTTTGCTGCATCTGCATTAAATGTAACCTCCTGAAACATGATTTTGCCACAAATGCATGAGTTGTGTTTTTTGTTTGTGTTTTTTCAGTGCAGTCTTAGATTATGGTCTTAATGATTACTTTTCTGAACTCAGCCCTGCTTTTGATTGGTCAATTGACTTTCTTGGTTTCTGAGTTCAGTGACCTTCCCTGATTCTTTTGATGTCAAACAAAACCTAAATTTTTATACATTCCAGATCAGACAATAGAGGGTTTTCACCAAACATGACGCTCTGGATGCACGGCCATATTGGAGGCACTCGGTGTAAACAATTGAACGGAGTACAGTGGAGTCTTGTGCACTTTGGATACTTTAAATTAATGTACCCATGTCTAAACAACAGAAAAGCGTTCAAGATGCAAAGGCATATAAGGAAGGACTTGGACCACTTGGAAAAGGTGCGATATTATTGAGAAATTAACGTTTATTGGTGGTGCAGATCCCTATAAGTTGGATCCCTCTTCTTGGATCCATGACGACCCGGTGATTCTTCCATCAGTTGCATATCCCGATACAGGCAACTACCTGGTTTTCTCGCCAAGCCCATACACAGTGGCAGACTTTAAATCCTACAAAGGTGTGGAGGCTTATAACAAGATGGTGTGTGGATGGGTGAGGGAGACGCGGTACCAAGTCATTAATGACCATTGTGTTATGAAGGCCAAAGTAAGTAATGCAATAACGTATTTAATCAACCTAACCATAACTGTATGACATCATTGCGGTACTCAAGGTGTAACCAAGTGACTCTCAATCTTTTTTTTTCATTTCAAAGACCCCTTTGCTTTGCCCCTTTGTTTGCCATCTACACTGTACTCTATCCGAGTGAGTTTGAGCTTTGCCAACCACAAGCGCCTCCTTTCCTCTGATGACTTCTGGTACACCTCTCCCTGGTTTTTAATAATTTTATTAATAGTAATAATAAATGTTTTTCTCGGCCTGACCTATTGGTACAACCTAAAACACGGCAATAATTAACCATTTTCCTTGACGACATTCGGGATCTACTTCAGTGCCTGTGCTTTGCTGTGATGGAGTACTTCCAATATGGCGTCTTCTGGCCTGATGATGCATCATGAAATCCCTCTATTGCTCTCTTTCTACTTGGTCTACTGCCTTGCACATTCAAATCAATACTTTAATTATACCCCTCAATTTTAATGTGTACCACCAATAATTTCTCTGTCAAAAAATACTGGTTTTTGGTGGCAGTAATCTGACTTCTCCTGGCGAGGAAACAATCACCTTCCCTCCAAAAGCTTCTAACTTGATAACATCACATAGATCACAGATGGTATTGCTTTGTTACATCAACCATAATGACTTATGCTTTTTACCTATAACACAGGGGTTCTGAATATGGTTAACTGCTCCTCAGATCTCTGCAGGGTTAATACAGACAGCTAGCTAGACTATCTGTCCAATCTGAGTTTTCTGTTGCATGACTAAAACAACCTTTGAACGTACATGTACATCCACCAAGACAAGTTTCTCTTTTAGGCTATTTTGCAGAGGAACTGTTGCTCTGTCCGTTGCGTAGCGCCACCCAAGACGATAGTGATTGGTTTAAAGAAATGCCAATAAACCACAGTATGTTTTTCTGCCATCCCGGAAGGCTGTGTGGACTGGCAAGACCCACTAATCTTCATTTTACTTAATCTGCAGTTTAAACCTCTTCGGGTGGCCTACAGGGACATCAAACCTTTGATGAGTGAAAGCCTGGTGAGAGAACTGGGAGGAGCAGCAGGATCAAAACCTGCGACTGGTGTGAGTCTGGCAGCTCTGCACCATACCTTTTGATTTGATTGGTTGCAGTTCTGTCTCCAGCGGCAGACAGGGAGGAAAGACGGGTCTACCTGACTTGACTGAACTCCACCTACTCAACTTTTGCATGCACCTAGCAACCTCTCTGCAAACTCCGTGGCCTACTTTCCATGTATAACACATTTAAATTCTCTCTCTCATCAGCATTAGTGTTCACTCTTTCTTCTACTGGATCCATGTTATCACGAAGACACTCACACAGACAGCCCCATATATTGCTCTGGAGAATCTCTTAAATCTGCACGCATAAAATTTCTGTCCCTCGTCAGAATTCCTCGGCTATATACGACAGCTCGCACCCCCAGAGAGCGGATCTGGAGTTCATAATCCTTTTGGAAGAGCAGTTCTGAGTCACATTTTCAACGTAGTAAGTATGTAAAAAACTTGTGCAGACAAACACTGCTTGATTTCTCTATAAAAGTTGTACATTAACAACCAAAGGCCAGCTAACCACTGATATGCATGTCATGTAAAGATGTTACTGTAAATCATTTTCATAGTTTGCTGCAAAGTGATATGGTAAATAAAAATGACAAATTATTATTTTACACACTGCATTAGATGTTATCACAATATCCTTTACAGTCAAGAAAATAAAACCTTTCTTTAACAGTTCAAAAACTGCCACTCACTGAACGTAACATAAGTGATAGATAGATAGATAGATAGATAGATAGATAGATAGATAGATAGATAGATAGATAGATAGATAGATAGATAGATAGATAGATAGATAGATAGATAGATAGATAGATAGATAGATAGATAGATAGATAGATAGATAGATAGATAGATAGATAGATAGATAGTGTAATATTTGTTGTCAGATGTGATAAGCCTTTATATAGATAACACTAAGCAACTACTATAGTAGACTGGACTAAAGGTTGGGATATACTGCAGGCCTACGTGAAAACTAGTACTGGGCACAACTTGTTGTACAACCACATTTGAAGGCCGAACTGTTTATCGCCACTTGCTGCAAAAAGTGGGTGTGGATGTTGGATTGTCAGTTTCTGTTTGATGATTTGATAAGCACTTTGTTTGAACCACACTGACATCATATCTCCCTTTTTGCCTCAGTGCTGCCTCATATTGATGATTCTGATGTTTCTTCTTTTTTTTCTGTTTCCAACAGAATATTTTGTCAAAGTCTTATTTTAATCATCGGAATACTGAGTAATACTGTCTTTCTGCGTTGTTTTTATTTTACTCAGTATTCAGCCACTTTTCACCTCCCCAGACCTGCATTCTCCATCCATCCACCAGATGCCCACAGCCCTCTCACCTGTTCCAGTGCCCTGACACTCTCACCCATTTCCCTCATCAGCCCTGCAGCATAAAACCCAGCCCATTTCCACTTGTTTCCTGCCAGATTGTCAATGTTGCGTTGTGCCTTGCTTTCTAGCAATCTTTCCCTGAACCCTTACCTGTACCTGCCGCCATGTCTGTCATCTTATGTACCTTAAATGTCTTCAATAAATCCCTGAACTGTTCCAGTCTGCCTGGACTATCGATATTTGGGTCCTTCCCCTGCTGCCTCACACTGACCCGGTTTATTTGTTTTCTTGCCGATAGTTAAATGAGAAGATTGACACCACTCTCATCTGTACAGTAAATATGAATCTACAGCCAGCAGGTGCCAGCCAGCTTGGCTTAACACAAAGACTGGAACCAGCGGAAAGCAGCTAGCCTGGCTCTGTCTAAAAGGTAACAGAGTCTGCTGCTGGAATAACCCTTTAAGAAGAAAGCATATCTAAGCGTGCATATTCCAAAATTCTCTATTCTTTTAATCCTCTACTCACAAACATTTATTATTGGTACGGTCAAACAAAAGTGTGGAGCAATCTGCTATACCCAGAGCAAAGAAACAGCGAGTCCCAACATAAGTTTGTCTTAACATTTACTAGAATGTTAAGAAGGGAGAAAGTAAATTACTTAGAAAATAAAAAATAAGAGTTAAGAGTGATATTTCCATGTGAGCCCATGTGAAGAGTTATCACCAGCTCCCTAAAATCCATTTCAGGCTTTCTTGTGTCATTAAGAATGAGGCTCACATACCCAAGGCCACTCAGAGCGATCTCTGATTGGTTGGCAGTCTTTGTTACCCGCAGCGGTCCTTTTCAGGGGCACAAAGGTCAGGCTTGAAAGCTCTCATTGGAAGAAAAAAAAACCTGAAATGATGAAAGAAGGGCAACATGGAGAGGCTACAGATTGATGGTCTCCAGTAAGCAGACAGAAAAGAGGAATCATGTCCTGGGGGAGAAAGAGACAAATGTTGAAAGAGCTGCTTGTTGCACTGATTGAAAGGATTGTGGAGTTGACAGAATATTTGGTGCACGAGGTCTGCTTGCTGCTGGTGCCGCCTGCAACTGCTTAGTCGCTTCAATGCCTCCTTCCTGTGTGTATTGATTCAAATTATGTGCAAACACAAGAATATGCACACACGCTGGCAAACACAGGCACACAAAGATATACGCAACAGCTCTTCTCCCTAAATTTGACATGTGTTTTTATTAAAGTAAGCAGCTGCTCGATAGTGCTAAGGAGTAATGGAGATTGACTCTGGCATAATTATACAAACCCTTGCATGAATTTGGTCCAAATGGAAGCTGAACACTTAACCCAGACTAAATGCAGAAGGGCAGATCAATGCTGAGGGGCTTTTTTCTTCACTTGAGCAGCAGCCAGTTCTCTCCACAACAGGACATTTACATATGCAATGCATCTCCTTTAAGGTAATCACATGAAGGCAAAAGCCCCGGCGCCTTGGGACAAGTCAGGTGGTGATACCTTACAGGGCTTAAAAAATGAAGATGCATGACTGAGGGAAATATACTCAGACGTGCTGGCATACTCAGAAACATGCAAACCCACCCTTTGCATGCACAGGCACAACCCATTTCAGGCTATTTCTATGCTAAAGACACTGTGGAACCAATTGAAGTCATGAGCCCAGATGCACAACATCCCCATTCATGTTTAAGGTGCAAGGGGCACAGCTCACCCCTCCCGACTCATCTTCTTGCTCGCGTAACCCATATTGTACAAGGGATGGAATTTATTGAGCTTTATCTTTTTCTGTTATTGTACAGGCTGAAAATGTAATTGTTTTTGACTGGTACTTTTTTCTTCTCTCTAATTTAGAACCATTTATTGCCTCCACATCTTGTCCCTGCAGTCTCTGGTGTTGTCCCATGGAGAGCCAAAGACAAATATAGTCATACGGCGTCTCCTATGGTAAGCTTTACTAGAACGGCCTCTGGAGACACGCCAGATTTAACTCCAACCAACCAGTAGAAATTCACCAGTGCGAGGATAAGGACATGGCAACACAATTGCACAATCAAGCCAGAGGTAGCCCTGTTGGAAATCAAAGCTAAAGCATAGATGTGTTAAGAAAAGCTGGAAAAGGTAAAGAGAGTCAGTCCATGGTACAAGCCCTCTGACTTTTTATTACATGAGTTTACATACACTGTCGTTCAACCAGGAAACTGTAGCAAAAGGGTGCCAACCGTTGTGAGATTAAACATGCTCCATTTTACTAACCTTGTATGCCAGCTGGATACTCTCGATATCACAAGATCATGAGATATCATGCGACAATCACATGTCATGAAAATCCATCTTATCAGGCTCCAACCTAAAGGCGCTGACACACCAACCCGATCATCGGATGTTGGACAGTGCGGCGAGGTCAGTGACTCGAGTCAGTGACATGTCGAATTGGAAGTTTGGACAAACTGATTGGTGGAGTGCTAACCCAGAAATGACAAGCGTGACCTCTCAAAATCTGATGAAAATCTCTTAAACTGACCTTTGTCAATCTGAAATATTCTTCATCCATGATCCCAAGACCCAAAGTAACTTTGTTAAACTTCATTATTAATAGGGACTTTGATACAAATACCAGATCTTTTTAGCTGTGACCAGCAGCTCTATAGCTCACTCTGTCGGTCGGTTGGTCCACAAACATTTCCCCAACCTTTGGCGGCTACAGTTTTCTATCACGAATTTACGCTTGTTATATGTTGTGCAGATTATTGACAGTGTTTTCTCACAATCTCGATTTACCCAGTTCACCTACTCATCTTTGTCATTGCTACGAGTTTATACGAGAAAAGCAATTCTTTTGGACGATATATTTTCCATGTTGTGTTTGTTTAAAATTAAATGTTTTCACAGCTGTTCTGGACGGCCACACTTCGGAGCCGGCCGCCATAGAGACGGGGGAGACGCTATAAACGTTAACTATAGGGAAAAATGTTAAATTCAAGCCCTGCTTCCTTTTTCACCTGCAAGTTACCATAATGGTCGGACACATGAGTGATGTTTTGCTAATTATGGTTAACTGACATCATAACACATTTTGCCAAGGCTGCAAATTGCAAAGTTAGTATTAATCAAAAAAATACTGATGCAACTTCATCCTTGGCAAAGTGATCCAATTTATCTCTTTTATGTTAATAATCCATTTACTAATCAAGAAATGCAGCACACAAAGCCTCTCCGTCACCGCAAAAGCCACAAATTCAGTGTTACAGCCACTATGTTAAGGACATGGGAGCGGGCACACTCTGCCTCTCTTTTGTCTGGCCCATTGACATGTAAATGTCCTCCTGCTATAAGGCATCAGCAGAGAGCAGTGAGAGAAAAAAACCACTGAATTGAAATGTCAATAGTAATTTTTGGCATGCGAGGGACATCTGAGAGTCAAGGGTGACCTCCCAAGAGAAATGTAAAAAGGAAGAGAGTGAGGAAAGTACTGGGAATGATGAGGAGGTTGGTGAGTGAGAGGTGGAGAGAGATGGAAGGTGTAATAGAGGGGGCAGAAAAAATGGAAGACAGTGTGATGGAGGAGAGGAAGAAGGGGGAGTAATAGCAGTCAGAAGGTGAGCTGTCAGAGGAGAAGCAGGGCAGGGACATCCAAGGGGGAGGAGTGGGTGGGAGGGAAGGGAAGGGGGGGAGAAAGATGGAGGAAGGACAGCCAAGCTCCAGTCCTCCTCTGGGAATCTCTCCCCATCCTCCTCTTCCGTTCTCCAATGATGGACAGGCTGAAATACCACAAGAGCCACCTACTGTAATGACTTGATGAATGAGCTTCTCCAAACGGCCCCCTTACCTCTAGCCCCCCCCCCCGCCCTCTCTCCATCCCCCATCACAACATCACACACCATGAAAACCAGCAGTATCTGAATTTACACTAAAACATATCTACATACAGCGCTCAGTATGATATTCACAAACATGTAAGAGATGCTGTGACAAAACTGTTGGTCTGATATGTCATCATTTATATATTTTGAATGCATTTATCGACATTGAAAGTCACTCAAACCAAACTGTGTTTGCTTTTGCCTAATTTGATTCTTCTTGTGATTCTGCAGCAATAACACTGTGTACTGTGCTGAGCAAAGTCATTAATAGTGGATTTTCTAATCAATGGCTCTGGCTCTGTCTTGTTTGTCAAATCAATGTTGGGCTCTGATGCTGCTTTTATTTTATCTGGCATGTCCCTCTGTGTCCCCTGCTGTACTTTTCTCCTCTGACTTTAAGCAAAAGCATATGTCTTAATATCACTGTTTCACATTGACACATTCAGAAATGTGTTGATTTGTGAATTTATTTTGGCAGTATTTGAAAAACCTAGTTATGTTCTCAAAAAATCCTAGTATGTGAACAAATGACAGACCTAACTAACCACTAACCAAAAATGAGGAATTGCATGCATTTTTAGAATATTTCATTCTGTCAGAGAAATAGGAAAATATGGAAAATACTGACATTACATCATTAACAGACAAGGTTGACTTATGTTCCAAACCAGGGGTGATTTTATACCCTTTTAGGGAGGTTTGAGCCTCAGCCATCCTAAAAATATTTTTTTTAATCAATTTTAGAATTTCAAGTGAGAGTTTGTAGACTTGTCTGTTGGTGACAGAGGACAAACAATTACCATCAACAGAAACGCCATTTTGGCCAATCAGAAGTTGTTGTTCCAGACTCCCGCCTTTAGCTGAGTCTCTATCTAATCTGTCGGAGGGAGAGCAGGAGTGAGGTCATAAAGTTTAACATTGGTAGTCCCCAGAGAAGAAGTTGGTAATGTCATGGTGATGATTACCAAAATAAACCCAACCCAAATAAAAAATGTAAGCAACTAAAATTGCTGAATGTTAGAACATTGTGTCAAATTGGTCGTTAATACTGTAATACTTATTAAGTGTCAGGTTTATTTCCATCATAGTGTCAAAAACGTTAGCTGACGTTGTTGTTCAGTAGCTACGACATTCTGTGTGTGTGTGTGTCGCGTTAGGTCACTGCAGTTTCCTGCTATGACGACCAGCCACTGCTTGCCTCACGCATAAGGTTGTATTTATCTGCAATGCTGGCTGCAAGATTAAAGCAAACATGGTGTGGTGTCGCCTCATCATCTAAATATATATAAGAATAATCTGTTAACCCTTATGTCTATTTTTTGTGTCAAAATGGCTCAAACTAATGAAATCTTCCTGCGCTAATCCACAGATGTTTTCAAGCAGAAAAACTAAATATACAACTCATACATTATATACTTATCATCTTGTCTTTTCTCTTTCCTTAAATGCTGTATCTGAGCTGAAATATTGGCCAAAGTCCAATATAAGTTTCCAAAGTCCAAGCACTAAGGATGTTATTGAAATGCTGTGACTCCATACTATAAAATACAAGACGATGCAACATGAGTTGAATCCAGGTGAAACTTTTTTAATTCCCCCTCTTTAATCTATACTGAACACAAAGCAGGAGGAGCAGGAAAAGAGAAGGATTTTTTTTTTTCAGTTTTGAGAAAACTGATGTGGATGACTTTGCAAAAAGGGGGCTGCTGTTCAGCAGGATTTATTATGGCTGCCATGTTCTGCTTGTTGCCGTAGTAGGAGACCAGAGACCAATAGTGTTTACCTGATTACTAGATGATAAAATTCTACACATGCTGCAAGACAACTCAGTGATAATTTATGTGGATTTTTTTTTTGGGGGGGGGCTTATTCTCCAGTTTGGTCTTTTGGCTCTTTTTAGCTCTCTTGCAGCCGGTCACACCCGTGATTCTCTTTCTTTGTCCTATTTTTTCCCACACCTGTTTTGCATCCACCTTTAATAAGCACATCATATTCGATCCTGTTGCCAATCACAGCTTCTTCTCATAATCCTAATTCCCAGTCCAACAAACAATTAGAAAAACAAAGCAAATCCACAAAACCGTGCAAACAATATACAGTATATAAAGACTAAAAATAGCCTATATAAAAGTTTAAATTTTTCTTTCTCGACTGATTGGAGGTAAAGGAAAAGCAAGCTTATGGTTATTTTTTATTTCAATGTGCTTTAATTTGCCACGTTTGATAACATTTCTTAGTTTTTGATGGCACAAAAAGAACCAGAACATGAAAATAGGCCCATAGAGTCATTATTAGCTCTCTAGAAATAATCCTGTTTCTCTCAGTGAGTCAAACAGCAGCAAGTAGTTCTGTTCCTCTGAGGCTTTAATCTGGACTCCCTCAGGCAAAACACACACACACAGACACACACACACACACACCATGGAGTTGGAAGTCTAATCCCAGAGGCTGCACCCTGACAGAGGGCAGGGTAATCTGCAGGACAGGCCACTTCAGGAGAGACAACACACATTATAATAGAGCAGACCCAGCAGCATGGAGCAGCTGGTGCTTGGCCAGGCTGAGAAAATACTGGCGATGAGGCATAGGAGAAATAGCAGCCAGGAAGGAGGGAAGCGCTTGAGCAACAGGGAATTACAGAAATAGATATGAATGAAGAGAGGAGGCGGGAAGGCATGGAAAGGTAAAGAAAAGGTGAATGTGTGTGTGAGCCTATGCATGGTGTTATCTCTTGGTAAAGCAGATGTGCTTTATCAGCCAGGAAACAGGAGGCTGCTTCTACAAAAGCCTCTTTTCACAGGTGAAGCCCCAGTCTTTACTTACATGACTCTTACTGCCAGTTTGGTCTTTTTGAGATTGAACCTGAAATGGAGATTTCACACACACACACACACACACACACACACACACACACACACACACACACACACACACACACACACACACATAAGTCAGATATAAGTCATGCCAGGAAAAGAGTGCCTCTTCCTACTGACAGACACCACGTCCATGCTGGTTATTTTTACACACCGACCCTCCAGGCTGTTGTTGGCGAGAGACACTCTCAGTGATGCAAGGCTGGAAATTTGTCATTTTAAAACGTGGGTCAAACGGTCTCTCTGGCTATTGATTGGCTTGTCCTCCTCTATTACTCCTGTGTTATGTATTGCACCCTTCATCAGAGCTGCGACAGCCACAAACACATTAAACTTGAGCAGCTACGATCCGCCATAAAGTGCCACAGCATGCCGGTTAGTGTGCCTCGCTGGGTGGAGATGAGCTACCGATCAAGGACACGGCGTGCAATGTTCTCGCTGCTCTGTTTTCTGGAGTTACGACCCAAAGTCACAGAGTCGTGGCCAGAGTGAGAATCTACAGCTCCCCTGACTCCACACAGGCTCACCTCATCACATAGGGTCAGTCACTTCACCTAGAGGAGAGAAAAACTGCCGGTCTGCAGCCCTCCATAGATACTTGAGACTTTAACATAGTGTTTGCAGAATATATGAAAAAATGATGAGTTACTTTATTAGTCAACAAGTTCACTGCACTAAGCTTTACTTATTTTTTAGCAGTCTGTTAATTGTTGTCCTGTAATAATAACAGGAGCATGACTAACTCAAATAACAGTTTAAAGGTATAATATTTAGCTTTTTCATAATAAAATGCCACAAAAACGACTACTTGTGTACTTACAAAACCGTCCGCGCCACATGGCTGCCATCGCTTGATTGCATCATATTCCCTTTGTGCATGCATCAGGGTTCTGGTTGCCTGCCAAAAGCTGTCATAAATTCCCTTTTTTATCCGGTTTTCTTCTATACACTTTTTAGATCTTGGTAACTTGGTACTTGGTAGTTTTTAACTTGAACTCTTTGTCAGTTTTAATGTAAAATGCTTTTATACAGTGTACGAAATGCTTTTAATCACCTGGTCCGTTTGTTTTGGAGTGGAGGAGACCTCTGTGGATAATTCGTCTAGCGGTAAAAACCTCCTGAATGATGACCACTGAAGGAATTCTAACCAAGAGAAGCTGACTTCTGACAGCATTGCTCTGTATTTTGTTATTGTTTTGACTTTTATTGTGCCTGATTATTGGCTTTGGTTTTGATTATGATATGTAATAGGACTATTAAAAGTATAGTAAGAGATGTTAATCCAAATTCAACAAATATCTCCTTACAGTCACCTAGCTCTCTGTTTTCTGTGTGCGCTGAAGAAAACCAGGTGCTCCTACAATGGAAAACAAACAGAAGGGAGTGCACAAGGGTAAGGGGAAAGGGGGGGAGGTAGCATGTGAATCATCAAGGCTCATTCCAAATGAGCCAGTTCTGCACAGAATCGATCACCGGCGATCGCCGCCCAATGTACGCTACTTAGATTTGTGTCCAACTTGATCCCGATATGCTCTGACGTCATGCACATGTGGGCAATAATAACCTCACAAGATCAAGGTGGCCGCAGGTTTGAGATGCACGCGCGGCAGTTGCTTTTCACTGACTGCAAGACCCAGGCGGACCCAGGGCATGCTGGGAAATGCCTGGCTGTCAGCTGATCCAACAGCTGATTGGTTTAGAATCGACTGAACATGATGATGGTTTATATAAACTTTTTATTGTTATTGAATGGGAGGGATCTTAATTGCTATTTGTGTGATTTAAAGGATTATTCGGTACGGAACATATGTTGTGTGGCTGATGGTAACGTTTAGAGGTCAGAGAGACTAAGGGCCCTATCTTTCATCCGGCGCAGCGTGGCGCAAAGCCCAACGCAAGTGTCTTTGCTATTTTAAGACCAATGCAATTGTTAATTTCCCGTACTGCGCCCACGTTGTTTACATAGCAAATTCACCTGCAGCCATCTTTGCGCCCATGGGTGTGCTGCTCTCACAGGGAGTTCAGGTGCATTCTTGGCATATTGCTATCTTGAGGCAGCAGAAAGTGACCGCACCATTGAGCAACAAAAACCTGCTCTAAAGTCAATAGCTCAGCATTTCATTATTTTAACAGCACATTAGTACAGCGTGTGTGTGCACAGTGTGCACACTCTATGCTTGTTGCACACACACACAAGGAAGCAGCACACAAACATGAAAAATATTAAAAATGAAAAATATAATGTTGCAAATCCACCACCATAATAGCAATGCACCATGGTACAAACGCACCTGGCTTTTAAAGGGAATCAGAGATGACACTCTGATTGGTTTATTGCATGTTACGTCCAAAACACACCTATGAATTAATGAAGACACTAAGTACAACCCTTTAGAACCATGTGCCTGGTGCACGGACCCTTTTTCACCCGTCAAACTAGCAAATATGGACTTGGACATGCCCTAAATGTACCTGCGCCAGGTGCTTCACGCCGTGTTCTTAGATTGTTAAAATAGGGCCCTAAATGTGCCGGCCGGCCAGTAGTTATCTATCCATAATCTGGGGGGGGCAGATCTTCTGAAGGGAGGAGGGGGTTGTATTTGAATGACAGTTGAGTTCAAATATCAACAATCATTGCATAGCATCGCTAACTGCACCTTAAAATCTTCATATGACAAAACCGATCTTTTCATTTTGATACATACTGTACATTCAGAGAAATATTCATGACATGTTATAAAATGAAATACACGTACACATTTTTACCTGCATATTGCATTAAAGTGTCCCCTTAACCTGACAAGAAAAACATTTTCTCATTCTAAATGACATCAAACAGATTTACCATGTCATGTAAATACAACTGTGATTAAGGCAGTTAATAACACATGGGTACCGAGTCGAGCCTTCTCTGGGATGTGTTTTCATGCTAATCAAATGTGACCAATTTTACCTCAAACCGCTAATTAGCTTATAATGCTAGTAGTCGGGGCACTGGTAAAGTAACAAGAAATCTCTATTTCTACGATTAACAAGGCTAAAAATAAATCAAACGACAAACGCCACGCTTGAGCCATGTTACTGGTTACTGGTTACACAGCATGGTTTGACTGGTCATGTCTGTTTTCCCAAGATGGCGCCTGCCTGTACACGTGAACAGTAATGTCTTTCTAAACTACCTTTTTAATATACTGTCTGTATACTTACAAAGTACTCAATGCTTTGGTTTACATGTAGGGACCCTCATTATGCTACTGTGGAAGTGTGGTGCTGTTATGAGCCTTGTCAGTGGTATGGAAATTGCGATTTCTTTTTACTCTTCCATATCTGGTCCCATTCGATTAGCATGAAAACATATCCCAGAGAACGGTCGATTCAGTACCCATGTGTTATTAACCCCTGGGTTCATTTTGCGCCGGAATTGTCCTTTAAGCTCACCTCGTATGCCGGATCACAGTCAATTGTGCTGCAGAGAATTTACATATCCACAAAAAGGTCTTTTTATTAAAGCAGTTATGCAGAAGAGGCAACAATATGACAATAACTTCATGTTGAAGGTGGAAATGGAAATCGTTACTTTTCTGTGTGGGTTCATGCCCTCTGTGCTTAATACAGGCTTTTATATAGATTTTTAAAAGCAGAGTCGTAATTATCTTATTACCAGCTTTCACTTAGCCTGCCATAACTGCTACTACCCTGGTGATGTCAAAGATCAGATGCCCCAGAATGTGCATTTGGGTCCTATTCCTATTTGCAATCACCCCAATGACAAAAACGAACATTAGTGTTAGAGATTAAAGGCTAATTTTACCTGTAGCATTTATGTGGGACTAGATTCTCTGGAGGTAATTAGAGAAGTGCATGGAGACAGAGAAAGCTTAAAGTTAGAGGATCAGCATTTCTGGTAACTGGACCACAGCCTCATCCCTGACTGACCCCAGTGTTGTGTCTGAGAGCGTCCTGGTCTGCGAGTGCTTTACTGTTCAGACAGCACTGGCCCTGTTACATAATGCATGACAACGGACGACAAGGCGGGCCAAGCTCTGCTGAATCAGCGGCAGAAAAAGGCCGCTGCTGCTGCTGCTCTGAGCGAAACGAGTGCCCACAGCGGCTGCTGAAGACAGGCTGTACTGCCCCCACCCCTGAGAAGAGCGCTTGATCACCCAAGTAACCTTTTGCATGAGTGCACTCAATCTGCCACTCACTAGAGAGCCTCTGCAGACATGGGGTAGACAGGGGGCATTAGGTGGGATTATCACCCCTGCTGCCCTTTGTTGTTTTGAAGTCCGTCCTTCGCCAACTCACCCCTCCCCTAGTCCAGCATCCCTTCCACCCTCTCCCTCCCACCTTCCCTCCCTCCTCTTCGTCCAGCCCTGGCACTGCAACAGAGAGGCAGTCCACTGGCAAGCTGAAGCCAGAAAACCTCCCCTCAGTAGCCCACTTTCACAGCCACAAGCAAACAGACTTACACGCAAATCGAAGCAAACACACAAAGACACTGTACAAAATAATGGGGCCGCTATCTCTTTTTAATGCAGGACTTGATGCGGTGACACAGGTCAAAGCCGTTATCGCTCATTGATTTCACTTCCTAAATCAAAAATGCAGGGGGCAGAGAAGAGTTTTAAGCTCCCAGGAGAGTGTGTGAAATCCTTTCAGTGTGGATGACCTCTTGCAGATCGGTTCTCGAAAAGTCAGTTTGAAAAGTTTAAAAATACAAGATTTGTTTCTGACAGCAACAATTTTTTTTATTTAGAGTGGTAGAATATATATCACAAAAAACAACCTTGATGGGCACCAACCCCCATCAACTTTCTACACCACCCACACATCCCATCGGTCCTCTCACTTTAATTTTTAGATTCAAATTTTGAAATTGGTTGCTTAAACCTGCAGACATCCTGTCAGGTGTTGCAATCGAGGCTCTATCATGTTACTTTATGATCACAGCAGAAATCCCGGGGCTAAAATTAAAATCAGTTGCTTTGTTGGCAGGAAGTCGATGTCCGCGCCAAATTTTCTGAATTACCCAACAGCCAGAGAGACAAGCTGACGAAATTTTTTTAAATATAACTTCATTAGTGGAGTGAAAAGTAAAGAAATGTCTCCTGTTGTCTTTGCCACCCCACCCCCCCCTTCTCACAGATGGCATGGCTACCAATGGCATGGCTACCAATACCATGGCACCAAATATTGTTTAGAATGCAAATAGTTCTTTGGAAAGCAGCAAAATATAGTCATTTGTTGAGAAAACAACAAACCACCGGGTCAATCTAGCAGCTGTTCTGATGATATCACATGAGCTGCATCAGCAGATGGAGTTTGCTCAGTCCAATGTGGACAAGAAAAATAGGAAATTTGACCATCTATAATTTCATGGCAAGTGATCAAACTCCATATGCTGATGTAGACCATGTGATATGATCAAAATTGACCTTGTGGTGCAAACTGCTGTTTCTAACATCAAGAATGAACTTTGGACTTTTTAAAGGTATTTTACACAGTGAGGGAAAAAAATGTCATTGTCCAGCCGAGGCAGGAAAATTGTCTTTGGTCTCATCCAGTAAAACATAAACACATAACATCTCCACAAACTAAAAAGACGTCACATTAACAGAACAAATATCTCAGTCATTGCATGAATACTCATGGTGCACAGCCTCCACGCTCATATTTAGCTTACTGTAGTTTGAAGATACAAAATGAGGATAAAAATTTGTTAAACTGGATATCATCATGCACTTTTGTTTCATTTGTTGGATCATACAAAAGGCAGAGTCTGCGATTCTAATCCAGTAGAAATTTTGTGTGACCATCTCCTCACGGTCCGCTCGCTGTCCGTTCTGTGTGTGGATGCTTAAAGAAGATCCAGTGTTCATGAAAAACAAACACAACACTATTCTGTTGGTGCTCGTGCACAGGACAGGGGAAAGGCCATGGATGTAAAAAAAGAGCAAGGCAGTGGGAGCAAAATGGACGCTAAATCTACCTCATACTAATGTTCCAACAAGTCCTTCAAAACATATGACAAATTCCTACCCTGTGATGCGACCTATAGGAGTGTTTTCGGTCTTCACATTTGAACCACAGAATGTAACGTGGCCATTTTAAACATGTCGTTAACGTTGTGAAACGACCACAGTTTGGTTAATTTAGGCAACAAAACTACTTGATTTTTTTTTATGAACCCCAGTGTCCTGGGTAAAAGTCCTGTGTTTCTTTGACCCATCCCTCCTTAAGCGGAACTTAGCGCTCTTATACTTTGTCATCATACTTCCTGCAGTGCCACTATAATATGAGTCATAATTGATACTTGAACAAAACGACTTATGTGGGCGTTTTTCAGGGGAGGACAGTCTGTAACGTTCTGAAGGAGAACTGATTGGAGCGTATTGTTTTGGGTGTTGAGTTCGAATATCAACAATCTTTCTACAGAATCGCAGTCTCCACCTTTAATGTCCACCTACACTACATGTATCAGATTTAATGTGGGGGTTACAGTGATAAAATTATTTCAGTATGAAACAATCTTTGTTTTAAATGTGACCTGGAACCTGTATTAAACCTTGCTCCCTGACCTATCACAGCCCATCGTACCCATCATGTCATGACGCTGCTTGACTCCTTCCCTGAACTCAGAGAGCAAAACATCAAAACAAAGCCTTTGTGCACCGTGAACTCTGACCGATACCCTAAATGTCTTGCAACCAGTGTCACTCTCAAGTGTATTGACATTCTGGCTTCATTTATCGACTGTAGCCTTGTAAATATTCTGCTGCAGACAGATATAACTGCCCATATTCACACTGATTTACTTCTGTATGTGTCTATAACTGTCTTTTAAAATAGACTCATTTCAAACACCCCCACCAGCCGTCTGTCAGTGTTACCATGCAGGGTGCTAAAGAGGTCAATCAGGGATTTAGTTTGTGACCCTCGTTCTTACAGTCGGCAAGGTTCGGGGCTGGCCTTTCACCCTGAATACTGCCGGTCCTCTCGGGTTCAAATACAGACCGTGACCTAGCCGTTGAACTCCCAAAGGGGGGAGTGACTACGAGGGAGGAGAAGAAAGAAGGAACAGACTACAGTACCTACTGCGCCTGCTGCTGACTGTGGAACACTCTGCCCAGCTAATGCTTCATTAGATAAATGCAAGCTCTGTTGACACTTTTTCGAAATCAACTGAAGTTACTTGATTTTCAGTCTTTTAGTCTGAGGAAAGTGAAGTAGATTTGTGAAAGAGAAAGAGTGAAATGTGTATCGACTTCCTCAGTACAACCAGGCTTCCTCTCAGTGGCTGATGATTAAAGAAAAAACTTCCGCCTTAAAATGATCAGACACTAATCATCATTCTATACTGTTCAATGCGTCCCAGGAGTTAGTCAGTCATGAAATTATATAATCTGTTTTATTTGGTGAACCAATTTCTATCTACCAATGTCTTATCTTTCGCTATTTCTCTTAATTTAATTTACAACCAAGAGTTGTTTTAGCACCTATTGTGAAATGGAAAAGCTTTGGCCCTTCCCAAGGAAACTGAAGAGCAAAGTTCTGGTTCAGATGAAGAGTTCCTGACATTCAATCTTCATCCTCATATTCTCACACAACAATGGCTCACACTGAAACACATTCCTCCTTCGTTTTAGAAAGCAGACAGAGATGCGATGAATTTGTCCCACCGGCCAACACACTTTATTACTATAATTAACTTCCACCGGCTGGAGTCTTCTCACTTTCATATCTGCAAGTATCTCTGGAGAGTCTGAATTAAAATGCAGTGTGAACACAGCAGCTTGCTCAGCTTTATGGTTATTTGTTCTCCCTACGATAAAACAGTTTGGTGTCAGGTTCAGGATGAGATCTGTTCTCACATAACGGCATATTTCCTGTAACATTTAGTCTCACAGCGCTCATCAGTCTCATTTCCAGTTTCTGCTTAAAACAAAAACCAAACAAACTGATAAACCCACTGTACAATATCTGCCTGGCATTCACTAACATCCTCGCTAAACTGAACTTTTAAAAACATAAGTCTGTGGTACTGAATTCAGATATTGAAACTGAAACTTTGAGTTTTTATTTTTTTTTTTGGGGGCATTTTAGGCCTTTATTTGGACAGGACAGCTTAGACTTGACAGGGGAGAAAGAAGAGTAATGACATGCAGCAAAGGGCAGCAGGTCGGCGTTGAACCCGCGACCACTGTGTCCAGGAGTAGATTTCTAATCTATATATGGGCACCCGCCCTACCTGGTGAACTAATTAGGCATAGATTTTTGATTGAAACTGAATCAAAAAAAATATCTAATTGATTTGCTTTAAGATATTTCCATGTAGAAAGTACAGGACATTCATACATGTGGCAATCTTTACACAACTGCAGAAATCTGTCAGTGTAATATATATCAAAGATATAATAACATACATCTCCAAAATGTCAGCTGTTCAGAAACTAAGAAAAACTTGGTCAACAAATGTGTTCATTAATGGTCTGATAGGGTTTTGAAAGGCCATGTTTTTCACAACTTGCCAAAAAGCGCACAAATAGCCCCAAATTGGAGTTAGCAAGGAAGAAAGCATTAATAAATTCCACAAAGGCTTTAATGGGAGCAAAGTCCACTCATACAGCTCCCCATTGCTGCTCTATCAGCTGTGAAACACACATCCTCTACATGTTTTCATTGGTCGGCCCCGCTTCCTTAATCACTCCGTTTTAATGACCCCGGGGTCTGCTTGCTGAAGTGTATGGACTCATAGCAAAGATGAAAGACATGTTGATGACAATGTACACTCGTCCTTTTCACCTCATACACTACTGTCATTCCTGTTCATTTTGCTTCTACTTTCACGTCTCACACAAACGATAGTATACTTGACCCTTAGTCCTCTTTACTGTAATGACTTCCTCCTGACAGCTCAATAACTTCCACTTGGCACAATGCACTCAAGCTGCTCTCTAAGCTGCATGCATTTCATGTATTTTTGTTGAAAATCAAATTAATATAAATCAACTTTTTTTTTGCTTAAATACTCACATTTGGGGGTCCATCTTTGAATAATCAGAGTGGCACAGATAGACAGGGAAATGTTTTATAAGTGTCAAAATTGGACTTTTATGCCATTAAAATGAAACCAATAAAAACAACAAAAATGACCACTCTGCGGATGAATTATTTATTTTTTGTCTTCAGTGTTTACTGTAATTAAACATGAAGTACACGTTTTTTATCAAGAGCAAGTCTCAGAAGACTTTATAAAGAGAAAACAACAGAAATATGTTCTGATTTATTAGCAACCATTTACAAAATCTGCATCCTGACAATAAAATCAGATTCATTGTTCACGGTGACTATCCATCTCAAACTAGTCGGAAGTAATTTATCACACCTCATGATAATAACTCAATTAACATGTGCATGATCACAGTTGTATAGAAACAATCCAACAGCAAAAAAAACCTGTGCATTACCAAACCTGAGCTGAACCTATCTGACAGTGGTCCTTCTGATTGTGGATTGAACGATGGCACCATCTACCGCTCCTCACCTGGAAGTGCAAGACCTGATTGACGTTTTTTTTCCATTACTAACCGACAATGGTTACAACTGAAGCCGCATGTGCAAAACTCTAACTACAGTCTGCATTACCAACAGTCCCCTGAACTAAACAGTTAACATCACCTGCACAACTCATTGCAAGCAACACAACTCTTCACACATTTCACAAAACAGGCTCAGTGTAACGATACACTATGAACAATCCTCATGGAGATAACACACACTGTCACTCAGAACACACAGAGTGAAAACATTAGCATCAAACACCAATGCAGAAATTACAGTTTTCAGTTTTACAGTTTCTGTTAAGTTTACAATACTGTTTAATTTGACTGATTTCACACAATTACGTTCTTTATGTAAAGAAAAGAGTATTCTTTCACATGAATTTATTTTATTTCATAACATAACCAGTTTTAAGGCAAACAAGAAGAAATACTGTAAAAAAAGGCAGTTTGCTTCAATGGATATACAGTATATTTTTAATTTGTCTGTAGTAATTTATGTAATTACTGGAAAAAAAGTTGCAAGTTACAAACTAAAGTAATGTAATAGTAACAAAGCCTTGTGGGGGTAATCCTGCCAACACATTGGATGCCCTCTCTTGTCATGCACCTGCTTCGTCTCTAAATACTTTCTTTTTTTCAGAGTTTTTACAATTTTTCATGTAAAGTCAGACATCTTATCTGGACATATTGGTTTCTTTGCTCTTTTACATGTTGACTGTTTTTCTGGAACGGAACAATGTATGTAACTGTTTCATTCTTACTTAGAGTTTCAGAGTCTTTATGAGCTTTCCCTTTACAGACAATTTTTTCAATACTTTTAACAACTTTCCTAAACTCTTAACAGTTAGCACAACTTCTGTCTGAGTAGGCTATACAATTAACACATTTCTTGTTGCTTAGACACAAAATGCAGACAGTTAACACAAAATTTCAAATGCTTGAACAAGCTCAACCAAGATCAAAACAATGGATTTTTACTGACAAATTTGCAAATGCTTTCACACTCTGTCAGAACAGATAACATCATGTTCTAAAGCTATCTTAGGCCATAGTCAAAGTGAACAGCTGTTCATGTTAGAAATTGAAACACATACATATGCCTTGCATTTTACAGTATTCCATTGTACTAGCAAATAGATCAGTCACAACTGATTCCAATCTAGGAAACACACTCAGGGGTTGAGGTTCTTACAATCACATGATCATCTGTTTTTACAGTATTCTTTATATGTTACAGTAAGTGAGTGCTGTACTGTGACAGCAAGGATTACAGTAACCAAAGTCACATTCCTTGTTTGCTCATGCAAACCTGGCCAAAGCTGATTCTGATATGTTACAGTAGTACACACAGTAAAAGAGGACCTATTTGGGCTTTTGTGTGGAAAAAGAACAATACAGTAAAGATGAACACAAATAAAGTAAGAAAAATTCCTGCAAGAAGGAAAGCAAGACCAGTACCAGGACAATTCCTCTCTGTTTCCTTTTTTTCATAAACCGTACGTTCTGTCTCTGCCCGATGTGAGTGGAGTGCAGATGGGAGTCGCGCATGCTCAGATTTAGACGGTTTACGGCATAACGTGTCACACTGAAATTTGGGAAATCCATGAAATAAAAACCTTTTCTCATTACAAACAATCACAGAAGATGGGAATCATTTTTAAACGTTTTAGCTATCTGTGATTGTTTGATTGCTAACGTTAGCTCTAAACGCCATTCAAGTGACAGCCTTTGTTGTGTTGATGCTAACTTGTTATTTACTTGTTACAAACTTGGTTTAGTAGATCCAGTTTTATTTTATTGACATTACAGAAGTCTCTCGTTAGCATTTTGTAGGCTACTTGTCGCAATGTGACGCATGCACTCAACTCACCTCGGGCAGTGACACATTCTATAAAGCTACTCTGAGATGGCTCATTCATTTTTGTATTGAATTTCTGCAGCAAAAGAAACAAAATGCATGCATTTGCTAAACCCAACAAAACAAAAATGTAGAGAGGCTTCAAGAGAAACTGCAATGTAAAACACAATCTATGGTCAATAAAATATACTATTATCTATTGCATAAGGGCGGACCTGACACATAAAATAATGCAGTTTCTGTAATTCCACTTGATATTAGTGTTTTTATGTCACTCAGTGTTTTGGTAGACATACTGTAGTGTGTTAGTGTATTATTCAGGCTTTTAACCAGAACAAAGAAATACAACCACATTACTCTTATTTTAGCTTCATTACACTGGCTCCCAGTATGTTTTAGAATTGACTTTAAAACTCTATTGATCACTTTTAAAGCTCTTCATGGCCTCTCACCTTGTTATATTTCTGACCTTTTAGTCCCATATATACCAGCACGCACCTTGAGATCCTCGGGCAGAGGTCTGCTGTCTGTTCCAGAGTCTCGACTGAAAACTAAAGGGGACAGAGCGTTTGCTGTCAGGGCCCCGAGGCTCTGGAACAGCCTGCCCGAGGAGACCAGGTCAGCTGAGTCAGTGAACTCTTTTAAGTCCCTTCTTAAAACATACTTTTATAGGAGAGCCTTTCCCGATCTTGTTTGACTTTATTTTATCAATGTTATTTTATTGTATTTTAGGAATTTTATATTTATCTGTATTTTAGTCTTTCAATGTTTTCATGCTTTTATCTTTTTGTATTATTGTCTCTTTACACTTGTTAAAGCACTTTGTAACTTGTTTTTGAAAAGTGCTCTACAAATAAAGATTATTAAAGATTATTATTGTATTTTGAAAATTAGTGTTGGAGATTTTGAGCATAAAGTTAACCGTTTTGCCAGTTGTGTGTTGTAGGTGTGTCATAGCACTTGTTAAAAGTTGTAAATATTCAAACTCAAGATGTCATGTTATTATGACTGGACCACTACATCAATTGGAAATATTTGTACTTGTGTTGTGTATCATTTTGGGCTTCTTTATTGGATTGTGCAGATAGACAGGAAGGTGGGGAGCGAGAGAGAAGACATGACATGCAGCAAATATATTTCTCAAAAATTCATCCTGGCATAAAAGGCACCTTTGGTCATTTTGACGTAAAGTGGGTTTACTGTAAATGACATATGTACAGATCAACAAGTGGGCTTAACAGGGTTGAAGAGACTGACACTGACTGGTCTGAAGCATTAAATGAGTAATATGTTTTCCACTGCACCTCAGTTGGTTTGTTTGCTAACTGTGTAAACTACAGTCACATTAAAAGTCACCTTTGTAACCATAACTATATTTAGTTATGGGGGGGGGGACTGAGAACCCAGATAGATATGCTAGAATGAATAATGCCCAGAATTTTGTGCTACGCCCCTGCCTGTGGGTGATGGAAATATGAGAGGACATTTACTACAAGCATAAAAAGAATAGAAATTTGTGATTTTCCCAACAGAAACTGTCATTTATGTTCACTTATGATACCAAAACATGTTTTCCCAGAGGATATTTATTTTAAAAACGCCTTTGTTCACATATTTTAATCCAACATTTCTCTAATGAATTTATAATAAGCATGATGTGCGTCGTTTTGCTGTATTGAATATGCATGCATTGTTTGTTTTTTTCCAAAATAAAAAAAAAAATAAAACCTTGACTTTCTGTGCATTCCCATTGGGACACAGAAACATTAAATCATTATTTTCACTGTTAAATAATTCTGGCAGCAGCAGGCCTGTAGGCGTGAGTAAAACAAACGAAACAAATTATTGTTGCATTTTCAGGAAGTAGGAAGAGTTAAGAAAAATGTATCCAAACAAAAATGACCAGAAAGAAAATTTCCTGTTTAACGCCTTTGCCTTCAAAATAAAATGTCAACTGGTTTACCAATCAGAACTCCAGGGACCCTGAAAGCTCAAGGCTTAATTTAATTTAATTTAATTTAATTTAATTTAATTTAATTTAATTTAATTTAATTTAATTTAAAATCTGTTTGGGAATACGCAGCTGTAAAGCACAATGTTATGATTACCTAATTTTGTGCTCACATGTTGCATCTTCCTAAGTGAATTTGTGTTTAATTAATTTATCACACAACAAACGTGAGGCCAGGCAGTATGACAGCTTATTGCACTAAGAGACCTAGGATCAGAGGGTTAAAGTAGTCCCACCAGCTAATTTCCACTCTGAGGCCCCTTAGCAGGTTAATCTGGCCATGCCTGTAAGATAAGATAAAACAAGCCTTTATTGATCCCCAGAGAGGAAACTCACTTGTTTCAGCTACCCAAGGACAAAACAAAAAAAAAGGATTGATTATTTTTATAAAGATTTAAAAATAAATAAGATGTATGAAAAATAAAAATACATAGGAGACTTGTATAGTACACTGCCCTACAAAGCCAAAAGACCTTAACTCGCCACAGTGTAGAGCTGAGAAGAATGACTTTAAACCATTTTTGTTACCCAGCCAAATTAGTTGAAGGCAGGATACTGGAAATTTGACAGTAATTTGTTTTTTTTATGAAGTTATTAATCTACATAAAAATCTTAAACTCAAACTTGACCTTTGACCCTCATTCAGAAGTTACTGTACTCTGCCTTTCATGGGGTCATGCAAAG
The DNA here is from genome assembly GCA_013375575.1 of Percina caprodes. Classification (NCBI taxonomy): domain Eukaryota; kingdom Metazoa; phylum Chordata; class Actinopteri; order Perciformes; family Percidae; genus Percina; species Percina caprodes. The sequence goes on along the minus strand of JABXJD010000191.1, from coordinate 1,017,826 downwards.
GCAAAAGGCATTAACTTCCATTTTATCACTCACTTGGTTGCTGATCTCTAAATCAAATCGGGTCATGATGTTAATGATGACATCTACATAAAATCTAGTCATCATGGCACAATTATGCTTAGTCGGCTATAATATAAACATAAATATAAAATAATGTAAATGAGAAGTAATTCATTTGAATTTGAAGGTCATAAAGTGGCTTTTCAACTTACATATCATTAGCACCTTCTGTATTTATATTACCCTATTCAGTACTGTTGCATAGAATTGTAATAAAACAATATTATTTCTCATGCGATTACTTTGTTTGCAAATTGCAAATTATTTGCAATGCAATAGGTAATAATCCCCAAAGGTAACTGTCAGTACATGTTTTTAGATAAAAGTTGTACAAGGGATGAAAGTGATCAATCATTATTGATGATGTTGCTTAAATGTTTTCTAATAGTGACTAAAAGTTAAACAAATTAATATAGAAAGTAAAATGAATATTATGTAATGCAAAATGCAGATGGTATACAAAAAGTATCTAGGTATGTATATAACAAACTGTGTATATTATATAATTTTATTGTAAATTAAATATTTGTATACTGTATGTTCTATGTGTACAGTGTGAAGGGGCTACAAATTATTTCATTGTGCAACCATGTTGTAAAATGGGTGATATAATAACCTTGTAACATACAGTATATAAATACATGCCAAACATTTATATGTCTTATAAATTAGCTTCAAAATAATCTGTGAGTTTGCCATCCTGCATTTTTCACCATCAGATTTTCCTTAACCGTGTCCTCAGAACCTTAATTTTGAAAAAACACACAGCGGAAGTTGAACGTTGATTCTGGTCAGTCCAGCGACAGGAACTTTCTCTTCGTTCCTTCACAACAAGATGGACTGGAACGAGGACCACAATGTAAGTCGGTTTATGTGTTCATTACCTGCTTCGGTAACTTGTTTTGTTACTGTTTTACCTGGTGGAGACCTGGCTGACGTTAACGTTAACGTTAGTTTGTCCTAATACTATTATCTCAGCAGGTTGTTAGCATTTACTAGCTAGCCTGCTGTCTAATCTTAGCTCGTCGGTAAATTGCTGTAAATGCGGAATAACCTGTCCTTCCTGATACACATCAACGGAGACATCTCCAATGGGCGTAGTTAGCCTGCTGCTAGTTACCTGACGTTAAAACAGTAAGCGAGTATTTTCCCCCCAGGATGGCGAAGGCATATCCCGCCCTACTATGCCTTACTTTACCTCTGATTGGCTTACTCTGATATTCTTACCCAATCAGAGGAAGAATTAGGGCGGCTCATGACTTCCCATGTTTGCCATGTATGTTTTAAGAGTCTACGCCGTCCTAGGTAAGAAAATGGAGCAAACAGTAGCTAGTAGCTAGCTCAACCCTAACGGTTAGATTTAGGTAATTTTCTTAGCGTAAAGGCATTGACTGCTAGCTACGTTATGGAAAGTCTGTTTGATTTTTCATGATGATGCAGTGACAGCCAACGCGTGTGTTTACCCATTTATTACCGTTCTTATGTTAGCCTTTTATGACGAAACTGTAATCATCTTTCATAGCTCAACTCCGGTAATCCACATGTGATGATACTCATTAAAATTATAGCCAGACAGCGGTTAGTTTCTGCCATATGACATCTGTCCGGATCCAGAGTCATGAGAGTAGATGAGCTTCCATGGCGCACTCACATCCATGGCATAATAACTCATATTGAATAGTCTGTCTCAAACCATTACCCATACTAATATTTATATCTTCAAAATAATATGAATGTTATGTTTATCACAATCATCTTCTAGTCAGCTTGTTAGGAGTGGGTGCAACGGATAAAATAATCTATCACAGTAAGACTGTAACTACTTATTGCTTATACGGTGTGTATAAATAAAAAATATTGACAAATTAATCATCTGTCAATTCTTATTTTTGTGATTATTTGACTATTCATTTAGTCTCTAAATGTCAGAAAAAGAGAAACATGTCCAACACGTTATTCCAAACCCAGTATTCAATAAATATACAGTGATGTAAAACACGATATATACAACATCATGTACAAAATAGTTGCCGATGGGTTTTCTATCATGATATTGATTAAAATGCAGTACATTTTCTTGAAAGTAGTTGAGCAGCAGTTTGTTTCCATACAAGATAATCTTTATTTTGTCCAATCTATCAGCAATCACTTTATTATCACTGAGTGTACCAGTGATATACGTTTTTCACCTCATAGTAAATATCATTGTCATATTGCCCAACCCTTCTGCTTGTTCACAAAAATCAAACTGTTCTAGCTGTTTGCTGTAGTTTAAAGCACTTTGAATTGCCCTGTTGCTGAAATGTGCTATACAAATAAAGCTGCCTTGCCTTGCCTTGCCTTAAAATGTTCACTATTTACCTCATTATCACGTATTGTACAAAGCGACACCTTACAAATAGAAAATGCAACCAGCTTTCATCCCTTTGATGCCCCAGGTGTCTGGTTGTGTGACTGGCATAAATCAGTAGAACTAATTGTTCTCTGCCAATTTGAGGTATTTAAAACGTAACTCCTGGCAAAATGCAACCTACAGTCTTTTTGTGAATGCACCTGAGTCAAACCTTTGTTTAAAAGCATAATTAGGACAGAAGTGCCACTTTTAAGATTTACCATATTTAAATTTTCAGCCAAATGGCCTTTTCAATAGGAGTGCTAGGGGCACTATTATGATAGCATCAAAATCACTGTTTTTAAAACACTAATGGCGTTTTTCCACTGCGTGGTATCTACTCGACTCGCCTCGGCTCTACTTGCCTTTTTTGGATTTCCATTACGAAAAAAAGTCCCTGGGACCTGCTACCAGGTACTTTTTTTAGTACTACCTCAGTCGAGGTTCCAAGCGAGCACAGGTGATACCAAAAGGTGACCTGAAAACCTGCAGACTACTGGTTGGTCGGAGGACCGTCACTTATGACTGCGTTTTTAGCAAACAAGAGTGCGGAGTGTGTGTCCGGAACAACTGCGCCATTTAAAAAAAATAAAAATAAAATCTAGCCAGACACCGACAGATTATCTACTCTCTGCACTGTTCTCACTTTTCTATTCTCACTATTCAATATTAAGGGCTATTATTTTGCATGTTGTTTCCAATATTGCACACTGTTACTTTAAAAAAAAAACAAGACAATATATCAAAGAAAAGATTTAATTTAGCTCTTCAAGTAGCGCATCAAACCCTCCCGTACATCCCGGTCTTCTTCCTCTGCACCCTTTGACAGTGTCCCCCCCCCCGCTCTGCTGTCCCAGATGCATCCCAGTCATCGTCATAAGCGCCTCTCCGTGACTCTCATAAACATTTTACAAAGCAGGTCAGAACCAGAGATTTCACCAGTTGGACATCGAACGCCCAAACAGACGTCTGCGGCGGCGATTTTGCAAAGTGTGAAGGATCTGAAACACACACAGTACACAGCAGACATATTTTGGTGTGTAATCATGGTTGCTAAAGTTAATGTACTTTTATATAGCGTATAGTAAATACTGACTGTGACCCTGAACACATGCAAATGTTAGCTAAAGTTACCAGGAAACTTAACTTACCCTTTTGTGTCGGCGAACAATGGTCACGTCGACGTCTGAACGCCGTCGGAATTCCCAAACTCCAGTTTTTTTTTTTCAACAGTGATTTTTGTTGCTTCCTTCAGCTTCTTTTGAAACAAATTTTCTTCTGGCCGAGAATCAAAACAAACACCTCCAACGTGCTGTTGTAAGTCGCGTTGAAAATTACATCATGGCAGTTACTGGCTGCGTAGCTATGGTGACCAGCCACGCTGAGGCGTTACTCAATCTGCAATGGAAAATGGACGTAGAGTGCGTCGAGTAGAGACGAGGCAAGTCGTGTCGAGCTGTAACCAGCAGTGGAAAAATGCCATAAGAAGGCTCGACACAACATGACACTTTGCTCAAAGTATCACCAGGGGCTCTACACATGAACTCAGCTTTGAGAACATTGTTTGTGTGTGAAACTTTTTGACTGGCAAGATAGCAGCGAGCGGAAAAACCAACTGCTAAAGTGACAATAACAATGTTCTCAATGCTTGCGTTAATGTGTAGAGTTGTATCGAGCCTTCTTAATGTTTTAAAAACAATGATTTTGATGCTATCATCGTAGTTCCCCTAGCACTCCCATTCAAAAGGCCATTTGACCGAAAATGAGAATACGGTCAATCTTAAAAGTGGCACTTCCGTCCTAGTTATGCTTTTAAACCAAAGTTTGACTCAGGTACATTCACAAAATGGACCCTAGGTTGAGTTTTGGCAAGAGTTACGCTTTAAGGTTTCCACGTGGACCACTTGGGACCAAATGCGTGTGTTTTCATTGTGTATGTGTTGCAGGATCACGGCCACACGCATGACAGCTGTAGTCACGGACATCCAGGTCACTCTCACAGTCACGGGCCGAGAGCGGCTCACCCCTTCATGACACCTTTTCAAGGACAGTTCAAAAACGCAGATCAGGCGATGGACATCAATCAGCAGCCAAAGAGACGGTCGCACATGGATGACAGCGGCAGTTGGGACATAGTGAAGGCAACGCAGTAAGTAGTGGAACATTTTGCTCTCCATCAGCTGGTAGACAATGTTAATGTGTAGTTCAAATTCATGGATTGCCACAACTGTCAAAGAAGGTAAAAACGCAGTACATTATTAGTGCGTATTGTTGGCACGTCCACATGATACAAGCCTTTGGTGATCGCGCACCGCCCGTACCCCTCCTCCACTCAGTTGCTAGTAGCTTAAGGAGGACACGGAGGATTAAAAATCATCAGTATCAAAACGTTACACACTAAAGCTTTGAATAAGTTTGATCATCTGATTGCTCATGTTTCTTGACCCAATGGACTTTTTTAAACATTTTTTTAGAGACGTTGTAGTGTTCCCAGATCTGTTATTAAAGGGAAATTTTTGCCGAAATTATAAAAATAAAACCCAAGTGGTTAAAAAACTTTAATTTTTCTTTTAATGTTTGATATATTTCATAAAAATAATGATGTAAGTATTTTTCTGTTATCCAATTGTATCATTATACATTGTGTAATCAGACCAATGACAGCATCAAACCTGAACTTCCTCTTTTCTAAGGTTGTAGATGCCTCTGTTAAACCTTTGTCAGATAATATTTTGTGTCAGTATTTAGAATGAAATAGTTCATTTTGACTTAAACATTTGGTTTAAAACACATTTGGTTGCTCTTTAACCAATCACTGAATTAAAATGATCTTAGAGTGTAGAATTAGACCAGACTCCAGATTCTCAAATTCGTTTCGTCTGTGTTTTTTCTGTTTATGTCCTGAAAAAAATCTTAAAATGATGCATACGCTTTGTTCTAACATAGTAAGGATTATTAAAAAAATATATAAACAATGCTCTAAGCAATGTCACGTGTTTTAGGCTACAACATTTGTTGTCACATACAGCAAACATCTCCTCACTATCCGCGAGCTGCCTGTCCCCAGAACACACTGTAAAAAATATATCTGTCTCTGTAGACGGCCCAAATGGCAACAGAACAAGCGTTCCAGCAAATGCATAACCAACAACAAGGAGTTGGGGGTAGGGGTTGGGGGGGTTAGTGCGTGGAAGCACGGAAGGGAGGGAGAGGGGACTGCATGATAAGGAAGGATGGGCGAGCTAGCCTTGTTTTGTTTGAAAATGCTTCAAAAGGCAACAAGAACTAACATAACTTAGAGCAACTTTAAGACAATTCTGATTATTACTTACTACTAGGAAGATATGAGATTTTATATACAAACTATGGAGCTCAGAAGTAACTACACACCTTGTTTCTTCACTGTGAATTTCAGGCACGGACAAAGTATTTAGTCAATGTATTTGCACAGGAGTTGCGCAATAAAACGTGTGCAGCAGCTTTCAGCTCTGTGTTTAACTAGCAGACAGAGAGTGACAAGTTGGTTTTTTGTCCCATTTGTAAGCAACCTAGAAATAAAACAGTAAAAGGTAAGGCTGCACACACCTGTCAGTGTGCTTTAGGTGAGATTAGTATACACAGCAGTACTAGGAAACAAAGTGCTGCTGCTTTTGCTACCTGATTAGTGAGTTGAAATAGTCCTGTCTGTGGATTTATCTGTCAGTATTGTGAAAACCATGTGTACACGTGCAGCAGATTTCTTTCCCACAGCCTAAAGCTATGATTAAATAAACTTAATGTTCTACTATCTACTCACAGTTGACAATTTATTGTCTATCAAGTTGCATTTAGTTGAAAATATGTTATAATTAGTAGTAATAGTTTTATTTACTAAGGTAGTAGTAATTAATTGTAGTTTTGTTACTTTTATTCCGGGTTCTGTATTTAATTTATTTGTTTTATAATTGTGGAGCACTATGCAACGTAAAGTATTAGTCGGGTAGTTATTTGTATGGGTGTGTTAATAAAATGTCTTTCTCTGTTTGATCCACTCAGGTTCGGCATCCTTGAGCGCTGTAAGGAGCTGGTGGAAGCAGGATACGACGTCAGGCAGCCGGACAAAGAGAACGTCACTCTGCTGCACTGGGCGGCTATCAACAGCCGCTCAGAGCTGGTCAAGTAAAGCATGATTTATACTTCTGCGTAAAATCTATGCTGTGGCTACGTACGTAGGTTTGTGGAGACACAAACCTACGGCGTAGCCTGAGGTGCACCTCTCGAAAAATGTAACAACGCGTTGCGGCGACGCACGTCGTGTCTTGGTAGTGGTGCATTTCCCCCTACCTATTTTCTGCTTCTCCTTCTCAAATTCAGTCACTAAGTAAATTTAAATGGATGTTGTTGCTGCTGTCAGTTGAACATAATATTGAAAAGAATCTGCCTCAGTACAGTCAGTCCTTCCTCTGGGACTTTGTATATTTTATTTCTCATTGTCAGAAGCGTCTGCGATGAAGCACAGTGCTTTGAGCCAGAAAAGAAATAAGAGACAATTGAACTGAAATACAACACGCTCCAAATTGAAATGTTCTGAACTGTTGACACAGACTTTTCTTTTAACACTGATCTGCTCTCTCTATCTTCCCTGACAGGTATTATATTTCTAAAGGGTCGATAGTAGACCAGCTTGGAGGAGACCTGAACTCTACTCCTCTTCACTGGGCCATAAGGTGATTCGTTGCTAGGGTTTATTCTTTCTTCTTTCTTCTAGGTTTTATTAATTATCCTGGTTCAGTTGTTTACATATCATTTATGTGTTAAAAAATAAAAATAAAAACATGATGGACTCTTCAGAAGAGGTAAACGCTACACGTACGTTGACCCATGTCTGACTAGTGTTGTTGACAGAAACACAGATCCCAACTTTGCTTTAATCCTTTGATTCAAAAAACACATCTCTGTCATAAATTTGTATTTAATTCAGAACTGGTTTTGATTTATTGAGATCTCCATTAGCTGGGGCCATAGACACAGCTATTCTTCCTGGAGTCAACCCAGAACTTGTGCAGCTATACTGTATATTGCCATACATCATTACATTAAAAACAACCACCAGAAAACAACATTCAGTACATCACTGAAAAAAAAACAACCAAAATAATAGCAAGACATAACATTCAACACAACACAGGACCTAGTCTAAATTATTCACAGAATGTAGAGATGAGATTATAACATTGCTCACTGATAATACGACCAAGCAAATACACACATATAAAACCCGCAACAATACTAACAACATTTATTAGTATTAGCCAATACAGAGTACTACTCAGCTAGGAGTTTACTGCTCAAACCCATGATTACCACTGTAGATGTATGCACCGCTGGGCTGCTTTTGCTTTGTTTGCATAATATGCACTTTTTTATTTATTTATCAGACTCCAAAGGTCACATTTCAACGGAACTGGGGGAGATTATGGTCTTCTGGTAGTGTCTAGTTAAAAGGAACTTATAACTGGATCACAACTTCACCAACTGAAATGAAACAAAAAACGAATGATTCGTATTGTTTCTGTTTGGCTAAAGTGCTTTCTACAGGGGATGCGTAGGTTAATGTGTGTTGTTTAAAAACGTAGTTAGTAAATGGATTTCTCCATAAAGCTGTCTGTGGGTTTTGTCAATGATGAGGCAGGGCCACCTCCCCATGGTGATCCAGCTGATGAGATACGGAGCAGATCCCTCCATCGCAGACGGAGAAGGTTACCGCGCTCTCCACCTCGCCATCCTCTTCCAGCACATGGCCATAGCAGCTTATCTTATGGCTAAGGGACAGGTCAGACTCCACACACACACACACACACACACACACACACACACACACACACACTCCGTAACACCTGTTTTTGTTTCGTCTTATTAGAGGTCTTTTTTCACTTGGTTTAAGTTTCTTTTTCTTTTCTTTTTCCTTTACTGTTTGGTAATCCTCTCTTTGCCTTATTGCCTCCAGGAAGTTGATGGACCTGATTGCAATGGACAGACACCACTGATGTTAGCAGCCCAAAAGATTATTGGGTAAGCATACTAATCCTTTACAGATATACGTTTAACCTCACTGGTTTCAAGTCAGTATGTGAATACCCAAATACCGAGTGAATAGAGGTTGTGTCTGCTGATTTGTATATTTTGCTGTAGTTCTGAATCTAAAAGTATCCTGCACATGTTGTCTGCCCACATGTTTTACATGACTGCCTGCATCCCTGCTTTCTTTAATGCTTTTGTGTATTTAGAAAAAAAAAAAAACAAGCAGCAAAAATATAAGAAATAGTTCTTCAGATGTAAAAACACACACCACAACTTTTGAATAATCCAGAGAGGAGTCTGTAGACTGGGTCAAGTCTCTAAAATAAACTTCAAGTTATTTCATGACCTCTTGACATTAGCATATAGAGATTTTTGTTAAAAAATTAACAGCACATGTTGTTATTCTGTCTTAGGCCTGAACCCACAAATTTCTTAATAAAAAATAACGCTTCTGTGAGTGCTGTGGACAAAGTGAACAGGAACACTCCACTGCACTGTGCCGTGCTGGCAGGAAACGTAGATGCGGCCCACATCCTGCTGGAGGCCGGGGCCAGTATAGACGCCGAAAACATCAACGTAAGTTTCAGTCTGCTGCCACACTGCGAGTAACAAATGCCACTAGTCAGAAAGTTATTTCTCTCAGTGCTAAATGACCAAAGAAAATCTGGACATTTCGCAAGATGAGAAATAATGGATGCTCTGGACCATCTGGAATCAACAGTGAATCCATGTTGCACTTTTTTTGCCAGTGCAAAATGTTAAAGACATATAGGGATTCTGAGTCTTCTACTTTTAATTTAAATACTTACTGGAATCATTATCTCAAAAGCATAGTTTTATTTTATTAAGTTTAGACCAGGGATATTCAACAAAGGGTGCCTCCAAATTTTGTATTAATTAATTTTTGATAAATCCCCACTGATGATAGGCTTACTGGCCTAAAGGACAGGTAGTCACTAAAGTAGCCTTCCACAGATACAGTTATTCCTGTGGATTTATTGTGCCACATATATGCTTTAACATTAAAAGATTATTTTAAAAGCTTAGTATTCTATGCAAAAAAGTATATAAAGGCGTTAGGCCGCCCTACACGTAATTGTAGGCCCAGTCTAATATGCACTTTTATTTTAAACAATATATGTAGTAGGGGGTTCCTGCTCCATCTCCCTTACAGTTAGGGGTCCTTGGCTTAAAAAACATTGAAAACCCCTGGTTTAGACAATTGAGAGACCCAATGATAGATAGATAGATAGAGATAGAGAGAGAGAGAGTCCCTCTTCACTCACAGATGTGTTTGGCTTATTGTTACTGTATGATGTACAGTATGTGCAGAGTAAAATGCTGTTTTCACATTGATCTGCTAAAGTTTCTTAAATCTGAGTTCAACACGTGTCACAACTAGTTTGGTTTTGATCGTGGTTCAGAATGAAACTTAAATGAGGGTGATGTGAAAGCTTGAGACCGTCCAGGAGTGCACATACACTGAAAATGGGCTCGTAATTAACTTACATATTGAATTGAAGCAATAATGATGCATGCCTTTGTGGTGTTTCTCATGCTTCTTCTTCAGGGTCACACGCCCATCGACTTGGCCCATCAGGTCCACAGCCCGCTGCTCATCCACATGCTCACCCACGTCAAACAGGAGAGGATTCGCTCCAACTCGCGCTGCCTGCGGGTCGTCAACAGATACAGGGTAAACAGATACTAAAGACATAAAACACATAACATTTCAAATTACAAACAAAAGATATGGTCACTAAATCTCCTGTAACACCATCCTGTTTGAATTTTGCAGGTCTTTCTGCAGTTTATGCTCTGCACTGCCGTGTTTGGAAGTGTGGGCGCCATAGTCGATATGAACTCCGAGTCCTGGTTGCTCAAAGGGATCCTGCTGGCCTGTGTGATAGGTGTGATCAATCTGGCGACAAGGTGAGGACACAGCTGCTATCTTGGCTGTTTTGAGTGTAATGTGAATGGAGAAGAAAAAAAACACATTTTGTTCCAGTGCTCATTCCCTCAACATGTTGTACAAAATCAGTTGTTTGTCAGTTAATAAGAAATATTTGTGTCTAAAAAGGAACTTCCCAAGCCCAGCCTTTCAGACCCTCCTACCAGCTACATCTCTGATGGCTTCAGTGTTCTGGATGCTCGTCACCTGGTTCCTCTGGTTTTTGCCAGATATCCTTTGTTCAAAGGAAACAACAAACCTAAAACAGTTAGAAGTCAGCTATTTTGTAGAGTTTGTTTCATCGTAGGGTGGGCATTCTCCTCTTACATCTTCAGTTTCAGTGGCAAAAATGATCAGTGATCCTTCATTGGGTCAGTCCATCACAATCAGTAAGTGAGATCTTGTGTCTTGAGTTGCCTGACATTGTGAAAGTAAAAAAACAAAAAAACTTTTCTTCCGTAGAGGATAAAAAAAACCAGAATGCAATGCAGCAACAAGGCAAGTTGCATGTTAAGTACATGTTTTTCCATTGTTATTTATATATATATACATACAGTGCCTTGCGAAAGTATTCGGCCCCCTTGAACTTTTCGACCTTTTGCCACATTTCAGGCTTCAAACATAAAGTTTTAAATGCATATAAAACTGTAATTGTTTGTGAAGAATCAACAAGTGGGACACAATCATGAAGTGTGAAGTATCATGAAGTATTTTATGTTTGAAGCCTGAAATGTGGCAAAAGGTCAAAGTTTAAGGGGGCCAAATACTTTCGCAATATATTTAAATGTAGGAAGACTTTGTTGGACTTAAACCAGTAAAGTATTCACTGTGATCAATAGCTTCTAAACTCAGCAGTGGATTTCTGAATTCAGTTTATTGTAATGTTTGATATTTTATCCATTTGATCAAACTGATGAATGAAGAGTTCCTTGACCTTTGATCCCACATGGGCCCAGCGCCACAGTTCAGGTCTTGTTCATTCTGAACGCCACCACTCTGCTATACTACTACTTTCGCACCTGCAGGACCGACCCAGGCTTTGTCAAGGCAACCGAAGAAGAGAAGAAAATGGTGGGAGGGCCATTAAAAGTTAAACACTGAATACTATCATCTTACATGAAGATGTTTTGTGCACAAATGAGCGGAGTTGTGTTTGTTTATGTTGTCAGAATGTGTTGGTGTTGGCTGAAGCCGGATGTCTAGACCCCAGAATATTCTGCACTTCCTGCATGGTGAGGTTCTGAATGCAACACCTTCCCTTTTTACAACAGTCTTCTATCAACACAAACAGGGACAACCTAGCGGTTTACATTGTCTTGTTCACAGATAAAGAAACCAATGAGAACAAGCCACTGCTTCCACTGTGACGCCTGTGTGGCAAAGCAGGACCACCACTCCATCTGGACCAACGGCTGCATCGGTACGACAGATTGTAGCAAGTAACAAGTGATTGCAGCTGCCAGAAAATACAATAATGTGTTTTTACATGTGTTAATCTAGTAACTAAGGTTTCATCCGCATCAAAATACACATAGTGGTGAGACTGGGCCAGGGATATATACAGTATGTTTCAGATTATTTAGTTGGTTTGTGAGAAGATAAGGAAAATTAAAAAACATTTACAAACAATACACAAGGACATAAGAACCCAGGAACAAAAAAAAAAAAAAAAACAGAGAGGAAAAACGGGAGGGAGGGAGACAAAACAACACATGCAGAAACAGACACACACAGACACAAGTCAAGGGTCCAAACATCTGTGCAAGTTAGAGGTCTGCAATGCTCCGCCAAGTGTCCAGAGTTTTTCCAGCAGCTCCATTAATCCACGCCGTGGAAAGTTCCATATACACTACATCCAAGTAGGAAAGGGTCCACGTGCGGACAGACAGGTTGTGGGGTGGTTTCCAATGGGTTGCAATAATTTTCTTTGCAGCTGTAAGTCCAGCAAATAAACCTTGAGCGCCGACCTTAACTGAAGGTGAAAGAGGAATGTGGTAGACTGAATGCATTTTGTAAGTCAGAAAAAGGTAACATGCCAACCTCACCAAAAATGTCTTTTAGACAATGAACTCCCATTTGTTCCCGTTGTGGGACTGTTCTCAGCCTCCCACCAATCAGGAGTACCGTATTATTGATTAATGAGGAAAAAAGTGTGTCAGTTACAAGCTATATGGCAATATGTTTCAGCTAAGTTTTGATAAGATGAGAGATAATGAAGCCAAAGCGTAGAAAGATTGGCTCTGCCATAGCACTTTCTAAGGTACGCCAGCACGTGAGAAGGGGTCTTAACACTAAGGACCAGAAATAATGTTTGAAGTTGGGAACTGAAAGGCCACCCTCCTCTTTCCTGCTCTGTAGAGTAGACATCTTAAGTTGTGGACACTTGCCTTTCCAGATGCATTCTTGTCCAAGAATACATTCTGCTAATTTAAAGTGTTTCATATTATTTCAGGGCAAGCACTTTTCTTAACGTATAAATATGTGTTGTCAAGCATGTCAAGTATAAACTGTGTTCATATTGGTGAGTATAAATTGGAAATTACAACAAATTGATGCTATTAACAAAGCTGAAAATGTGTTAAAATATAAATTTCCCTGCTATTATAGTACACTAACTCATTAACCATCAGTTAATGCAATTATTACAGTGTTTAACTTTATTTCCATATCTATCGGAGGATGTTACTTGTGCTTTTTGAATTATTAGGATGTGATGGTAGTCGCCATCATTGTTACAGTGTCAACTCAGCTCTCTCACAAGTTGAAGGCAATCTCTCATTGCACATATTTGTCGTATTCCAGGTGCGAGGAACCACCACTACTTTATTCTCTTTCTGCTCTCCCTCGTGCTGATGGGAGCCTGGATGTTCTACGGTTGCCTCACATGTGAGTGACTTGACATTCAGAAAAACAGTATCCAGGGTCCAGAATTAACTTTTTTTAGTCCATCAGCCAAATAGCTAGCGAATGTTACCAGCCACTCAATAGGTAACCATTGTTTTTTGGCTGGCGAGTGAAGCAAATCTACCAGCCAATTGCATATTTTACCAGCATTTGGCTGGGAGATGTTGCTTATTTTGGACCCTGACAGTTTCTTTTATCAGTTTTTACATTTACACTGGATACACATGCCTGTGCTGTGTTTATTCTTTCCAGACTGGTCAACTCACTGCGTGCTGCATTATGAGGAGCAGGGCCTGTGGGGTGTCGTCTTGGCCCTGGTGAGCTGCTCCCCATGGCTGCTCGCCATCTTCTTCCTGGCCTTTTATCACACCTGCTGGTCCGGCTTGATCCTGCTACTGCAGCTCTACCAGGTGACTGGCTGTTAACAATGTTCTACAGCTGTGAAAGATCCTGTGAACAGAGTTCTCTTGTCTTAAAAACCAGACTCAAAATGAACAGAATCATCTGCCTTCATAGATTAAAGTTGCGACTAATGGATTTCTTATAAATGACTTTAAAATTGCTGATGTAAAACAAGATAATACCTTAATATTTGAATTGGATCGTGGCCAAGTTGGCTCAGTTGGAAGAGCAGGCGCACATATGTAGAAGTTTACTCCTCAATGCAGCGGCCGCATGTTCGACTCCGACCTGCAGCCCTTTGCTGCATGGTATTCCCCCCCCTCTCTCCCCTTTCATGTCTTAATCTGGCCCGTGGAAATAAAGGCCTAAATCTGCCTAAAAAATAATCAAAAAAAAAATTCTAATTGCGTATAAATATGAAATATCCGTAGTAATTATATATAAATACTTTATATAATAATAATAATAATAATAATAATAAAAGCTGCAAGCAGCTTTGGGAGGGCCCTTGCTCCTCTGCGGGCGTCGGGGTTACTGGCGGACGCCACTCCTTGCAACTGTGCACGGCACTCAGACACTACAAATTGTCATCAATGAAAACTCCCTACTGAGTTCACTGATACCTCACACAAGACTATGCCCAATGAAAATGGGTACTTTCTGTTGAGTTCAATGATACCTCACACAATAGTGTACATCAAACGGATGATTAATGGGGGCATGACTTAAGCATATGCGTCGGTGCAAATCGTCACCAATGAAAAGGGAACTGAGTTCAGTGATACCTCACACAACCTACTCTACCTTAAATGGGTCACCAGTTATGAAAGGGGCGTGGCTTAAACATTGGGGTGGGCCAAACCATGACCAATGACAAATGATTATGAATGATACCTCACACTAGGCCTGCAAACCCTGTTCCTTTTAAGGATTTTGATTATTTGGGTTAACTGAACCGGGTTGTTCAAGTCACTGGAATCACTGAGTCAGTATCGCTAAATCGCCAAGGAAACTCTGTCCTATGGTGCACACCCACTTGCCACCTCATGCAACTGCTCACAGGAGAGCCATTTAGTCACGGAAAAGAACGCATTTTGAGCCAGACTATTTATTGTCTTAACTTAGTGTAGCCTAAGCAATATATAGGCTTTAAATGTATACATAGAAACAGGAACAGAGAAAGGCCCATAGTGAATACGTTATTTTTGTAATGAACTGTATGCTCAACCTAATTCCATTTTAACATTGTACATGTGTACACCAAACCTACAGTAGCCCTACCTGCGCTATGACTAAAAGTCAACAGTTAGGAAATGGCCCAAATCGCACTAATTTCGAACTTTCAATTCAAAGTGGCGGACTTCCTGTTGGGTTTAGGGTTTGACTCCAATGGCATTTTTTGTACGTCTCGACATGCTTCTTATGTCTACCAAGTTTCGTTAGTCTACGTTAAACATACTGCAGGGGCTCAATTTTTTAAACTTTGTTTGCTAGCGAGCCATTTTTGTGTGCCTATTCTTGAAACCCTTAAAATATGTACATTTTTACCAGTCTTGATGTGACGGCCAATTTTGGTGAGTTATTGAGTATGTTAAGCTCCTCAAAAAGGCGATTAATTTGTCAGAAGAAAGAAGGAATAATTCCTTTAGTTTCAATAGGGTCTTCGCCGCAATCTGCACTCAGGCCCTAATGATGATTATCAAGTATTGTTACAGATAGGTCCTTGCAGTAGGTATTGGCATTGCTTCTTGTTTCTCTAATGACTGTTTTTTGATATTTTTTAGTGATATTATAGTAGCAAAATTACACTTTCACTACATAATTGTAGAATATGTTACAGATGGTAAGGTTTTTGTTAAAGATTTGATGGCCATTATAAAAGGCCAATCCAATGTAGACAGAGGGCCTGGCAGCAACGCTGTCTGTGTGGACACCACATTTGTTCAGTGAGGTGCCGTCACACGCAGGTAGAGATATAAAGTGTAGCCCGGTCCTTAGAGTTGAATTCAAAGTCACAAGAGAGGTTACCCTGTTGAGCCAGTGCACAAATTGTCATATTTTTCGCGGTCCACTGACCTGCTGTGTTTATACACTCAATGAGTGCCTTCTCTGTCTGTGAGATTGATGTTTGTTCTTTTGTGTCGGAGCAGATTGCCTTCCTGGGACTGACCACAGCAGAAAGGATGAGCCTGACGCTCCACCAGAGGAAGCTCCGACAATCCGTCTCCCTCAGACAGAATCCATACAAGTGAGTTGATTTCAGTTATTAGTTAGTGTACTAATTTTGAATATTTGCGCACATTTTTTTGTGTTGATTTTATCTACAGATCCGTGCGCTTTGAGTGGTCTTTATAACTAGTGAAGCGCAGTATAAATGCAGTCCATTTGATCTGTAAAGCAGAGTTTCTCTGCAAAGAATCACAGTAAAAAGCACAACTTTTAATCTAGGGTTTACCAGGGATGTTTCTTGGAAATAAATCATTCAGCATATAAAAGCGTAAAAAATGACGAATCCACTTAAGACTAAATTAGTCGACAAATCACCTAAGACGGGGCAGCCCCACAAACGTTTTTTTTTTTACACATTTCAGTTCAGCTCTATAATGCCATGTGCGTTATTTCAGTCAGTAAACAATTTTAAATCAATATTTGACGTCAGAGAATAAATGCATTTAGTTAATGGCTGAGTTGTTATTATAATTCAGGAAGAGCCTTTTTATGCTTTTCAGTCAAGGTCTTGTGCCTTGTACATAAGCCCTGATTTATTATTAATTCTAAAGTGTCAAACAGGATATTTAGTCTCTATGGAAATGAAATCAGGACTTAAATCATATTGAACATGTGTAAGCTGATGTTCTCAAAGTCTACAGAGAGAATTGTGACTGTGCAACTAGGTGTGCAAAATGCATGCTGAAAATTGTTGCTCATTTTTTCATGTTACAATGTTACCTGTCATGTTTCTCAGCATATCTCAGTACATGTCTGACAAAACACAAGGATGTAATTTGAGATTACAGTAACATGAAACCAAGCTACTGTTTGTACAGTTTCAAATTGGATTCTGCGTTGAATTAAACATATATACATAAAGAACAATCAATTCTGTTTCAGTTCAGGGACTTGCCTGTAATTATTGCTTATGTGAAAAAGTGTGACCCAAAATGCATCTTTTTTAGTGTTGACTTAAAATCAGTTCCTGGGCTGTAACTGTGGTTGTGAATGAAGGTGCAGTGGTTGGTAGAATTTAAAAGGTAGAAATGTCTGTGAGGATTGGACAAAATTGAAAGCTCATGCAAGAAATGCTGGACCTAGTTGATTTAGCAAATCACTGAGAAGAAACAAAAATGTACACACATTTCAAATTTAAAGTGCATATTCAGGGGTAAAGTCCAGATTTTATTTGCATTAATCCATCTCATGATACTCTCTCAATATAATCAGTTAAATTCAGAATACTAGATTTGTTGATCAAGGGGCCGTTTCGAGCAAGCAAACACAAAAACACTCCAGCAATTCATTTGCACACATAAAAACCATTACAAAAATATAATTTTGATAATGCTAGACATACAAAAGGTTTGATGACAATGGTAAAGCCGTAGCTGGCCATGTGAAAAAGTACATTTATCAATGGACTCTGTCCGAACCATCTCTCTGCAGTCTGGGCGTGGTGCGGAACCTGGTGTCCTTCTTCCAGATGCGTTGTTGTGGCCTCTTCAAACCGGCCATCATCGACTGGACGCAGCAGTTCCCGCCCGACCGCGACCAGCGCATGTTCGGACACACCGACATGGTCTGACCTCCCCACCACCCGTCGCTCAGGGTCAATGGTCAGACTTTCACAGTGGTTCTGGACCAAAAGCACAAAGTGTATTTATTTATTTTTTTAACCGGTTGGTTCCTTGTGAAGCGAGACCACCATAAAAGAAGTTTAGAAAACAATAAAACACAAAGCATTGTGTAGATATCGTTTGATATAGTTGCTCTTTGTACAGACTGCTGCTGCCTTATACTTGACCAATGTAAGTGACATGAAAATCACAATTGTGTTAATTTGGGTGAGGTTAATAAACCTTTAAAAGGCCTAAATTGTAACTGAAGTTTTGAGATGTTTTTTTTTTTATGAACACATCAAGCCTATTTTTTATCGTCTGTTGTGGGAGGAAAAATGATCTTTGTACGTGTAAACAGTTAGTTTTACGACTTTTATAAGAGTTGTATGTGTTTAATAATGAATGACCACTATAATACTTCAATAAAGCAATGTTGTGCCTGTCTTTTTAACTGTCTCCGTGTGGATTCACGGGCCTCTACATACGGGGGGTTGCACAATATAATGGAATCAGGAAATATCACTATGGCGAGGCTCATACATGTCATTTAGATAACGCTTTTATCCAGCGAGACTTACAATTACTATATATCAGATTTATCACATTACATGTGACCACCTCATGTTTCATGTTCTAAGAAGCCAATTCTCCACCTTTAAACATGACTGAGCCGCTGACATGGTAGATCACTGTGAGAGAAGGTGACTTTTACAATCATGCAAGTTGCACACCTCCGGAGCAACTAGGGGTTAAGTGTCTTCCTCAGGGACACGTTGGTTGACGTATCACAGTGGGAATCGAACCTTGATCTCCCATACCAAAGGCATGTGTCCTATCCACTGCCCCTCACCATACCTGTTCAACTCTGTGGTTGTTTTTCGACTCAGTTTGTACTGTTGTTAAGCAAACGTGTTCTTTTTTTATTCTTGCCTCGTTACACTATTAACAGACCTGACACTAATGAGGTAAATGGCTGTAAAATGAGTCTGTTAAGGCAGCCACTGGGATCAATGTCTAAAGGTTAAAACTTAAAGGAACAAAAATTGTGTAATAAACGGAGTCCTCTTTAACTCTGAAAGTTTCCCCCCGTGGTCTCAGCTCTTCTAATTTAACAGCGTGAGATAACAACTCTAATATTAGTTTGACAAAAACATCTAATCCCATCCCGCTCTGCACCGTTGCTCACACATAATTGTTGACATTTGGGAAAAATTAACACATTCTGTTTGTTAATCACTTGTCCTGATTATTCTAATTAATTGTTGACTGTAATTATTTATGATTGCAAATAAGATTCTATTAATAACTTTAACGAGATGAGGAACTGCTAATTGTCTTACACACAGTGTGTGGTAACCAATAAATTCAAGGACTAATAAGCAGGGTTGGACAAGTAGTAATCATCACAAATATAATACGTAATACAAATAAAAGGATTATCTGAAATCAGTGTCATTTATTCTAATAATGAGTATAGTTCTGCTTTTTTTCTGCATGCGTGAACTGTAAGTAAAAGCTGTTTCCTCTTTCCCTTTATTTATGAAAACAATAATTTCATTCATGGTACATTTTCAGGTAACAATGTAGTTTATTTTGCAGTCCTACTCACGAACCATAAGTATTATACAACTTTTTTAAGATTACAGTGACTGTAAAATATTGCCTGACTGTGCTGTTATTTTACCTGCCCCGGATTTTGATGCTCAATATGGCGTCAATCATGTATTACAAATATTTCAACATTACGAAAGGCTGAGTCTGCATTAGAACAGCTGCAGTGAGACAGTGAATGTGAGTTTAAAACCAGGACTGTTGTTACTCCAACATGGCGGCGTTCCCCAGTCCAAATCCTTTTGGGCCAAAGTTTTTGGCGTAGCAAACTGAAAAGAAAATCAGAAAAAAAAAAGAGTTAATGATGAACAGCATTTTCTGATTTAATTTTCAAACTACGTTTTGTGTCTTTTGTGTGTGTGTGTGTGTGTGTGTATATATATATATATATATATATATATATATATATATATATATATATATATATATATATATATATATATATATATATTTATACCTTTACAGTAAAGCTCTCCATCCTTGTCGGTCACTGTAGTCGACTCCAGACTTTTACCACACAGGGCGCAGCGGAAACAGGTTTTATGCCAGGGCTACGCACACACACACACACACACACACACACACACACACACACACACACAACAAAGAAAAATAATCTAATATAAACCTACCTTTTAAACAGAACAGTCCAAAGCTTAAATTGCAGCCTAGGGCCCCCCATGTTAGTCTATAATTAATGAATTAATCCTTGACGTTCCACTTCTGAGATTGTTCCGGTCCCTCAGGAAATTCAGCTGGATGCATGTGTTTTCAGTTTCCTTAGTGTTGGAATTTTAAATTCAGTGGATTTATGTGGTCTATGAGTAACTGCTCCTCAGATCTCTGCAGGGTAAATCCAGACAGCTAGCTAGACTATCTGTCCAATCCGAGTTTTCTCTCCCTCGACTATTTTAGCAGTGGCTCTGTGCGGAGTTTAGCACCACCCATGACGATTCTGATTGGTTTATAGAAATGTTTAACCAGAGCAGGTTTTCCTCCCATCCCTGAATGCTGTATGGAGTAGCCAGACCCTCCTTCCGTGCGCTTTGGAGGAGGGTCTGGCAAAGCGAGACTACCCCAATGTGAACACATCTAATGGTCATTAAAGTCACAAGGATTTATGTTGTTGGGTTGGGCCCCTTACATGTCCACAGTTCATTAGATGGAAATCTAGCCTAAATTTGTGGAGATATGGTGCTCTGTTGTTGGTTTGTTTGTTTTCAGGTCTTTTCTGGTTTGTTTTTGTGCAATTGGGGTCAAAATTTCTAAGTTAATGTTATAGTTACAGAATTACATTGCACAAAAACACTTGTCACATTGGTAGTCTCATGCTGATTGTTATTAATCCCTGAGCTGACTGACTGATCCACAACTGCTTTTAGGTATATGCCGCCACCTACTGCATCGGAGTATGCAACAACATGACCCTGTTAGTTTTTTTTATATCAGAAATATGGGTTTCTTAACAACCAAATTGCTCCAAAATAACTTGGATGCACGCATGTACGATGTATGGAACCCATAAAACACATACGGTACAGTACATCCGTGCATTCATTTTCTTCATAGGTAAGATTAATGATTACTTCCATTGAATTTTAGTTGTTTTATTATCTTTGACATAAATCAGTCTGTGATCATCCTATGATCTTAACTTTTCTATTAGTCAAAACAATTCATATCTGCTTTTTTTCAAACAACAATTAGGTATAATGTCATTTTATTAGGTTTATTGACCATAATTTCTTTTTAAAAAGCATTGAAAAGACGGGCAAAAACTTTTTAAAAAGTGCCAAAAGCATAAAAAAGTCAGAAAAAGTTGTTTTTTTCTATTTTGAACGGGAATGACAAGTTCATGGACGAAGGTGAAGACAACACAAGGTTAAGTTTTTAGGTTAAGTTCACATTCTTAGCAAGAGAGAGAAAATTAATTTAAATAAAAAAAAAACGACCTACTCATATTCTCATTGTTAATCTTGTTTCATGTACAAATTTAATAATGACCTTTTCATCTCAGTTGGATTTTCTCCTATTTTTAATATTCCCTTGATACGCCACCCCCTTTCTATTTCTACCACTTTGTCTTTAAATCTTTCCCTTTCTACAAAGTCAAAATCAAACTTTTTCTGAGAGTCTTTGCAGCTGCCTGCAATCATCCCTCACCCAATCAGCTCGTCAGCCTGTGGGAGTACACCCTCACCCAATCAGCTCGTCAGCCTGTGGGAGTACACCCTCACCCAATCAGCTCGTCAGCCTGTGGGAGTACACCCTCACCCAATCAGCTCGTCAGCCTGTGGGAGTACACCCTCACCCAATCAGCTCGTCAGCCTGTGGGAGTACATCAGGCCCTCCTCTCCTTTGCTTTCTGTTTGACTTTAGGATTACTTTGCTGCCTGCCTGCAACTACACAAAGTAAGTGTGGTTTCTGCACTTTGGTCCTCATTCTCTGCCACTGTTACACCAAATGTAATTTCCCCTTGAGGATCAATAAAGTATGTTTATACTTTTTTTTGCTTGTTTGGGCTTTAGGAACCCCTTGGTAGTGTCATTGAGAACATTACTAAAACATTATTAAATAAAGCGTGCTGAAAATTCTTTAGAGCTAAGAGGTCTGAATTCAGATTGCTGTCAGTCTGCTGGTGCAACAGGAAAGCAGCAACTTTACACTAAAGAATGCTGTTTTAATGTGTTCAGAGGTTTTAAAATAAAAGCCAGAGACTTAAAGGCCCTGAACGACTACAGAGGGGTTTTCAGTTAAGCTGGCTGATTTTCCCCTCGTCCCACAACTGTTTGGGTGTGTAGAGACTGATTACTGATATCTTCCTGAGTCTCTTTATAGCTTTGTTGCTCCTGTAAGGGTGGGACAAATGACCGCTTTATCATTCTTAATGATCGACAATGTTTGTGATCTAATAAATTCCCATCCAAGCCACTTTCAACCTGAGCACAGTCTAATCAGCCAGAATCACAGAGGCTTGTTGTGTTTCTTACCTTCCCCGCTCCCATCACCTTCTCTGCTGCGTAGACGGCTTTGGAGCAGCGAGGGCAGCGGTCTGAACATCCAAACTTTTGGGAAGATTTACTGTCCTTGGAGTTTGAAGAAGCTGGCCGTGGTTTGGAGCTAGAAACAAAAGACAAAGTGTGATGACACCTCTTGGTCACTTGTGTTTGACTTTCTTTTATTTTTTTATTGTATTTGGGGCATTTTAGGCCTTTAGGACAGCTGAAGACATGAAAGGGGAGAGAGAAGGGGATTGGCATGCAGCAAATGGCCACAGGGCAGCGTCGAACCTGCGACCGCTGTGTCCGGGAGTAAGCCTTTATATATGGGCGCCTGCTCTACTAGGTGAACTACCCAGACGCCTTGGTGTTTGACTTTCTTACTTGTAGTTCATGATTCAATTCTGAGCTGATTATCGATGCAACCATTTTTTTATGTACATTTCCATGTGTGCAATTTTGCTAAAACGGCTGGACAAAACTTAGATTTTGACACACTGTATATTTGTCACACACAAGTTTTAATGAAATGTTTCCTGAGGTTTGTATTGTGTATTCCATGCTTCAGCCTTAAACATGCTTGTGAAAGTCACCTTCTCTCACAGTGATGTTCCAGGTCAGAAGCTCAGTCATGTTTAAAGGTGGAGAATTGGCTTCTTAGAACATGAAACATGAGGTAGTCACATGTAATGTGATATCTGGAGACAGTAACTTTTAAATAGGTTTTTTAATCGATTTATTAACTCATCTGCATCGAGCATCAAATTGTTCTAGAGAGAATCATGATGTATCTATCGATGAAGAATCGATTATTTTTCCCACTCCTAGTTTTTAAATACATATTGCTCTGTTTTTAATTTAACGACCAATATGCTTTTATGTATTCACTATCTTTGACTATTTACAATTTTGTACCCTCAGTATTTTACTCATGTCAGAGTGGAAATCTCTCTGAAAGAGAAGTAAGGCATCATGGGACACTAAAGCTATATTGACACCATGTTGAGTATTGTTTTTTTTTTTTAATGTAGAAGGTAAAAAAAAACAATGTTAAGTTATAGATGTGTTTCTGCAGCTATATTCAGAAATGATTCCTAATCATACTAAGAAAAGGTGAAATGAACTAGTTTGAAAACCAATAATTAAAGGTTCAATTCACCCAAATCACCAAAAGTGAAGGGGGCTAGTGAAGGGGAAATTCTACAGGTTCAACTTAAATGCTCTGCTCATAAAACTACCTATATGGTTCAATACCACTGTAGGGAAAAGTAAAAAATACAATATGTTGACATATGTGACTTGGGTGGATTGACTCTTTAATGAACGCCCAGACTTGTGTATCTAACTGCAGTGTGAACACGTACTCTTGAGGCTGCAGGCCAACATCTCCCGGAGGGTCAGAGCTCAGAGCTCCAGCTCCTTGCCCGTATCCGTAGCCTTTTGGCCCATATTTCTTGCCATAACAGGACTTGCAATATATCTCAGACTCGTGCGCTGCAACTGTGGTGCTGTCCAGCCCTTTTCTGCAGCTCACTGTGTGAAATAAACCAATGTTTTACACGTTTGAACCAGTTTTACATCATGGTTACAGTTTTTCCCCAGACTGGGGAGTGTCATGGTGGAGTATCGGCGGTTAAATAAAGCTCCCAACTTTGCTAGTTTTATCAGTCAACAGTGGAATTACACATAGTCAGGTGTCCTGTATTTCTATTTGTAGGAAGCGAGGGGAGTGTGAGGTGGATGTCTGAGAAAAGATGAACACTTAGTGGATGGTTGAGCTAATGGCAGAGGCCTTTCAGAGCCCCCACTGGAACAATTCAGCACTCATCAGTCACACAGACTCCCGTCCAACCAGCTGCTGAGTGTTTGTGATTGTGCGGAGAACCTATATGAGGTGTCCCTGGAGATCTGGTTGTAAGAATTCAGAAGAAAAGGAGTGGAAACTCAGCGGAGCAGTCAAAGCCAGAGAGCGGCCATTAAACTACCAGAACATGTTACATGAGAAAAGGACTTTTTATAGAGAACAAGTTATCTAAATAGTTATTGAATTCTAATGAAACTGTGCTGTTTAGCAGAAGCATTGCAATCATTTGAAAATACTCATCCTAGACATGCAGCTGTGTCAAATTTGTTAGTCATAAATCTGTAATAAACATGTTTTTGTTAGGTACCTATTCAAATTTTGAAAGTTTCGTGTATGAGGGCTTAGACCAGAGGTGCCCAAATTCTTTCATATGAAAGGCCAAAATGTATCTGGATGGAAGGTCCACGGGCCAAAAATAAATGATGTTGAAGAATACTGTAATTCTTGCCATTCGGCGTAGACAAAAAGTTTGTAATTTAAATGGGAAGTTTATCAGCACTGTGCTTTTAAATTGTTGTTAAACTCAGATTACGTACTCTTTAACTGCACAAAATGTATGTTTTGTAGTCATTACTTTGAAGATAAGAAGAGAATAAGCATGAGCATGTCAAATTTGTGGCCTTGGCTTAGACCGTTAGTATATGATGCCCATTCCCATGCTCAAATATGTCTCAGACGTTTTAAGCAATTAGCAAATGTTGGGTGTGAGAGATTGCTGAGAGAACATGGTCAGTGCTGGCTGGACTGTGAAAAGAAAAGAGCATCAGTAGGAGGTGTAGAAGAATTGACACAAGTATAGAGATGGTGAGAGGCAAGAAAGAAAGAGGGAGAACAAAGCGAGAAAGATTGGAAGAATGCAAGAAACACAAATACACAGAGGGGGGGAAGGAAGGAAGAATAAAGAAAGTAAGGATACAATTGAGAAAAAACAGATGGAAACAAAGGAAGGACAGAAGCGAGTTAGAAAAAGGAAGCAAGTGAGAAGAAAGAGAAAGAACCGATAAAGTTTTTAAAAAGGCAATAAAGAAGAAAAGAGAGGACACTCGAGAAAAAAGAAAAAGAAGGCCATAGGCAGGGTTGTCAAACTCATTCCTAACTTGATCTCAAGTGGGCCGGACTAGCAAACCTCTACAGAAAGATCAGAAACTATCTGCCACACAGTTTGTCCAATTGGTGTTGGCAAACGCAGGTTGCTTCTGCCACGACGGCGTTCTAAGGTCATTGTAGAGAAGAAAAAAAAAATTACGGACCCGGGAGAGAGGGGTAATATTCAGAGAAAAAAACTGAAAGATTAAAGTCGTAAATTTACGGAGAAAGAACTCTGATATTGTGTTAGATTAAAGTGGTAAAATTGGCATTTAAATGAATCACTTCTCTGCAATGTTCACACTTTGCAAAGTCATCCAGCGCCTGATTGGACCCTCTGGTGGCCCGGTTCTGGCCCACGGGCCGTATGTTTTCCACCCCTGCTACAAGACATGCATTAAATAAATTAAAGGGAAATAATTGTAATAATAATGTTTTGTGTCTCTTCTGTCAGTTTAAAGGGGCCAACAGAGCGGATAAGAGCAAATGAGACACCCAGGAACAGGGAGGGACTCTATGTTCTGCTGGTCCACCATGACGCTCCCTCTGCCAGAGAAGAGAAGAAAGGCGTCCTGCTCACTGCAGATGAAACATGTCTTATGGAAGCTCCTCCCGTTGCACTGGATCTCCTCTGCATGGTACGCTGTCTTCTCACAGGCAGCACACTTGGCACCTCCTCCCCAGTTTGGCATCTTAAAGAAACAAATGCAACAAAGGCTTACTGATTACTGACTCTGTCAAATGTTAAATACTAGTTTCATTAACGATAACTCAATTATTACTTATATTACTTAGATAATCAATTGATATAGTGATATAGTCAAAATTTCTGTTTCTGTTTTTTTTGTTTGACAAACTGGCCAAAGTAATCCGGTTCACAATGATTAATAAAAAAAAAAAAAAAAAAGAAGCAAATTTTCAAGATTTCAGGAGCTGGAATCAGAATGTTTGGCATCTTTGCTGGAAACATATTTAAAAGATGAATCAATTATCAAAATGGTTGCAAATCACTTAAAGTCATGAGATGCAAAATGACTACAAAGATATGGAAAATGATGACAAAGAGTTTCAAACTAAACAACCATAACAAAGATTCAAAATCTACAAAGATATTCAAAATGAGCAAAGATAACTCAAAACAACCACAAAATGACCACCACCAAGAGGGGGAGTTACCTTTCTGAGCCCAGGGGCCCATAATAATCTGTCCATGCAACTTCACATCTAAACAGTGAACTTAGATTCCACTGAATTGTAAGCACCTACTCTATAACATTGATTGATGTTGTAACCTAATAATAATAATGTATACTTTATTAATCCTGTAAGGGGAAATTACCTATTGTATTTACTGTAACACTCAAACCACTCAACTCTTAAACAGTGTTGCTCATACTTCCTAATCAGTTTTGATGGTTTTCTTCTAACTTTCACTCATATTTGACACTAACTGTCTCTATACTTGTGTCACTTAGTCTACTCCTCCTACTGCTGCTGCTCTTTGCTTTTCCCAGTCCAGCCAGCACTGACCCCCCCAACATTTGCTTATTGCCCCGTCTGGAGATGTGGCAGACAGTGCTGCCCTGCCTGGGCTTCTGTCTGACATTCCACTTTCTGCTCATATCAGAGGCTGCCCATCACCTCACAGGACTGGTATGTGATATTCTCTGAGCAGAGGCTTTACTGAGACATCTACCCATCAAACAATACTGGAAATATCAGATTTTCCTTGACACAAATTGGAAATCTCACAAGGAACTAACTCCTGATGTTTAGGTCAATGGCAAAACAGAGATTCTGCTAAAATAAATGTACTTTTAATCTATAAAACTAAATCAAGTGATCCAATCCAACTTAATTCATGAAACACATTTAAAACAACCAGGTTGACCAAAGTGCTGGACACACGAGTCACAGAACGACAAAAAGATTTATAACAACAAACTGAAAATGAAAATGCAGAATACAACTCTGAAGCTGGTTTAAAGGTCAATGAATAAAAGTGAGTTTTAAATCGTGATTTAAAAAAAAATGTGAATGCTGGGGGCCAATCTGACATGCAGAGGGAATTCATTCCACAGCCTTGGGGCCACGACTGAGAATGCTCAATCTCCCTATTTTTGAGCCGCGTTCTAGGGACAACAAGGAGACCTTAATGACCTCAGAGGAGCGTGCGGCTTCAGTACGAAGAACTTTAAAAATGAACAACAATGTTAAAATGTATTCTAAAGCAAACCGGTAGCCAATGAAGGGAGGCAAGAGCAGGTGTAATGTGGTTTTGTTTAAGTAATCATACATAAACCACATTGCCTCAGTAGTAATATATAGTGGTGGATGTAATTAAGTACATTTACTCAAGTAGTGTTTTTAAGTAAAAATTATGGGTACTTGTACTTTACAAGTCTTTTCTTCTCATGGCACTTTCTACTTCTACTCTGCCACATTTCAGAGAAATATTGTACTTTTTACTCTGCTACATTTATCTGACAGCATTAGTTTCAAGTTACTTTACACATTGAGATTTTTGCACACACAACACGTGGTTTATATAATACGTTTTTTTATATATTACATTTTTCAACAATATAACGGCCTACAAGTCCAACTGAAATGATTAGCCCCTTAAACACAGAACTGTTGGGATTGTTTCCAGTTTCTAAAATGTCAGGATTTTTTTCTGTATTGACTTATACTTTAATACTTGAAGTACATTTTCCTGATGGTACTTACATACTTTTACTTAAGTAACACTTTCAATGCAGGATTTTACATGTAACAGTATTTTTTACAGTGTGGTATTAGCACTTTTACTTGAGTAAAGGATCTGAATACCTCTTCCACCACTAGTAATATACCACTCAACTACCAGTAGGAAGCTTTACTATGAGCAGAAATGAGAACTTACCTTGAATTCAAGCCTGTGCGCTTTGGTCGGGACGTGACAGTAAATGCTCCCCGGTTGGCTTAAATACCACCCATCTCGCCATCACCACAGTCCACCGGTGACGCTTCAATGAAAGTATTCTTCTTAAAATAACTTGTGACAGAGCAGAGCCCTCTGACCCTTCATCACAGGCTGAAAGAGGCATGAACATCAACCAGTCAAACCTTTTGTTCTGGACTCACAGTCACAGGAAACTAAAAACAAAACTCTGACAGCTGCATGCTGGGAGCCATCCACATGGTCTGTTATGGGATTATGTACATACATGATGGAAACTCAAAGCATGTAACTGACAACTGCACATCTGAATGTGCACAATTTCTTATAGCAAACTTGGTGATCCTGTGATGCTCATTACACACCAGAAAGGAAAAGAGTTGAATGAAAAATGTAGAGAAAATTAAAGCCTAAACATTTTTTAGAACCTTACAACTAGATAGTCCGATGTTATTTTTTGCTTCCTGATACCGATTCTGACACATGAACTTGCGTATTTGCTGATACAGAGTACTGATCCAATACTAGTGTGTTGTATAATTTATGTTTTAACAACTGTTACTACTATCCCTGTATGGATGTGATTTGTTGTCGGTCTGGCTCACGTTAAACTCTTTGTGAACACAAACGATGAACACCACAGAAATGTATCATCCATTTTTAGTGATAAAGAGAAAAAGAACACAAACTACTTTAACATAGATTTTCTTTGGGGCTTTATTTCGTGGTAACGGATCGGTGCATAAACTCCAGTACTTCCTGATACCAATACCAGTGTTTTAGGCAGTATAGGAGGCGATACCAGTGCTGGTATTGGAACATATCTACTTACAACTAGTGGGGCAAATGTTAAAGTTTGACCTGCGGGTGTTGCCAGAAGAATGATGATGATGTGGCATTTAAAGGGATAATACTTTGCCAATTTGAATCTAGCTCTGTGTCATCTTTGTGTGGGAAGTGTGTTTAAATGAACAGTGTTAGGCTTCTCTCCGTGGAACCAGTGCCGGAGCTTGGTCTACCAAGATCCGCTGGATGACGCAAAATGGCGGGTGGGGGGAGATCCCATCAGACCCCTGGGACACGATGCCTGGCAGATTTTAGCAGATAAACTGGAAGCCCTGTGTGCTGCATCCATACAGGGAAGCCACTCACCGGTCATCTGCACACACTGCCATGACACAGAGCTGGATTTAATTTAGTTTTAGATTATTTTTGATAGGAAAGCAGAAGACATGAAAGGGTAAAGAGAGGGGGGGAAAGACATGCAGCAAAGGGCCACAGGTTGGAGTCAAACCCGGGGCCGCTGCATCGAGGAGTAAACCTCTATATATGGGCACCCGCTCTACCAGCAGAGCTGGATTTAAATCAGCTAAATCTCTCATGCCACATTCAAATCAAATCGTACAGAAATTCAATGCCTTCATTTATCAACCTAACATAGACACCAGCGCAGAAATCCTCTTACGACAGGCTTTACGTGGGATTCATAAAACGTTCTTGCACTCTTTTTATTTATTTTAAATGACAATTTTTGATATGATTTGTAAATTGAGTGTCTTTGGGTTTTAAATGGTTGGTTAGTCAACATAGTCAATTTAGAGACATCACCTTGAGTACTGGGAATTTGGGATGACATTTTCACAATTTTCAAAATTGGTCTATTTTATAGACCAAACAATTAAGAGTTAAATAATAAACAGATGAATCTAATGAAAATACTAAGTACTAATGACAGTCCAATAGTGGTAGAGTAGACCAAAACAGACTTGACTTCACATGATGTTCATAGAAAAATGTATTATTCAATTGACATTTTACATTTAGCAAGCCACCAAAAAACAAAGGTCATTTCCTTTATAAATTAAACAAAACGTCTGATTAGTCTTAGAATCAACACATACACTCATCACATACACTCAACAAATTCATTTTTAAAAGGGTGTTAACGTGTACATATGTGCAAAAGTGGTGTCATTGGGTTTAACTTGGAGATAAAATGGTCAATCAACCAATCAAACTTGTCTTTCAGTCAAAAACGGCCACCTGACTTAAGTGTGTTGCCCTTTTACAGCATTGATATTTTTTGTAAATACTCTCGGTAATTTAAAGAAAATAAATCAGTGTTCAAATTACCCACATTTGCAGAAATAACTAAGATAAACAATTAAAATAATACAATTAATTCCCCACTATTAAATTATGCAAATTGAGTCCTGGACTGAAATACAGTATCACATTGTGTCAGAAAATAGAGTTCATGAGTATCTGGTGAACTTGAAATCTGTCCACTGGGCCAGAGCCGAAGCCTGCATGGCAGCTAATTTTAGAGCTGGCTCTGATAAGAATGAAGGCAGTCAGGCCGCTGTGAATTGCTCAGAGGTAATTAACCAGACACAAAATAAAAAGACAGCCAACAACACCCATACATACATACACACACACGCACACACACACATTATGTACACAGCCATCAGAGGGTTTCCTGTGGAGATTTCAGGAGTCCTCAATGGCGACGTCCAGCTTCCTCTGAGGAATGTAAACAGTTTTAGGGGCCAGGTGTGCACCGGTGTTTACCATGGCAGCCAGAGGGGAGAGGGGGCCCGGCGTGTGGAAAAAGCTGTGCTGGGGGAGCCCTGTCCCTTTGGGGGTGGTGATCAGAGGCTGGACGACAGAAAATCTTCAGTTAATCTTCTAATCTTAGGCAAGCAACTCATCTTTCAAAAAGGTTTTTTTGCAGGAAAATCCACATGTAGGGAGTATTTTTGACAGTTTGCAGATTATCTGTATCAGCGTTTTATTTGCCTGGTAACGGATCACGTTCATTTATTAAAAAGTGTGCTACTTTGGCTCTGCTACAGCTGTCTGTCCCTTTGCTTCAGTTTCACTCACCACTGAGTCCCGTCCACAACACTGACTATCTTTTACTGTGTGTTATCTCAAAAGTTTCTGATCTATTAAATAATCCCTAATCCACAGACGGACCTCACTGCGAACCGTTTTCATTGGAACTACTTGTAAAAACTGCTGACAGCAAGGCCTGAAGTTCCTTGATGAAGAAATCTCAAATCTCAGCACACCAAAACTATCTCTAGGGTTACCTACTCCTAATTTTTCTGTTGTGGTTCGTGTAAACTGCTGCATTTGTTCACAGGCTAAATGCGGAAAATGTCAGAATTACTGACATCTTATAGTGGACCAAAATATATTGATATGGTTGTACAACATCAATCACTTAACAGTTACTTCATCATGAGTGATCAGGATTTATGACTGATTTGTGTAGTATAATGTCATGACTTCCTCTCAACTTCACAGTAATTGAGTGAATTATTATTGCACTTCCATAAAGCTGGGACACATGGGGAGAGAAAGATTTAAGGCACACTCATTACTGTCATTACTTCTCAGATTTGACAAAGCTCCTTCAGAGCCACAGATTATACCAAACTGTTTTCACAGGTTGGAAGCGCCCCATTCATTTTAAAAAGCAAACGTTAGAGATCTTGCTATCTAAACACAAGGTTGTTGTTATTTACCTGTTGTAGACCGAGCAGGGTCATTGGTTGCCCAGATACAGACTGCTGGAGAGGCACAGGGGACCCAGGTTTAATGAAAACCATGCCTCTCTGCTGCAGAGCCAGTGGGCTGGGCATGGTGTTGGCACACTCTGGAGTCTGGGGGGTAGCAAAGGCGTTTCCTGGGCTGGAGCCTGAGATCAGACCCAGGTTCTGCAGGGTGAAGTTGAGGATGGCTGGACTGGGGCTGTGGAGGCGGTGGTCTTGCTGGGTGTTGTATGGCGAGGCGGCAGTAGCAGCAGGTTTGTGAAGACGAAGGCCAGTGGGTGTAATCTCCTGGGCTAGGACAGGCCTGGAGCCTGTTGGCAACAACACCAAACAAGTATAGACCCTTACTTTAATCTACAGCTATTAGCAAATTGATTTTGAACCATTAAAAAAAAAAAAAAAAAAATCCAGAATAATGGGACTAATTTAACAAATGCGCTAATGGTAACGTGAAGAATCATTGTTCTTAAAAAGATTTGACCATTGCTAGATTAGTTAAACTATAGAAAATGAATGATGAATTAATTAAAAGGTGCTCTAAGTGATGTCACGTGTTTTAGGCTTCATTTGTTGTCTCATACAGCAAACATCTCCTCACTATCCACAAGCTGCCTGTCCCCAGAACACACTGTAAAAAACATCTCACTATCCACAAGCTGCCTGTCCCCAGAACACACTGTAAAAGAACCGGCCTCTGTAGACAGGCCAGGGTCTACAAATGGCAACAAAAACAAACTGTGCCCACCTGCACCACCAAACAAACAGTGTTTGAGCGTTCCAGGCAATAACCCACAAAACGGATTTGGGGGTGGGGTTGGGGGGGTAGTGAGTGGAAGCACAGAAGGGAGGGGACGGGATGAGGAGGGGCAAACTAGTTTTGTTTGAAAATACTTTGTCAACAAGAAGTAACGTCACCCAACATTGCTTAGAGCACCTTTACGTCATTTACCAAGAAAGAAATGTCAAACAATTGTTATTATGCAATAACAAATCAATTGATTAAAAGAACAAAACAATTTATAGATAAACCTATAATTAAAATGATTAATTAACATTTTATGACATCTTTACCTGCAGTTGGTGTTTGGTAGATGTTGTAAGTGGGTGTTGCGCCGTTGTTGCCTTCTCTCCCTGATCCTTGACTTTCCTTGTAGCCGATGAGGGACTGTTGGGAGATTGGGATCAGGTATCCGGCCGGTACTAAAGTCTGGACAGGCCAAAAAATAAAAATCGTCACACATTCTGCTGTTGATTTGACAAATATAACAAGGTATCAAAAGTCCCTGGTGTTAAATGAAGCCCAGTAAGCACCGTGTTTGTGCATTTACCTCAGTGTGGAATGGTACAACTCTAATTGGTGTTAAGCCAGCCTCGCTGTCGGACGACGCCGTCTTGTCCTCTCTGTCCAGGAAGGTCTCCAAGCTCTGCTCTAGTGTTTGGTTGGCTACTGCACCGCCGGGGGTGTTGACAAACTCCGGGTCCAGGTGGAGGGCGCGAGGCGAGGGCCGGCTTGAGAGCTGACAACCGCGACGGGCCTTCAGACGGGCCTGCAGGATCTCACACAGTTTTGGAGAGGTGTCCTACAAAAAGGCCAAAGGGAAGAAGGAGACAGAAGGTGGGGAATACTGTATGTCAGAAATCAAGAACGTAAGCAAGTGTTTTGTTATTATATAACAACCATTTTATGGTCACTCAGAATGTTATATAATTGTACCATGTAGATGTAAATACTCAAATAGTTTTTTTTTCACCTTAAAGGTGGGGTCGGTCTTCTTGGCTTTGGCGGGGCTGCTCTCCAAGGCCGACTCTGAACGCAACCGTTTGAGCGCCAAGGGGCTGACGTCTGACGCCCTGAGGGCTGGCAGGCTCCCAGCTGCTTCCTGGCCCGTTGGGCTCTGCCCAGTCCTGTCCTCAAAGGTCATAGAGCGCACAGCGAGGCTGGTCGGCTGGGGCCTGACCAGAGGGTTTGGCCTGGGGGAAGAAGGGTGCAAATACACTGCGTAGGGCCCGCTCCCCCGCTGCTGAGGTAACAGGACGGGGATCAGGGATGAATACTGTGCAGGGATGTAGGTAACAGAGCCCGCGGGCAGGCCTGCCAGCGGCGTGTTGGGGGTGAGGTGGATAGTAGTGTTGGCTCTACGCTCCTGGGTTGGAGTTAGTAACGGTGCATGTGGCGGCTCCATAGAAACAGAGGAGATTTTCTCAAGCTTCACAGCAGCAGTGTCTGCTTCAGCAGCAGCAGCAGGCTTTGGGACCTCGGCTCCGGTCCTGGAACAGAAGCAGGACTCTCATTTAACAAATACCAAAGCAAGTGAGCGCTGTGACTAACGTTACTCTTCTGCAGAGATTTTGGAGAGGGAAATTAGGTGGAAATTGTGTTTATATAATACTATCAATCCAGGCTCAAGTGAATGATATTAATAATGCATGCATACTGTATGTGGCTTCCTCTCAATTTTAGATTGTGGGCCTGCTTGTTAGAGAAATGGATCAACATTTTGATTAATATCATCAAACTGTGTATGCAAGAACACTTAAGTCAGTGTAATTTACGTTATATTAGACACAGACTGCTGTATTACGTTTCCACTTTCCAGCTTTGCGGCTCTGAACCCCAACATTAGTTGGGACTTATACTTGAGGCTAACTTTATTAGCTTTAGACTGGCTGGTAGCAACTTTCTGCGGTGAAAAAAGGCCTGGAGACATCGTGATAACGTAGGGCTGGGCGATATGGAGAAAATCAAATATCACAATATTTTTGACCAAATATGTCTAACGATACCGCAACGATATTGTACTGTTGACTATTGGTGCTTTCACAAAATATTTACACAATTAGACTCTAAGATGATAATCTAGTCTAATATAGAGCCCGACTGATATATCTGCGGGCCGATATTATGCCTTTCCCCATCTATCGATATCGGCATTTATAATGGCAGATAAAAAAATTCATTAATTAGAATAATTTATAATGACAAATGATTCTGATAAATTAATTTTTAATAGATAAAAACTTTTTGTAAATGTGTTTTTGTTCAAAGGACTTTAAGTTTCATATCTGAAGTTTGTATTTTTATACATTTATTAGTAATTTAATATATTTTGATGTTCCTCTGTTCTGTTGTGACAATAAAACTTTAAGTTATCATATTAGTTTGTATTTTGATACATTTATTAGTAATTTAATATATTTTGATGTTTCTCTGTTCTGTTGTGACAACAAACACACACACACACACACACACACACACACACACACACACACACACACACACACACACACACACACACACACACACACACACACACACAATATCAGCATATCGGATTTTTAAATAAACCAAATATTTGTATTGGCCTTAAAAATCCTTTATTGGTCAGGCTCTAGTCTTATATCACAATATCAATATAATATCAATAATGCCCAGCTCTATGATAACAAAACTGAATACCGTGCGGCCCTATTTGTCATGCACCAGATTTCATTTAAACGGTCTGAATGGAACCAAACTTACTCCTGGTCAAGCTCGATCTGACAAATAGCAGCAAGTTGGGCCATTTTGTTTGGGAAGTCGGTGTTTGATGAATCGCCTGAAGACACAAGAGGAAAAGATTGCATCATCACACCATTCATGAACATATGCCAAAATAGAAAAACCATTTTCTGTACTCACTGAGGGCACTCTTGACAGGACTGCTGGGGGCAGAGTTGATCTTTCGGCGGTCGTCATGAATGCTCTTGGCCAGCTTTATGAGGGAGGGATGCCGGGTGAAGCGGCGTTTTGCCCCAGATGCTGGAAATAGGTTTTTGGCACAGTTGTCCACAGATGCACGGGACTCCAGTACACTTTTCTTCTTGGATAAACATTCAGACGTGGAGCGCTCTAAGTCTGAAACAAGAGTAATATTAAGTCTGTGTCTTACTAGTGAGTTTTTACAGCAGCACTAGAATAATTGCTCAATAGAAACTGAATGTCCTGAAATATATTTAAACTTATATAGTAGTATACACATAAGACATGAATATAAATGTGATGCTAGGCCCAAAATTCCCTCTAATTGTGAACCAAAATATAAGTAATAATAAGTAAATGGGAAGAGGTCTGACGATACCTTTGACTTGTGGGAATTCTTTGGGGCCAACCCATTCAAAGGCCGGTTTCCTCCCCCTCTCTTCTGTCACGTGGACTTTCTCGATGAGCTTCAGACTCCGCAGCACATTAGCGATATCATACAGCCGGCGCACTTTGGCTGCAAACACATGAAACAAACAACATTATCTACTGACTATGAGAAAAAGATGTATGGGAAGCATAAATGCATATACATGTATGTAATAATACTTGTGTTATTCAAGTAAATGTATTTTGTATAGAGATTTATACTGATTACAAATGTATTAATGCCTTTAAATACAGGCCTTCCACATAGATCTGACACTGATACACTGCACTGACTGTCATTTGTGCAAGCAGAATGTGAAAAACTTAAGAAAGCCCTGGCACTGAAAAAATAGCATTGAGCAGATAGTTCTCCAAGATGAGCTATAAAAAAATCTACCAGCATCATTTTTATTTTGACTGGGAAACAAACGGTATCTTACAGACTCTGTACTCACTCTTGAACTTGTTCTTGTCTTGATCTGCACCCTTGTCCTCTCCAATCAGGATCTTGGCAGCCACGTCTAGACTGACCACGCGAGGATTAGACACCAAGAACAACATGACAAACTTCTGGCTCATCACCCTCAGAGATTTGTCCTTCCGACTGTTAACAGAGGCTGCACAGGACAAACAGAATGTTAAAAACAAAACAAAAAAATCGGATTACTGCGTCACAAAACCAAGGAATGAACATTTTCCAGCACTGTTTAAATTTTCTCTCTTATTAGAAACTTTTCTTCATTTTCAAGGATATTCAATGCCTGTGGAAGCCCAGGAATAACCAAAAATTAAGCCATTCTGAATGCTGAAGTAGACTGGAGGCCTGTACTATGAAGCAAGATTCGGCGTTAACGAGGTAACAGGTAATAGACAACTCCATTAACATTCCCCGATGGGTATCTTTTATGAAAGCTATAGATTTTGAGCAGAGGGAATTACCTATAGGCTATTTGTGTTTTAAGTTGATAAAAGTACTGATTAGTTAAAAGGAGCCTGGTGGGTTTGGTGATGGTAATTTTGCCCTCAATCAATAGATATAAAAACATATTCAAATGTTGTCTGAGTAATTTTAGCCTTTAACCGGTTGTTAGGGTTAGTGAAGCCGGGTAACTGAAAGAAAACCAGGGCATTTTGATCTGGATTCATAGTACAGGCCTCAACTTCCGTTATATATAAACAGTTAGAGGATTACAGGACAAACAGACATAGACAGACACAAACCCACACCTGCTTTGAACTCTACTCCTGGAAGCTCCACAAAGAAAAGTTCCTTCTGTCCTTGATCCCCGTTCTCCAGCTCCACCACTTCCTCATTCTCCTTCTCCTCCCCGTCAAAGTCAAACTCCTTGTCCACGAGGCGCTGCCGGATGTGCAGCATCTGCTGGCAGTACTTGTGCTCCTCGCCCACCTGCTTCAAAATGGCCAGAGTCTGTGCCAGTTTGGTCCGCCCGTGCCATGTGTAGCGGTTCTTGGCTGACCGGCTCACCATGTGCAGACTCTCCAGCACGTTCATGATGTCGTAGATGCGCCGGCGTTCTACACCTGTGCAACAGAAAGAAAACAGAAGCTCAAGTTAATAACATAACTAAATATCACAAATGATAAAAGAAGTCAGAAAAAAATGATTGTGGTACAGAAATTCAAACTTTTTTTTGTTGGAAAAACTAAAATTAATACACGATTCTATAGATAAGAATAGCCTCAAATTTACAATCAATGTGAAAAACATTTGAAAATCAGCTTTGGTGGAGGGTCGTTTCATTTTTCTCTCAAATTGAAATGTAAGTAACACATTACATTACACATTTACACATTTGATGCTCCCATTATTTGTCTTATCAGTTACTGCAGTTATTACATCGCTATCATGATAATGATTATCACTACACAAAATAATTTGCCATATCTACAAAGAACTGTATGTAACAGTTATTTGTAACAATGTATGTGACAGTCTAACTTCTAATGGACAATGTATTAATTGAATGAGAAACCTGAAACACAATTTACAGAGCAAAGAGTAACCATTAGCTGCTGCCCTAACATCTGACATTGACTGTGAGCTTAACAAATAGATATTGTAGAGACAGAGTTTGTTAAAAAAAAAATGAAAAAGGCAACAAAGGCTGACAGAGAAGACATACTGAGCTCAGTGGCCACATCATCCAGACAGATGTCGTTGTTGAGGGCAGGGTTTGGGCAATCTGGGTAGCGGGCGAGGAATTTATGACAGAGCAAACCCAGACTCTTCTCT
Source organism: Percina caprodes (assembly GCA_013375575.1). Lineage (NCBI taxonomy): Eukaryota > Metazoa > Chordata > Actinopteri > Perciformes > Percidae > Percina > Percina caprodes. Next base: position 979,737 of record JABXJD010000191.1, on the reverse strand, counting down.
TTCCTGCTGATCATTTTCTCTGACTCTTCTCCATTTTCAGTGTCCTATGGGAAGACAACAAGATAATAAATGCTTTCCTTTGAATACCTTGACTTACCAGAAAGTGTGTTAATGAGATTTGTTTTGTACCTGTGAAAGGTCGAGACCTTCCCGCCCGTCATTGTCCAGGCACAGCTCTTTCTCTCTGTTCCGGATGTCAGGACTAGCAGCACTGATAAGCATTTTGAGGTTGGAAGTTGGTGTCCAGGGGTCAACAGAACCTACTTCTCTTCCTTTTTTAGGTGTAGTGAGGGGACCCATGATTAGCTGGTTCTCCACTGACACTGCACAATGACCAAATAACTTCTTTGGGGTATTTACAGGAACCTGGGGTGCTACAAAACCACCATCCTAGTCAGCAAAAGAATAAAAGATTTAAATACAAGCCCATCCATTACTACTGAGGTACAGTGGGATTTCTCACAATAAAGGAAAAGTTAAAAAAAGTTATATCTGAGGAAACATTTAGATGCCTTTGTGTTGACTGACCTTTGAATGAGATTTCTGGGTCAGGTTTTAAGATTCATGAGCTGTATTTGACATTTTACATCATAGCACAAGAATTTCACATGGATTTGTATTTGCTAACGTTAGCTAGCTAGCTAGACATTCATATAACCTAAGTAATATTAATTTTAGGGATGTATGAAACAATACTGAAGATATTCTAAAAACCTTATAATGTGCTCTAACAGTAACGTTATGGATAAAAAAGCAGCAATTAGCATATGATATTCAACATTTGCTCCAACAACACACTAAAACATAGCTAGCTATGGTTTTAGTTAGCTAACCTGCATTAATTAAACGATGCTCATTCATTTTTGCATTGCTACTGTTTAAGTTATAGGAAAATGTGAAACATATTTGTTGAGTACCCACGTTTAAACCAACGTGACAAGGACGAGCTAAACTATATTTTTTTCTTAGATTACTCGTTTTACCTGACAAGATCGATCACAAAAATCAGTTTAAATCTAATCAAAACACCAGACTGATATTGGCGGTAACTGACGTGGGTTCCATCGAATCGCCGGGCCCAACGGACGCTGCGGTGCCGCCCTTTTTGTTGAAAGCAGCCAATAGGAGCCCCGCGCGAGTCAACGTAGAGGAAGTAGAAAGCCCGTCCCGCGCAGGTAAACTGTTTTTTGAAATCCTTGGCGCGGAACGTCTGTACAGTAACAGTGGCGACTCGCTTTAAACTTTGATACGTTTGTGGCCAAAGTCTGAATATTTACTACAAAGAGAACATTGCATTTATAAGGTGGCATGTTTAAAAAGCGTACAGTGACGGTTCCCCCTAAAGATAACGTTTGTGCGACGTAACGTTAGCCAACAGCGAGCGCCCCCCGTTTGATACCGCTTTAATTTAACGTTAACAAAACTCTGTTAAACCGGATAACCCAGAAATTTCGTAACGTTCCATCAACGGCTTTGTTTTAAAATACACAGCCGTGACGTGTACTCCCTCCACGCTCTGCAAGTAAAGCAGTCCGTAAGCGTTGTTAACAGAGTTCGATACAACAGCGGCAAACCAGCGACACCGAAACCAAAACATCAACGGTTGTTCTATTAAACATCTCGATCCTTTTAGTGGTAAAGACGCGTCACGCTGAAGCGTGCAGACTTACCCAAATACGTTGAACAAGCCTTGCTCAGATGGAGCTTCCCATTTTCACTGTAATGTGTTTTGGATATTTCCAAAAGACAAATCCGATCCCTAAAACGTGGATTTTTACACAAGATCGTACGCTTCCACACCAAATAAACATTAAAAACACTCGCAGTGTAATAGTACAAAATGTGCGAGGCTCTAAGTTTCTTATTTTTCTTCTTTCCCGTGCTAGTGAGGAGCGTAGACTGTGTGGGGAGTGGCCTCTTGGTCAACTTTACTACAGATGCGAAAAGTTTGCCCAATGTGTGGGGGGGTGACCATCACCATTCGGCCCGCCCTCTGCGCGCATGCGCGCTCACTACTTCCTGCCTGTTGGAGAGAGGGAGGCCCAGTTTAGATACCGAGGCTACATTTATCTAATCAAGTTTAATTGACATTATGATTATGAATTATTTTTATGTGAAGCAACACATTTTCCACAGTGGTTCTTTACAGGTTGCTCATGTGTGTTAATGTTATATGTTTTGCAATCTCCCATGCTAGGCTAACTGGTAGGCTATAGTATTCCTGCAGGGAGCATGGCTGAATTAACTTTTCACTGAGCAAATATTTGCTGTTGGGGCCCCCATTAGTCTCCCATTAGTCTTGCATTGCTAGACCTCTCCACAGTGCTGTGCGGAGATGGGTCTGGCTACACCATACACAAAAAAGACCGAGTTGTTTGGATTTCTTTAACCCTTGTTAAAAAAATAAAAAAATAATAAAAATTTGACATTTTTGTCCCTGTTTCAGACTTTTTAGTTTTCGATAACACCACCTTACTACTAGTAGTTTTACTGTACTTTTTGGAATTCATGGTCAATAGCCCTCATTATAAAATTGTACATAATATTTGAGTTAAAAAAAGCAGAAATTATTTATGACTATTTATTATTTTGACTAATAGTTAAGATCAGAATTTTGTCATGAATGAAAGTGATCAATTCTATTTGTAAAGAGTGTTGTATGGAATCCAATTAATTTTTGTGGTAATTTGCTTAAAAAGAAACCCTTATTTCAGATATAGACATTTTTTAAAGGGGTCAAATTTGACCAGAGGACAACAGCAGGGTTAAACCAATTACAATTGTCTGTGGGTGGCGCTAAGCTCCAGACACAGAGCTGGGGGCTGTGCAAAATAGTTTCTAGAAGGAACTTGTGTGTTGGTGGAACATTTGCACCCTGCAAAGAAAACGCCACATAAAATATTAAATCATTTATTAATCCCGCAAGGGGAAATTACAATTTACACTCTGTTGTTATTACATACATTACACACAGGCCTGTATTACGCACACATGCTCAGTACCTATACATGCACTAAATGGAGCAATGTCAGAGTGAGGGGGGTGCCTGTGGAAAGGCGCCCCGAGCAGTTGGGGGGTTTGGTGCCTTGCTCAAGAGCACCTTGGCAGTACTCAGGAAGTGAACTGGCACCTCTCCAGCTACCAGTCCACCACCATACTTTGGTCCGTATGGGGACTTGAACCATGACCTTCCGGTTCCCAACCCAACTCCCTACTGCCACCCCCAAATTAATTGTTCACACAATACAGCAACGTGAGCTATTTTATGTAATTCGCTCTTACCGTGTAGCCTGGAAATCCATTAAGGGTCTGGCATTGAGTAATGAAAGTCGGCCATCTCGAGGGCCGGCACCAAGTGTGCATTTGCAAATCTCACTGCACGCAATTGGATAACATTACGACCAATCACAACAACACAGGGTAATGTATCCAGAGTCCCATATGCTTAGCTACCAGCGGAGCTAACTGGTATTAAACTGTCGTCTGTTAAGCTCGCCTCCAGCCCGCCTATATAAGATACACCGATGTGATTGGTGCAGCTCGGCTACAAGGGCATAGTTTATGAGCAGCATTACTCGATGCCGGAGTAACTCGCTGTGCAAATTCAAATTGTGCTCTCGCAAGAACTCTGGATATCCAGGCTAGGCTACTTACCGCGTGTACTTTGTCCAAAGCAATACCTGCCACACAAATACGTGTGACAGGGCACCTTAAGAATCATTTTCAGAAAGAACCAAGGAGGCCTTCCATGTTGCATGATCCAAATCCAAAACTTGTCATTTTCAACATGTAGCTTGATAGTTTGAAGTTTGTTGTTGTTTCCCCAAACAGAGAATGGCAACTCACAGAGAGGTAGATAAGATAAACATAGTATTAGCCTTTATTGTCCCCCTTTACAAGAGATTTGTCTTGGGCATTTGAGAGAACACATATGACATAGAAGCGCACAGCCTCTCCATATACAGACAATCTGTCTGTATACATGCCCAATCAAACTATATTAAATATTCAGTAACGCGCACACATCCATATACATCTGAATATACACACCAAGAACATTGCATGATGCCCTAGACCGAAATATTGGTGCCACATTACCATAACGCACCATAACGTAAACATGACAAACGTTAATTTTTTTTGTTGAACTTTCAGCTCTAATTTAAGCACTGCTTTATTTTAATTTTCCACCATTGCACTGATTGTGCCGAGAGAGACTGCTTTCCATTAAACACTATAATATAATCGGACCATACTTTTACATGTGAAAAGTCTGAATGAATAATTCAATGATTGAACAAAACTCAGAGTGAATTTGATTATCATTACACAGTTGTCAGAGCAAGGGTCCCAGTAATGTGATAGATAATCTGATTTGAATTGATTTGTTGTTCAGTAGGCTACAGCTGCAGTGGCTCTGCGTCTTCTCACTGACATGTCTGTATTTTGGCGCTAGGTGGGGGTAGATCCCCCCTTACCCAGAGTCGCCATGGAAACCGACAGGCGCCTTCAAGGATGTTGGGAGAGAGAACAGCGGAGCTTGAAGCACCCAGTGACGTAATGTTAGTGATGTGAGAGAGACCTTGATGCTGCCTTCATTTGCTCTTCGTAAATTAGGCCACCCACAACGGCTGGGTAAGTAGGCTACAGCTATTCATAAGAAAATGGATATATTTCCCTATGAGGGAAGGACTCATAAATAACTACAAATAATTAATGTTAGGGAAATCTGTTTGTCTGTTTGTAATGTGTTTCTGGATTTTTTTTAAATTACAGTAAATCGGCCGATATATCAGATATTTAAATCACCAAATATTTGTATCGATATCGGCCTTAAAAATCATTTATCGTTCTGGCTTTAATATATATATCTATATTCTAATAACCACAAACTTTGTTGAAATGCGGCACATTGCAAAACAAAGTGTTTTACAAAGTTCTAAAAACGGCCTCTAAAACTAAGCTCTAAACCGCAGTAAAAGAGAACACAATCTAAAAACTAAGCAGACTAAATAAAACTCACTTTATTTTATTTTTTTGTCAAGGGATTTAACGGTTTTGCCGCAAAGAAAACCTGAAATGACAAGTGACTACTTAATATTTCCGACAGTACCTGAATGCAGCAGTTGGCTGCTCCGCTCGCAGCCAGAGGAGCAGACAGCGCTGTGCACGAGGCAGAGGGGCCATCTCCACCGGGAAGGTAAGAAACAGATAAGTGCGGAGTGAACATCACTTCTGACGACATATACGGCTCTTTAATGTTTGTTTCTCCTCGTGGTGTATTTATTGTTCTTTAATGTAGCTACAAACAGTTTCAGAAAGCCCAGAGAGGCAGCCGGTCTGTCAGGCAGCAGCCTATGAGGGCTCGCAGATTCTCCGGTAAGGGATGCTGCAGTAGCTCAAACCCTCGGCAAGCAATTTGTTCCAGGTTGTAACTCTTGACTTAATGTTTGTCTGCCGTGAAGTGAAGGCTTGAGTTTACTACAATTTACAAGACTTACAAGGCACGATAGCACGTGTTTGACCACCAAAAACTTTGCTAGTTGTGTAAAAATGTTTCGCCGTTCGTTTGAGTGGTGAAAAGCTCACACCTGCAGCAATTAGCTGGCGGCTTGTTAAGACACAATCTCTGGTTTTCGTCATTTCCTTCCACGAGTAAACTATTGTACATGCAATATATTGTCTACATGCAATATAGATACAAATGATATACTACTTCAAAAGGAACTTTAAAGCAATTCAAATAAAAATTAAATTCAAATGGGCTTCATTGACATAAAAGCTTCAATAATGTTATCAAAGTACAATTTCTCCAAATATTAAGGCGGAAAATAAACAGTAATATGAACATTAACATTATCACAACATTAAGATTGATTTATATTAATTATATATACAGTAGGCCTATGTCTTGCATGTAAATGTAAGTTTATTCTGTGTGTGTGTGTTGCTGCCTTTAGGATGTCAGTATCATACTGAAAATGTGTCTTTTTGACACCACAGCCTTTGCTTTAATTCTTCAATTTGATTCTAACACATGCACCTGTTCACTGTCAGGAGACCACACTTGACCTTTGAGCTGTGAGTGACACCAGCTTCTACACACACTGCTTTATCTGGACTTGGTTTTCTTTCTTTTCTTTTTTTTATATCAGTGGATGCTCCTGCTGAAAACCTGAACTCATTTTGCTGCCAACAGAAACCTGCCCACATTCCCCCCTCCCCAGTGGTGGACAGATTTAATCTTGTGCAGTAAAGAGGAACACAATGATCACAGCTTCCATTGAAATCAAATCTCCATGGCAGCGGTGATGGTTTTGGGAGAAAGAACCAACCTGGTTACTTCAGGTTCCCGTTCTCTGCCCTGTGCTCGCTTTAGGCCAGGCCCTCGGGACCAAGAAAGAGAAAACCACGAAGAAACGATATGACTGAGACAAGGTGTGTGTCCGAGGTTGGTACCTCCCAGAGAGTGGCGTTCATCTTTTTCGTGAAGCAAAGTTGATGGACCGACAGTTTGGCCAATTTTTTGGGATCGACATTCATGCACCACAACTGGGAACCAAGTGGGAAGGGGACTTAAATACTTTGAGAAGGTATTTCCCTCCATTCCATAAGAGGCCTGTTGCAAAAAGCTGGATCTCTAGCTGTGGGGAGAGCCTGAGTACTCACTCACTTATGGGAAGATGGAGGCAGGAGCAGAGGCTAGTCCACAACAGCACCCGAGGAGGAAACCTGTGCTGCACGGCTTGGAGGACCAGAAAAGGGTGAGTTAATAAATGATCCTGTTTATCTACCAGATCTACCTGTGTTGTGTGACGCCTTAGGAGTACAACGACACCTCATGTGATTGGACGAGCAGTCTTTGACAGTTTAGTCTGGATAGGTTGATGCAGGGAAGCCAATAAGCAAAACAAAACTGTTGCTACTACAGATGTGATGCTGTCAGAAATCTTTTCTGGTACATACATACCAGTTTGTACATTTCGATCCTAAATTGTCTAAAAGAAATTATTCAAAACCATTTGTCTGATTACAAAAACAAATGTCTGGAGGGCATTTATATATTTGCACAGGTCATGAGGCCTCATTCACCAAATGTTCTTAAGAAAAAATTTCGCAGTTTTCTCAAAGATTCTGGCATTCACCAGTGTTTTCTTATTCGGGATTCTGTTCGTCGGTAGGAACAGACTCGACGCACACTCGAGCACTGTTACGCACAAATGAGAGCTGACATGTTTGCGCAAAATAAGTAGTTGTACCGTTTTTGTCCGTTCTAATTTAATAGTTGGCGTTGCATAGTTTATACACCAGAGGGCGCTCTACAACGTCCCTGTTGGCAACAATGATTATTTGTTTTTGTTCACAGGACTTTAAGTTTCACATCTTAAGTTTGTATTTTTATACATTTTATTCATCAGAACTTTAAAATATATTTGATGTTCCTTTGCTCTTTTGAGACAAAACAAATTGTCATTATTTTTGGGACAACTCATAAATAACTCCAAATAACTAATGTTAGTCATGAGTCTGTTTCTGGATATATATATATATATATATATATAAATTATTCTTGTAACCAAATATTCGTATCGGCCTTGAAAGTCCTTTATCGGTCGGGCTCTATTAGGATATTTCTTAAGAACAAATTTAAGAAAAAAACCTAGAAAGATCTTCTTGAGTGAGGCCCATTGTTGCCATGGCGTTGTGACTTTGTCTGACCATCAGGAAAACATACTCACGTGTCAAAGGACACATAACTAGATTGATTCAAAGCCAAAGAGTCACTGAAAGCATCAAGGCGTCTGCAAAGTCTTCTTTGATGCTGTGTGGTTGTGTAGAATTACTTCAGTGCTCTGTGTAAAGATTGATGGGGTACTTGATACCGTGACTCATTTTCCCTGTTTGAGCTTCGCTCTGCATTTTCCACATGATGTTGATCTAGTGTTGTTGCTGTATGCAAACCTCATACTGTAGCTCTGGTTCCCCAGGTTTTCATGGTTTGACATCAGATGGATTATATGGTTGTAATTTGAAAAGAAATGACAATTCCTTGGGTGTGTGAACCCTTTCAACATTGTATGAGGTATATTCAGAAATGTCAGTCTGCAAAACCTGGCTTTTTTTCTTGCAGTAGTTCTGTTCTTGCAGTAGTTCTGTTGACAGTTTACATTTTGGACATCCAAGTTTATTTGTTTATTTTTTATTTTTTTTTGTTACTTGACTCTGACTATGTGGACTTGTGATGGACTGGTGCGGAGGCACCAGGCAACAACCACGTACAGGCTAAATAGATGTCTGTTTATTCAGAGCAGCACATAAGTCATTTTAATGTGGAGGCAGACTGAATTTCTTCTGGTTGCCTGCAGTGAACGCTGATTCAACTGGCGTACAGCTTCCATGCTACATTTAGTGCTTGGTTTTAGGGAAAATCATGGAAAAATGTTGATCAGTGTTTCCAAAACCCCAAGATGACGTCAACAAATGTTTGTCTTGTTGTGTCCACAACTCACAGCTATTCAGTGTGTCAGAGGAGTGAAGAATGTAGAAAATATTTACATTTAAGAAGCTGAAGTAAAAAAAATCAAATTTTTTTTCCCATTAAAAAATAAATCAAACCGTTGAATCCTTTTTTTTTATTTTATTTTTATTTATTTTTTTATAAATAGTTTACGATTAATCTTTCCTCAGGGGTGGGTGACCTCACCTGGGTTCATAGAGCCAGGGCAGCTGTAGATTGGACAGTTGTTGAGGCTTACAAAGGCACAGGAGGCATGTTGGAGTTTAGGCACTAGTAAGTCCGGTCCTGTTCCCAACGGTGTGGAGATCCGTTGGACTTTACGCCCTCTGCTATACTGTAGGTGTGCGCACTGCCAGGGATCAGATTTAGTAAAAAGGTCTATTCCTTTTTGTGCTATTTTTCCTGTCACCCCTGTAAATTATTGATTTGATCAGGTGTGTTAAATTAGTCACTTGGGATTATGTAGAACATGAATATTAATTGACGTGACCAAAGCCCCAGCTGCTGTTTTCCAATTTTCCACACTGCAGAGCCTCTCTGTGGATGCTAAGTGACACACTGAGCAGCAAACTGTCTTTAAGCATTCCTGTCTGGTGTTTGGATTCATCATGAAATCGCCACACACCACAACTAGTTTTTTTTTTGTCTGCGGTGTCATTACTATGGTGACCAACCTTGATACCATTCATAAGGTGAGTTTTTGTCCCTTGCCTGCTCGATGACTTATCAGCAGCAACATGTCTAGATTTCATTAGAATCCTCCGTTGCAGCCTCAAAAGGTGGCGGCATCATCAATGGGAGACCAGACGAGGCCATACGCTCGGTGCTCTCCGGGGAATAGAGGTTGTGCCAGACTGAGCCAATACTCACCTTCCCTCTTAATGGACATCAGCCGACTTAAATAAATTGAAAGCACTGAGGTATTAACGTGGACACACGTGCTCCCATTGTTGGAGAATTACCTTAGGCATTCATGCAGCAAGGTTCAGTGTCCCCCGAGCAGTTACCGAGGCTGCGTGAGTACAAGATCCTATACGTTATAGTCGCCACAGTTGGAGGTAATTGGATTTTGTTCTCTTTTTGTAGATTTACTCTTTCACATGTCCCTAGCTCTATATATTAATGTTCATTGAGTGGCAATCATGGGCCTACATGGGAAAGCAGACAGCGTAAGAAGAGAGTCAAGGATGTATTGTACTGTGGTGAATGCAGGCTCAGTGTTTGAAGCCGAACTGCTGCGATCAGAAACCTGCCCATTTTGTAGACATTTGGTATTCATTGAACTAGTATTCCATGAGATAGGATCTTTTGTGCAATGTATATTCCAGCTGGAGACGAGAAAGGATTAAAGATGTACAGTATGTCCCTTCTTCTAGCGCTAATTGGAGGATGAGAACCACATGGGTTTTACCTTTTCAGAATCTGTTTGAAGCCTCCACCAATACTGAAAAAATTAGAAGTGGTGTGACAAAGTTTATATGTATATACTACTGTGTATCTGTAATGCAAAAGCATCTCAAGTTTGGTTTATCAAAAGTAGTTTGGTTCCCTAAAGTTATTCTAAATGGAAATTACTTTTTTAAGTTCAGAAGGTGCAGTTCAGGTAATTATTTTATTTTGACAAAAAGTAGGTGAAGCAGTGAAGAGTACCTACTTCATATTTTAAAAGCACTAACGTTGGGCCTAAATAATTTACAGCCCCTTATACATAGGCGTTGAATTTGACTGTGTGACTACCTTTGGCTTACTAGCTGAGCAACTCTGCCCCCATTCCGTGTTCATACCTTGTACAGAACGGCGAGGCAGACTAACCGCGCAACAATCCTGTATTGAACAGGCTGTGTAAAAGGGGCTTATAATTACAAAATCCACTTAAAGCTAGACAATTTTTGCTTTCTGCAATTTTCCATTTCTTTGAAAATGATAACATATTGTCAATTCTTTTTTTGTCTCCCAGAATTTGATTTTCTAACAAAAAGCAGGTGATTGAAGTACTTTATAGGTCTTGCCATTTGTTATTGGGAATTCAATCACATTTAAAACCTATTCAGAGGATCCTTATGCATGACAGTGACCTCTTCAACAGATCTGATAAATCTAACAGAAGCTCAAAGAGGCAGGAGTCAAGACCAAACTCATTTATAGTCAAGTAATTGGATAACCTGAAGAATATAATGTGAGTAAAAAAAAAGAGGTTTCTTTATAGTTGCTAAAAAGTTGTAGTTCATCTGGCAACATTATCATTAATATTCATAATTTTTTTATTCATGTATTGCGCCTCCTTTTGGTGAGCTCACATGAAATTATGTCGAAGAGATTCAATGTCTGTGAACTCCAGGTCTAGACAGGCATGCTTAATTTATTGGAGCACAATCAAAGAAAAGGAGCAGTGCGCTGTTCTTTGATTAACTGTGTCTGAACAACATATTGGACTGTTGGCATATCTTGCTTCCCATACAGCCTGATTCTTGAACATGTGCGCTAATGAAACACTGAATTCTCTGTTATTGGACTGCTGTTTTATTTATATCCTGACCTCACACTGAGTTATTGTGGATACATTACAGATTTACAGCACAAATGTAGAAGACAGTGTTGATATAGCCTTGTGTTTCTCTTAGTCTTGTTTTAAAGCTACCTACATACATGTTTGGTGAGAAAGCAACACTCACAATGTCCCTTTTATCCACAGTGTTGGAACACAAACCAGACTCTGTTATGCTGAGAAAAATAAAGACAGTTTGACAGCAAATCTCAACCTGTTCCACTAGTGTCTGATAGAGATGATGAAGGGCATTCACAAGGTGACAGAGAGCACTCTGTAATGGAATCTATTATTGATTCAGCCCATTGAGGATGAAAGGGAATTTGACACTAATTGCTCAATCAGAACCATTGGAAATTATGTATTTATTTTCTCTAGCCGTTTCTAACTGCTCATTAAGAGGCGTTCGATATGGTTGGGTGGGGTTCTGTAGGATAATGAGGTGTTTACAGTGGATATGCGTTCCGCTGACTGCTCTGCTGCAGTCATTCTGTAACAGCCTCATAATTGGCTAAGAGGTGCAGATGAGTGGAAAATCCTACACTGTTTGTTTCTTTCACAAGATGGACTTAATCCTGATCCTGAGGATACAGTTCACACTCAGCCGAAGAGGCCTGGTTAGTGAGCTTAAGAGGTTCTTCACAGCCAGGCTCTAGTGACTTCCAGCCCTGGAACAGTAATGAGACGTGATGGGGCACTGGCTTGTAAATACTTAAACTGACAAAGGTTCTTTGTTTGTTTAATTTTAAATGTTTATTGAAGCAGCATGCATGTCAGGAACAAATAAGAGAGACAAAATTATCGTTATTATGGTCAGAAATTACAGTCAGCCACAATGGGGATTTAAAATCAGATGTTTGATCTGAAGACAGTTATCTATCAAATTTAAGAATGGTAATAAGTCCATCTGAAGAACTGTACGCTAACGTGCACATCAGCACCACCTAGATCCATTAATTGTCAGTTGGCAGCAGGCTAAGCCTAGGCAGTAGCCCCCTCCCCCCATTGGATGAGCCTGGAATACCTCCACAGGGAGGCGTCCTGATCAGATGCTGAACCACCTTAACTGGCTTCTTTGCAGTGTCTCTACTTTATCTCCCTTTGGCTGTCTGAGCTCTTCACCATGTTCCTGAGGCTGAGCCCAGACAAGCTGCAACTAAAGCTCATTTCATCTTTGACTTTTTCTCAGATACCTCTTTACGTTAAAACAGTTAAGGTGTTTATGTTTCCATTTCAGCATACGCCTCAGTTGTATCAAATTGCTGGTGTGCTTGTAAAGGTAATCAAGGCAACAGAAAATTACTGCTTTCTCTACAGTGTTTCCTCCAATAGGGGATTTTCAGACATATGGGCGAGGTCACTGTGGCCGTACCCTCCCTGAGCTGTCAACCTGTTCATTAGGCTACAACATCTGTGCTAACCAGCACTAAGATTACTGCAGTGCAGTCAGTGCCCTCTTACATTATACTCTTAAACAAGCTAACTGTGAAGGCAGTATCTCTGTCCGCTGTACCTATTCGACCAGATGCGATGACCATTTGTTGCTGAACAGATTTTAATAATAATCTCTTTGATCTCCGCAAGAATTCAGACCCTGAGTTGAGACAACCGTTAGACTTGGTGATCACCGCCCAGAATCATCTCTTTACTGTTACGTTGGCCTGTTGCCAAAATAAGGAGAGTGACTAGAGGGGTGACAATTTGTCATTGACAGAGTTTGATTGATTGTGTGTCTTCCGCCCTGCACCGCTGGTATCTGAAACTAATTGGATGTAATATCAGAGAGATAGGACAGCAGGATGACAAATGAGCAGCCTTGTGAGATTATTTAGAACCTTTTATAGACATTTTTCCTCTAACAGTTGGTCCTTTCCAGCCAACCCCTGACTGGACAACTCAAATAAGTGATTACCATCTTTAGTGATCATAGTGGCTGGCTCTCATTATTTGATTGAGCTCAGGTACTCTGTAGCTGAAGCAGAAATAAACCATTTTCTGTTGAAGGTTTTAAGTTGACCAATAAAAAAAATCAGCATGGGGAGCAGGTTCTGGCACTTTGTGATTAGTGAAAATCTCAATGTTGTGAATGCTGTGTTGTCGGTAGAGATGAAGGCTCTTTTAGCCACCGGCTAAGCTTTTCCTGCAAACTAGGCAGCTGCAGAGGAGAGACGAGGGATTATTTTTTGTAGCAGGACTGTGTTTGCCCAGTCATGCAGCACTGACGAGCGCTGGGGCTCAGGGGTTTGGGTTAGGGAAAGGGAGGGGGGTTGGAGGGTGGAGGTGGGACCAGGCATGTAGCTCAGAGGTTGGGGGTTGGGAGGATGCTGCACTCAGGATGCTGCTTGGCCCTCAAGAGCCATCTGGCCATCACCCTCTCCCCGCGCCCTGATGGAGGGTGAAGGACAGGTGGCAGGGGCTGGTGGGATGGTTTGGACTTTAACTATGGGGCGTACGATTGGCTAACTGGGCCCCCTAAAACACCAACCCCTCACATACCAAATGCCTGCTCAGCTTCGTGTCAGGAAGACCTCCTTCATGACCCTGGAAAGAAATACAAAGATGATTCATTTCCAATTTATTTATATATAGATAGATAGATAGATAGATAGATAGATAGATATAGACATTTTAAAAATTTGAAGAGGGTTATATTTTCCTACTTCAGTTTTTTTCCTTGGACAAAAATAGCCATATCTTCTCTAAGTGAAAACACACTTGGAACACAGCAGTTGAACTGAATCATCAATTTAACAACAAAATAAACTAAGTTATCTCATCTAATTTCATCTAACAACATCAAAGATTAAAGAAATGGACTGAAATGCAAGTGCACACATAACAGCTGCAAATTTCCCCTCAATTTAATTGCGTGAAGTTGTTTTTTTAAATTCAAGACAGCTTTTTTGTCCTGAGCCTCTATACATATTCTACCCTGCTGGAAAAAAACTGGTGAACATGTTCTGTTTCATTATTGGCAACAGTACAACATACAGCTGAATTTGAACTATATACAAATCAACAACATAGCCACATCACAAGTTGAATGTTTGTATGTCTGAATGCTCCAATCTATATGACCAGAGAAATAGTGTTGTCAGTAACGCACCCAGCAGGGTGTGTGATGGTCCGGCTGTCCTGACTCACACCACATTGTAATCCCTGTCTGGGGGTCAGTGGACAGGATCTGGCTCAGTCTGGTTCAGGGGAGGTGTTTGGCTAATGAACAGGTGCTTCAGCTCGCTCCTGTGGTGATGGGATTTCCTCTCTGCTATGACCATTGTATGCATATTCACATGGAGAACAGCATCTTTTTAAATTTGTTAATCAATTTAGCAGGTGGCTGTGAATTATGAACAGTCTTTGTAAATTTAGGACTCTTTTGTCTTTGGTGTAATTTCACTGAATAATGAAGTTATAATTGAAACTGAGAACCAGCGTTTGTCATATCTGGGGAGAACTTATTTTAAAGCTGGCTACCTTCTATCAGACATAAGTGCTGCTACCACTTTCACCGTTTTAATTATTTCTCTTCTGAGAGCAGTTATTTTGATGTGTTCTTGCTAGTGGATATATTTCGTATTATTAGATATGCTTTTTTTCACTTCAAGCTTATAAAAAGAAATGTAAAATCCATGTGCAGCACCTGTTAGCATAGCTTCAGGCGCAGCTTGAATGTGACTGGAATAGATAGAAACAGGAAGGTAAGATTTTAGTCTTGTTTTGTTACTGCTGAGGTATGAACACGTGCAACAGCACAGCAACACCGGATCAGCATGTATGATACTTGAAGTGGGTTCTTCTTTGGCTCATTGGTCTTAATGTGGGTCCACTTCGGCATGTGCGTGTACGTGTACACAGAGGTATTGAGCAATGTCTCCACATGTTTTCTTCAATCCCTGCCCTCTCATCTTCGTCCTGGGAAATACCGCTGGAATTCAATTTTACACACCAAGAATTTCCAACTGATAAGGAGGGATGAGGGCTAAAAAAAGGTGCTGTTTTTCATCTGTAGCCTTGAGTGTGGAGCTGAAGGTTCTTCTCATATCTACAAACACCTGCCCCCCAGGCTGCACGATTATGACCAAAATGAGAATCACGATTATTTTTGATCAATACTGAGATCACGATTAATTATCACGATTATTTGTTGATTTTAACCAAAACTAATTTTATTGTCGAATAGCTAATTATAACTGTTTTCACATCCAAATTGTGCTACATTCCTGCTAATGCACAAATATGTGCACCAAAATAAAATAGATTCTCTTATTGACCAAAATTCAGTGCATCTCCTTAAAGAATAAATAAAAATAAATAAAGCAAAGAAAATGTAGCAAAACTTCAACAGTGCATTATTTTACATTGTGTAAATATAATTTAGGAAGCAAAATATAAACTTCTATTGTACCTTCATAATGGATGTGAATGTAACTTAAAATATACAATCAATAAAAAACAAATATTCCATAACAGATTGTAACCAAACAAACATTTAAAGGCAAGATCACTCTCTATTTGCCCTCTGTGTTTTCTGTACATCGTAGGTAGTGCCACCTTGGAAAAATATTTGCACGAGGGGATCACGTATCGTTTATCCAGTGTTTTGATTAAGAATATGAAGCTTTTTGTCACCGTGTTTATTGGGCTGCATTTGTTATTTCACTGTGTCTTTGGGAGGTGGTTGGGTGTGGCGATGCGCTAAAGAGGCTTCCTTTGATGGATGGCTGAGTTGGTGTTGTGGGATGATTGGTCTTTGCACTGTATTTCTTGGTCTTCATACATTCATCATATTGAACTTTATGGTGTTTTTTTAAGTGGTTAAAAAGGTTTGTTTTGTTGCGCCAACACAACTTTACGGGCACTCTTTGCATATGACCTATTCTTGTTTTGTGTTACTTGCCTTGAACCCAAAATGCTTCCACACAATGGATGATGATGATTCGGACAAGCCCCTCGGCCTCACCCTCCGTACATTAGACGTTTTTTGTTTTCTTTAAGATAGTTTATAGCCGTATGACCGACTGCTATCGGTTGTGGAATTTTCCTCACATTACTCTGTCCTTTGTGACTGTCTACATCTAGAAACTAAGCTGCATGTTGCAGGGAACAACTCTGATTGGCTCACAGAGGCACGTGATCAGACAGTGGTTGACAGAGCGCTGGTTTGGCTTTGCAACATTTTGTTTAAAAAGATCGCTCGATCACGCAAATTTGATCGTGGGAAGCCATGATCGTGATTCAAATTTGTTTAATTGTGAAGCCCCCCCCCCATACTCACACTCCACAGCCTCTTAACCTCATCCCTACCTCTATCATCGTGCCATAGTGTAAATCTGACAAACATTTGGAGAGAAATTCATTTTAAAATAATTTATAATGCCTGTGCTCCTCCTCTGAAAATATTTTTTTTTCACTCTGCTCTGAAAAAGCAACACAGGTAACTAAATCAGCCGCAAGGGGCGAATTTAGTCTTCCACAACGCAAAACCACATTTGGGAGGATATAATTCTTCTTTGTGGCTATAAATCAGTGGAATACTCTTCCTACAGAGCTAATTTCATGCACTAACTTGCACTACTTTTCACGCTTAGCAAAGCACTGGTTGTTAACTAAGCAAGACTTGCTTCCACTACTAAATAGATGTGCTACATTACTGTGTGTTTCTGGGGTTGGATACGGGGACAATAATGTCTGTAGATTTTTATGACTTCATTTATCTGTATTGTATATGTTGAACTGTAAATAATTTGTCTGTATTTTAATGTGCCATCTACCTGCCCAGGGAATATGGGCGGAAATTAGCAACTTGCTACAACCAATCTATTGTTTTTTTGTGCACTGTCCCTGTTAAAATAAATAAATTACATTTACAATTGTAGTAGGAGGCTCTGGACAAAAGGAGAGTGGAGAAGAGGAAAGGTGGACAAGTATTCTGTATATTTGCCTCCTTTGTTACAAGAAATAGAGATTTCTGCCATGTGTTGTTCAATTAAATATTGGTGCACAACTTTTGCCTGCAGGGTTATGGAAACACAATTGTCACTGTGACAATACTGAGGGAACATGGGGCCTGTGTCCAGAAGGAAAATTGTATTTTTCTTCTAGCTGTTGCTCCAAATTTTACTTCATTGATTCATTTATCATTTTTGTGCCATTTTTGTTGCTATGTTTTACTATAGATAGAGTAAGAGCATGGCATCATCTGGATTAATATTAGACTAAAGCTAAAAATATGTGCTCCAGGTACACAGATAACAATATGTAATCAAAGCCCATCCATCGTAGTACCTATGTTGGTATTATTAAGCTTCCATGAGATGATTTGTGAGAATTTATTCACAAGGCTATAGTGGGAATGTTGATGTTTTTTATATTTATCCGAGTAAAAATCCTGTTTTTATTCATGGAACAGATTTTCCATCAGTGTCTCTTTGCGAGTAATCTGCTGAACATGAAGTGATGAATCAATGATTTCCTGTCTCCAATACCTTCCCCCAGTCTCTTTCCACCTTCCAATGTTGTTATTCTGCATCTCAAAGCACACTCAAGTCAATGTGATGCATGGAGTCAATGTTCTTGATGGATATGTACCTTCTACAGCATGCAGAGGTGGGAAGTAGCTAATTATGTCTGCTTGTTTCTGTACTTAAGGACTGATTACTTTCTGCTTAGATGTGTCTTTCTTGCTTTTGCATGTTGGGCAGCAAACAACATATCTAAGAATGTTTCATTTAAAATGATCATATCACTTAAACAGTTTGATAATAATTTAACACATCCGAAGCAGCTGAAAATATCTCAATGTGTTGCAAATGGTGACTTTTCAGCCCTCTGATGGTGTCTAGATTTTCATCAAGTGCAATGGCTCATTAATGTACTACTACTGAAGTACTACAGAGATATTTAATATTTGTATCATTGTGGGTCAGGATGTGAAGAATTTCTGACCCTAGGAGACTGTGTGTTCCCTCTGATGGCTGCTGGATGCTTCCTCAACACTATTTTGGAGGGCAGTGCTGCAGACATGGAGCTGCTCTAATTGAGCAAATCAATTCGTGGGAGAGTACCAAGCTTGGCATTAGAACAGATGTTTTCCATCTGACTATGTCTATAGACACAATCATGTAAGTGATGGGCAGCTGGGATGACGGGCAGGTCAGGGTATCTATTTCGTGGGGGAAAGGGAAGCTTAGTTGTAAATATACAAGAATAATTATGAACAACTTTTCACTGTTAAAGTTTTGAGTTTTTGAGAAATCTGACATAACAAAAAATGCAGAGTTATAGGAAAGTGCAGAAGATTTATTAGGTAGTAAGTTATGTTCAGTATCTTTCCTGACTGGAAAGAACTTTTTCAAGTGTTAAGTGATAGGAGCTGGTTGCAATACAGTCTCTTAACTAAACTTAGTCCAAAACTGCCTGCAAAAATTGGTGGATTTCTGAAAATGCAATGACTTTAAGTTAAGTGAAGCAAAATGTTGATAGAATACATTTGACCGTATTTGTATATCCATGGCAAACTAAATTAAAAATAATTGCCACAGAGAACAAGTGGGGCATAGTGAATGCAGGAGAAAGTGTATGAGATTTTGTATGATGATTTTTGATGCAAACTATTCATGGATCATCCTAGCATTGATCAACAGCTTGACGGACGAGACCAGGACACTTTCTTTTTAGGCTTAAGTATTGCATCATGATGTATGCAGTTCACGATCAATAAAAACTCTCCAGACACAGTGTAGATAATTCAGAATGTCAAAACTGTCTCTGTGAAAGTGTAGCTTGTGTTGCTCATTAGTCAGTGGTCTTGTGTAAGGTAAAGTAAGGCACATGTATTGCAAAGGTCAGACCAGGACACTGGGGCGGGGAAGCCTTGGAATTTAGAGGGCAACCTGTATTGAATAACATAACATCTCTGTGCACACATTTTGGACATTCTGCCTTCTATGACAGACCAGGACATGAAAGAGAATAGGGAGGTTGAATAGAAACGCACACCAACTCACCAGGGTCACCACGAGGCTATATCCCTATTCCAGGCTGCCAACCTCCCTCCTCCTCTTCCAAAACAACCCCCATTCTAGTATCACTTACACACATAATCAATACAGGCTTTCTGCTGTTATTGATCCAGGTACGGTGTATACACAGCTGCTGAGCCCAGACTGTGGCCTCCTGCCTGGGATCAAGGAGCCAGAAAAGGACACTTGATCACACGCACCTGGTTCTCCTCAGCCATCTCCAAGATCTGTCGAGCACAGGGAGATCAAGAGAGAATACAGACATCTACGGCTTTTGCCTTACGATTACAATCAATCTATCATTGACAATATAATGAAGTATGGTCTTGAATTATAACTGCAAGGCTATGTAGAGTACTGACCTTTTGTAGAGTACTGACCTTTGATTAGCTATCAAAACATTAAGGATGGTTTTAATATTTGGGCTTTTCTTCCTAGATAGTGAATACATAGAGAGGAGTGCCATTGTCAACCAGCGGAAGCTTAATTCAAGGTTAATGCTGTTTGCTCTGGAAAGGCTTGTATCTGACATAATGCAACACATAAGGTGTGACTTGTTGATTTTGGAGTGATTCAACATCTACTCTTCAGGTGACAATAATCAACTTAAAATTTGATGTCATGCCTTAAAATGTAACTCTGTCTTCTGCCAAAAAACTGCTTTCTTTGGAGAGGAATGAGAAATGCAATTTGTACCAATTACAAGACTATTATTAATGGGTATAAAGTTCTGGATGTTGACATCCCATCAAAGTCTGCACCTCATTTTTATTTGTCATTAACTGGCATGAACACCAAAGAAGATAGGCCCATGCTTTGCAACGGTGACTGAATTCATATTTGCTGCTACTATTCTCTTCTGCCAGAATAACTAACCTGGCAGGATGACAGTAGCAGTCTGTCAAATAAATGAGCTGTTGATGAGGCCTGGGAATTTTGTGCACGTGCCAGATATATAAAATAATGCAGATGGGTTATAAATTCCGTATGTCAATGAAGGGCCACCTACTTAACTTTTTTGTTTTATATAATTCAGTACTGTAACCAATTTGTCGTATGCCAGTTAATGACAATGTGTCATTAACTGGCAGAGAGATGCAGATTGCATTGTTGCTTCATCTGTCATTAATGAATCTGCCCCTTACCAGCATTAGCTAGCTAGTTAATTCAGTATCTTTCTGTGTGAGCATCCTGTGATCAGGAATTATAGCTTTGCAAAGACGCATACATGTCTTTTTTCAGAATGGACACCATGGAGACACCACATTCACATAAAAGAAAACTGAACATGTGGATGTTGGCCTACTGCATGAGACACCCTGTTTTTTACAGAGAGCGATAAATGCCAGGGTTAATTCTATCCACGTAATTTCTATGCTATAAACCCCAGATTTGCTTGTATTTAGGGCCGTGTGTCTTCAGAAAAAATGCAAAGTAAACTTTTCTAATGAGGTTTGGTCCAAAGAAATCAAACTGTAGGCGTGATTTCTTCTCACTCTGTGATTGTGGGTTGCCTGAAGGCTCTTGTATAGCTTGGTGGTAGGGGTGAATATTGCCTGGAGCTTCTGAAGACAGCTTTGCCCATAATGACAGCAGACCGAAACTGCATCCTGGGAATTCAATTACCTTTAATTTTACCTTCCCCACTTGGACATATTACCCTCTGTCAGAGCCAATCAGTATAATAAAATCAAAAATGACGTGTTATCCTCTGATTGATTTACACATGGATTGGGCTCACTGCCTTGGCATAATTTAATTGTTGCAATAACCTACAAGAACTGTAAATTCTCACCCTTTCAATGCAGTATTGACATTCATTTGTTCAGAGGACATGAGGTGATGCGGCATTGTGGGAGCCTCATGCGTTTGACAGATCAGAAATGACACTAGGATTAGTGAAAATGATTAGTTCAATGTAGGGGTTTTGGTGGGGATTAATGGTGACTGGATTCATGTTGTAAAAGTTGGGTTTAAGGTATAGCAGGGAAAAGATACATTACTGACTCCAATCTACAAAGTGTTACCTCAGAGACTGGAGTTCAATCCCTTCATCAGCACTTTGCTTCTCAGTTACCCCCTTTCATCTCTCTTTACTTAGGTTTCTTTCCTAAATTAATCATGAGGAAATAGACCAAATTTCCAGGGCAATTAGTTGCATTAGAATGAAGATTATTCTGAAATGAAAGGCAACCACATACATGTCAGGATAAATGGTGACAATTCCCAGCAGTCAAATGATGCGTGAGAGGGACAATACCTTACTGTAAGAAGTAAAAAGGATGCTAGCAGAGATACTTAAAACTCTCCAGAAAAGTACATCTTGTTTAAAGTCAGTGGCTGGTGGCTCTTTGGTGGTGATGGCTTTTTGAGCATTTCACATTTTGTTTTCTTACCTTTCCTTCTTTTTCATTCCTGATTTGTGAGCTGGTGAAACCCAATTTTTCATTGCAGCTGATGGGGCAGTTGGCTCTGTTCATACCAATATTTGCACGACATCTAAACAGTCAGCCTCTTCATTTCTTCCAAGGCTCTGATAGGATAAAAAGGAGTTGTTTTCAAACCTGACTCAAAAGACAATCCTGTGCACATTCAATACTTTCTCATGTGAATGGTGTTATTGTACTGTTTACCACTCATGGCTGTTCTGTGATAAATTTCTAAAGTTGTTCTTGTCTCACAGTATTAGAAATGGGTTTGGCAGCTCTTAAAACTCCCAAACTAATTAGGCAAACTGGTGGTATAGTGGTCCTGGTTTCAGCTTAACACTAATACTTGTAGCAACATAGTCACATCAATGTAGTCCCTTGCTTTTTTAACACAACTTTTGCCTAAACATGGCCTTATTCCCAAGAGTGTCTGCCGTGTTGCTGCCATAGCTGACTGATTTTTTTCATTTTATTTTTTATATACAGTTGTCACATCAGATTGTGCTATGATCAGAATTAAAGTACCAAACAATATTTGTTCTTTTCTATTCCAAGCCCCACACACACACACACACACACTTGTGTTATGGTGGTAATTCCTATCATTTTAAGCACTACAGCAGGGGTCATCCAACATGGGGCCTAAGATCGTTGCAGTAATGTAATCTTTGCTGTTAAAAGGACTCTGAGGGCGAGTGTGATAACCTAACCTAATAGTGGCTTCTTATATACACCACAGGCCATGCGCGCGCACACACACATTAAAATTCATCTTTTCCTTATCTGTGTTGTTAGTGCTTAACAGTGCTGTTCTTTGAACAAGCTTAAAATCATCTCATTAGAAAACACTTAAGCCAAATACTTTCAGCCTATACCTTTCATTAAAATTTGACATTCATAAGTGTGTGTGTGTGTGTGTGTGTGTGTGTGTGTGTGTGTGTGTGTGTGTGTGTGTGTGTGTGTGTGTGTGAGACAGTGATCACACACACACCATCAGTAGGAATCGGTAAAGAGCGGAAAAGGGCTCTAATCAATACCCATCAGAGTTCCGCTGATCAAATATTTATCCAGGAAGAGGGGGAGAATGGACTCAGTCTGTCTGCTCTGTTGGTCGTTTTCTTTTCCAGGTCTGTCTGCACACGTCTGGCCTCTCTTTGTAATAGGACTCAACCTCAGGGCCCTTAGTGATTGTTGACACAGTGGTGCTTTGCTCAGGAGAAAAGGCTTTTGAACTCCATGTATCTTGATCAAAGTCTGTGACTCGTGGTGTTGAAGTGGGCCAGCACTCTGACTAGGACATGTTTTTACATCACTGAGGTGACGAGACCTAAAAGTAGTTAGTCTTTTGAGGAGATGCATTCTGGATTGCCTGCCAAACCGCAGCAGACAACCAGTGAGTGACAAGAGATATGGAAAAACAATGTTTTTCTTTTTCAATGTGTTTGCTCATAAATGTCGCCTCTGTGTCTCTTTTCCCCTCGCTACCTCTTTCATTCTGTCTGAATGGGGACGTGATGACAAAGTTAAATTCCTCTTTTAGAAGGTTGGATATCGAGGTCTGTGACGCCCATTTCGAGCAGGTGTCCAGGGGTAAAAATATGCAGATCAAACTGTTTTCTCCACTGTCCGTACTGCACCAATCACCTTTTGTGTTGACACCAATAGCGTTGATGTGTTTTCAGAGGAGAGATGGTGAGAAACATGAGGTGAGTTCTTGGTATGGACAGTTATGAGCTGTTGAACCAAAACAGTTCATAGCAATATTTGTGAATCATCCGGAGTAACAGGGATTTCAAGAAAGAGAAATTTCTGCAGATTTTTTTAATTTTCAAAGCTGTGGCTACCACAAAAAACACCCCATAGTTTATGGTTGGTGCAGAAATCTCAAACAGATGGGCTAAAAAAAAAAAAAAACTATCTGCATTAATAACACTAGAAGTCAGTAAGGTAAAATATGACTTTTTTTTTGTAATTTGGGCAAACAGACATTTATCTTACAAATAAGTGCTTAATCTTGTTGATGCTCAAATCCTGTAAATTAAAATTTTCCATGAAGCAGCGCTGCTCCTTCACCTATTAAGTTAAAACGTATAATAAAGGATAGTTAAACTTGGCAAACTTTTAAGGTGGTTGTCATTGTATTTTGTATTGTTTTGTTTCTTCGTATTTCCCATCCCTTGTGCTAACTTGTGTGCCACCTGTTAATATGATTTTCCTTTCACACACCTGCTCGTTACATTGCCTTTATTATGATGACCTGCTCAAAAAGAAAACCTTGGCTTTGACACGGTGAGTGCCACATTGTCAAATATTGAATCGATCTAAACGGCACATCTCCACCTTCTGCCATCTAATTGGTGCAGCCATCTATTGCTTTGTCAGGCAGAGATGAACACTCCTCAAACAAGATCAATTCAAGACACACATGATAACGGAATGTAAAAACATGTTAATTTATTGGCTGTTGGGACCCTTGTCTCTCTGTCACCCTCGCTGGGGGAAAAGGATTACTCCAAAATCTGAGGATGGAAATGTTGGGCGAGGTGATTACTCTGTTATCCTGGTGAATGTTTATCTGTGTTTTTCTGCCCACTCTTCCAAAATCTCCAGCAGGTTTAATGCTGGTTCAGTAGTCAGGTTCAGGGGGTTAATTTGCGGCCTGTGTTTTCTCTCCCAATGAGCTTCTCCTTCCAGCTGTTTAAGCTATTGGCAGGCAGCTCTTCCCACTCTTACATCAGCCCTCCCTGGCTCGCTGAACTGTGGAGCTGGCAAAAGTGATTGGTGAGGGGCGGAGGTGCTGCAGGAGGTGGTGCCAGTTGGCTGAAGCAGCGAGAGAGTGCTTTTTTTTGCTAAAGAGACCCCCTGTAGCTGCAGTGATAACAGAATGATAGTGTTTGACTATGAGGCAGAGGAGCCGGGTACCTCGATGCAGTGTTGAGCAGGAGATAACACACACACACACACACACACACACACACACACACACACACACACACACACACACACAGAAGTAGAATGTTTAAAGATGTGTGCGTATTTGAAGTGGTCAAGTAGTGTGACAGCAGCAGTGCAGAACATCCAGACTCTGTCTGTCTGTCTGTCTGTCTCCATTGAACTGACAAAGCAACATCCAACAGCTCCACTTATTTAAATATACTTTTCTGCTTTTCCTTTACTGTGCTTTCTTTGTCACCCCTCCCACTCTTACTGAAAGCCAATGTATTGCCTGGATCTTAATTACGCAATATTAAAAATACACAAGACCATACAAAAAGAGCCCAACTGTTAATTGCTAAGCTGCTATTATTAACCGATATTGGCTTACTGCAGATGACATGAGTGTATATGTTGGCAGATATACATTAGACTATTATTTCATGATGTTATAGTTGGATTCTTTGTTTTGTTATATTTAAGTTAATGTGTTTAAACTTTGTGTATCAACATTTATCACATAAATTTTATGTGATCTTAAAAATGAAGATCAGTCGGATTCAGATTTTGATATTTATTTGAACTAGATATCCTTTGGCTTAAATGTAGTTTTAGTCAGGGTCTACATATGTCGGTGATATGTCTGGCCTAAAGAGATCCAAATAGTGTTTTTTTTTTGTGTGTCAGTGTGTGTATCTCTGTGCAGTGTTGTGGATGATTGCTTTCTGTTTCAGTATTTAGTCTGACAAAATGCCTTTCTTTACTCTTTTGCCCTGCTATACCTGCTCTTTTTTTCTGCATCATTCTCTTTGCCTCAGTGGTTTGAACTGCAGAGCTGTGAATCCTGCTGGTAACTCCTGTAAACCCCCCCCAATTGGCCTGTTCCCTCTCTCTCTCTCTCTCCCTTCTCACTCTGGAAATCTTAGTTTGAAGTGAAGGGTTTCACCCATCACAGTGAAATTCTGCAGTTGTTTATGATGGTGGCCTACATTTGTGTTTCCAGTTGACACAGGTTTTTGTTGTCCTAAAGCAGGGATGGTCCCAAAAATGTAAGCTGTATTAAGTTTGGAATTATTTTTAATCACAGGAAATTGTTTGATAAAACCCACTCTAGAAAAACAATGATCCATGTAAAGTGTGGCTCCATAAATGACAAATTTTGCTTTAATTGACACCCACATTTTTATTTGTCAGTTGACAGTATGTTCCAAGGCCAGATTATATTATTTTATATTTCACATTCTCTCAGTGGGGGTAATTTTCCATAAATTTCATTTTAACAGTCAAGGTGTGGATCCTTTTGTAATTCTGCCAATAAAGGTAATTTTCCCACACAGCATGCGTGTTAAACTACAATAGGGAAATATATTTGTTTACATCCTAACTGCAGTTACGTACAGGACGAATCTTGCTGCAGAGATTCATGGAGTAACCACTGAGTTGTCTGCTTGGATTGCTTTTTCAAGGTCAGCTTGGGCTCCACAGCACCTGCCAAAAATGTAAAAAATGCCTCCTCTAGAATGAAAATGAGGCTGTTTGGGTGTTCTCATATCTTAATTTAGACAACAGTAAGCACTTTTAACTATAGGTTAACTTAGATTTGGAAGCCAAGCCTGCAGTCAGCTGTTTTTCAGCAGTTTTTGGAATGATGCAGAATTCACATTAGAGTGTGTGCTCCCTGTTTGTGCATGTGTGTATGTTTGTGTGCATGCATGTGTATATGGGGTGGTGGTGTGACTGAGAAGAAAAAGCTCATTTATCACAACATGCTCTGGAACCTTCCAGGGTTCAGCCTGCTGTCCAAGTCTTCTCTAATGAAGAACACAGCTGAGCCTATCAGAGCTTACTTCCAATAAGGCGGCCCCAACTGCTAGCCAATCAAACACGTGAGGTTCAGCAGAGCGACGGGCAGAATTGATGAGAGGAGTAAGTCCAAGTGAAGGATCACCATAAGCTGCCTGAGATAACACTACGGCAGAGCCGTCAGCTCCATGGAAATGCAATAAAGCCTGAACCATATCTTAGTGTTGGGCGATGGGTGATAACAGTCCTATAGTGGAGTATGGAAAATAGCCCATTGTGAAAAGCAGTGCTTCCAGAGCTATACATGTAGAGCAATGGAAATAGGATGATGTGTAAATACAAGAGGTCTACAATATTTCCTTTTGGTCACCACTATTCTTTAATGGGACAAAGAATGAGCAGCTGAGACGATTTGTTAAATCATGGTTGTCGAGGTGTACTGTGCAGGGCCTCTGCTGCCACTGTGAGCAGAATACAGATTACGGTTTAGCTCCATAGTTCGCTCTGAGGGCACATTGACACTCTTTAAAAATTGTTTAACTGAGTCCTCCTCCAGTAGAGCTTTTATACAGTTTGCAAGCACTTAACCGAAACCAGTTTTGAGGAGACATTGGTCTTATAATGTAAGACAACTACTAACCCTTTTATTTATTTTTTACACTTTTTTGGTTTCTTTGTAGTGTTGGTACTTTATACTGGTACTTGGTTCTATAATCTATTTATCTTCTACTTTTAATTCTCCTAAACCTGCTTTTTACCATCTACTCTTGATTCAGGAGAGAAGCATCTGGTGAGAAACATCCAATCACTTAAGCGTAAAATTGTGTTTGGAAAAAAAACTTCTCAGAAAACAGAACAGACATGATTCAAACTGATGGCAATAACATACACCTTTAGTAGTGTTATAATATTTGGAAATCTACAGGGTTTCTGTGTTGAACATTGAGAATAACATCAAAGAAAATGGTAAAAAATAAAATAAAAATTTAAACCAGCAGCTTCTCTCACTTCACAGCTCTGCCGCATGTCTCTCTTCATCCTGGAAGAGCAGTCCCTTCTCTGCTTAGATTTTCCCCAGTGTTGATTGTTTTTTTTTCACTTATGAGACTCTATGGTGCAATTATAGTGTGTTTTATGTTGTACAGATTATAAAGCCCAAAACTTGTAATTGTAGGATACAGATAAATTTGACTTGAGGCATCGTAAAAATGTCCAATGAGGTTGATCTTGACATCTTGAGTTCTAAATCCTCTGAAAGTGTAACAAAGTGAAGATAAATCCACTTTTTGTAAATTACAATGAATGGGGCTCGATTTAGTTTTGACCGCCTTCACATTTAAAGCATTTTCACAGGTATGCATTGACATGATTAATGACTGTTGGTTTGTGGGCTTTGATCAATGATTATTGGACTGTTGCATCTCTTATCTTATCAACCTGCCAAGATGCTGCTTGTTTGGATAAAGGTGTCGGTCACGGGAAAATAACTTCTCAAGGACTTCGGTGTGTTGACTTGTAGTAAAAGTGTGTCAGGAAAGCAAACTCCAGTAACTGTTTCCTTACAGAAACCTGGCCTTATTTTACAAAGGTTTTCACGATGAAGGCTTTACAGGCATTACAAATGAGACCTGGAAGACTAGTGACTCTGGTCTGTTTTATTTTTGGTAGTAATTTGTCTTATTGGAGAAAGCAGGTTAACATTTTAAATTTTCTAATCCAGTGTGCTACTTCTTAAAAAAAAATTAATGATGGAAGTACCGAACCAGCAGATTAATTTGCTAAATTGTGATCCAGTTCATGCAATCGCATCACATTTTTTAAATGCTCTTTGGCTTGGAAGAAAGAGTTTGGTGTTGGCAGCTGGCATCAGAGACAAATTGTCAAACAGCCAATTGGGCCTCTCCGGTGTTGTTGCATTCGCAGCCTCTCACTGGGTCGGTTTTGTAACGCATGTGTGAGTTGCTTGAAGAGAGAAAAACGACCATCGAAGTCGGATGATATCGACTGCAGTCCAGAGGTGCTGTCGCAAGCTGATGTATGAGACGAGGAGAAGCGTTCATCAACGGACAAGAAGATTACTCGTCCTTCCTGAGACTCTCTCACATTGCCTCTGTCACCTGCTCAAGTGAGGATCCATCACCCTCTCTCCACCACCCCATCCTCTACATAGCAGAGTGGCTCTCCAGCCTTTTCTTTTCCTCCTCCTTTATCAGGAGCTCAGGGGTTATTGGCCCACTATAACTTCCTGTATCAACAAATCTAAATCCAACTTGATTCACAGATTCCAAGGTTACTGAATAAAACAAGGTATCTACCAGTCTTAAAAAAAACAATTACATTTAGCTTCCTCCAAATAAAAGGTCTTCAATTAAATTTTATGTCTTCAGTGTTTTCTTTTGTCTGTCGTAGGTTGTATGTATGTATGTATGTATGTATGTATGTATGTATGGTCGTATGTTTTATTTTTTTATCTGATTGAAGGCTCTAAACATAAGTTTTAGACTTCTAAACTGAAAGTGGAATGTTCCTTTTTTTTGTGAAGTTTCAGGCATTGAGATTATGGGAGAATGGACCAGAGTGCAGCATGTCACACACGCACACATGTACACGTTGGCATTTCTGTCATCCGGTCCCCTGAGGGTTAAGCTTGATGACTTGTTGGTCATCAACACACAATCCTCATCTCACTTTTTAAAGGTCCACTTCACCAATTGTTCACTGCATATCTCTTATCTTTCTGTGCATGACAACCTTGCAGTGAGCTCCATTACCCTTAGTCACTAATTGTGGGAATCATAGCTGTTATTGCGGCTGTGCTGAGCACAGATCTTACCCCTGATGATGCAATCACAGGCCAAGCAGTAGCAAGACAACCTCATTTCAACCCCCAAGACCTTGAATCACTCTGTCAAACAACATTGTGAGACTTTGAAACCAATAAAGATAAAGTTTGAATTTTTAAAACGGGAAAGTAGGAATAAGACTTTGAAACCATTTTTTCTTTTGTTGCTGCTTGTCCCGTGACTACATTATAACCTACAGGATTTGGATAGAGGCTTCTGATGATGTGAAGAGTTTTGTCAAGTGTACATGGTCATCTATGTGAAGGAGATCCTGTAGATTGACAAATTGGTGAAATGGGCCTTGAAATTCAAGTCAGGTCAGCAACAACTCTATTAGGGCTAGTTGTCGTATTTGATATAGTACCAAAACCGTGACTTCAATACTGATTCCTAAACAATACTTTTTTCAATACTAGTTTTATAAACAAAAAGAAATTGCAACATTACACATTATGGCGCAATTTCTTTTTTTTCCAGCTCCTACTACGTGAACCCCATCTTTGTAACGTAGTGTTATTCCTGTGTGCCTCTGCAACGTGTAACGATACAGCCAATCTCAAACATTATTAGATCCTGGTAGGAACATGCTGCATGCTTATTAGCTTACTGTAGCTAATGCAGCGTACTCCTTAGATATTGAAATTGGGTATTGAATAACAAGGCCGTTTTTTGATACTATTCAGCCCTACTGACTAGAAGCAGTTTGTTGTCATTAACACTTATGCTCTCTACCTACCTACGTCATTCATTAGAAGGCTTTTTTTTCATTGATATCCTTAATTAATACAACATATATGCATTTTGAGAAATGAAGACACTGAAGTAGAGGTAGATGCAAGAAAGTGAAGGCAAAAAAATCAAGTTACCACACGTTTAAACTTAATTCCTGGACCACATTCAACATTAGATACTAAGGATGTCTGAGTGAATTTCCTTTGGAAGTGGCTCGTACAAGAGCTTTATACGCATTAACAGGAGGTCCAAATACTTCTAGAACAGTTCTCCTTCATGCAGACAAAATACTTGTTCAGTTTGCCGCTCTGACATGGCTGTAGTGACATTGATGTCATTCAGTCCACATCTGTGTGTGTCAGTCTGATGCTTTGATTCCAGAGTGAAATGCTTAAAAATCTAATAAATGGAATTTATTAATACTGATACCACAAGGACAGTTTTATTGGTATCTGAATCATATTGGCAACCACTCTGTTGTCGATGTTGTGTAGAAACCTTGGCCCTCATTTATCAACCTAATGTAGAAACCAGTGCAGAAATCCTCTTACGACAGGTTTTGCGCGGAATTCATGAAATGTTCGTTTCACATCAATCGGAGCGTAAGAATGATCGTACATTGATAAATGCAGCGGCTGGAAACGATCGTAATTTAAATATCAAGCCCCAATATATTATTGGTTTTAAGGCCTCCACCCCAACCTTGTCTCTTGATAGCAGAGGGGCTGGAAAAACAAGCCGAAATGTCGGTCAGTGGCAGAAAGAAATTGTTCACTTTTAACGACGCTTCAGTGAATATCAAGATGATAATCAGTGAAATAAAATGGCATAGACTGTGGATGATGATGACCATATAATTACTCTCCCTGAGACCAACATACAGGTCAGCTTTCTGCATTCATTTAGCTCATATACACACATATTACCCATATGGGAACTGTGTGTGTGTGTGTGTGTGTGTGTGTGTGTGTGTGTGTGTGTGTGTGTGTGTGTGTGTGTGTGTGTGTGTAAATATGCAATGCCATTTTTTTTTCCCCATCCATTGAGTCTTAATTGTCTTTTTAACAATTTGTCTCAGTCTGACCATGGAAAACCACCATCTCTGATTAATGAGCATTTTGAAATTCCGTATATCCACTTCGCTGCCTGCAATCCTTCACCAAAGATAAATGGATATGTAAATAAATGGAGGTGAGGTAAATAGAGTCCAGGAAGGAAGATGCATGAATAGTGCATGTTGTAAATTGATTTCCGCTTTCCTACTCATTTACTCAGCTCAGAATACCTTGTGAGCCTGTGGGTGTACACGGTGTTTGTCTTTTGTAGAGCATTCGGTGCCAAAAAGGTTCTATTTTCATCTACGTTATTTGTTTGTGATGAATTCTTTTTATTTTTTTTTATTTACACAGCCAAACAAAAGTGGAAAACATTGGGTCCAGATGACAACATACAGAAAAGTACACTAAACACACAGTGCACAGTGCACCTTCTCCACAATCCTTCCTTGCAATCAAATGTTTTCACACTAAAGAGAGGAAATACAGGAAGGAGGGAGATGCAACAAAACACAACAGCAAGAATCAAAACATTGACGGTAACATGTACAGTATCATTAATCAGGGCAGATATTTTGGATGCAATATTGTTCCAGAACTGACCAACAGGAGAGCAATCCCAGATCATGTGAAGATATGTACCTTGAGTGGGCAGAACGTGCATAAAGGGATGTTAATTGTTTTCATGTGAGGCATTTTCACAGGGGTGAGAGATGTCCTATGAATGAAATTGTAGTGATCTGCTGATGGTCTGGATTGCGTGATACTTCTGGAATGTTAGACCATACATCATGAGCAGTCAAGGTCAATACTGAAGCCTGGGCAATCGCGTACCCGGATCCCCTCAATAAGAAGGCCAATTTCGGGAGCCACTTAGGCAGGAAGCACGAGAGATATTGAATAGCATTAGAGCCTTTTAGCCCCTCTTTCAGGCCGACAATGCGGATGTTTCATCATCATTGGTTTCTTACCTCCATATCTGCTAGCTTCACCTCCAGCTCTTAAAAAGCATGGAAATGGCTATCAAGAATACTTGACTTGCTGTCCACGGTAGTTTTTAGATTGTCCACATTAGATCTGATACAGCCAAGGCTTGTAGTTAGAGGTGTCTAGCTGGGCATGGATAGCAGTTAGCTTCTCATCGCTGTCAATCCCCACCTACTGAATCTGAGAAAAACCTGGTTCAAGGTAGCTTTTCTATTTCTCCAGTAATGCCTCTGCAATGGCATCCGTATTGCCACGTTGGGTTTTGTTCTTTTTTTTACATTCTGCTTTAAATGACTATCAAGCACAAAGTGATAGAATATTGAAGTTGGAACCATGTAACACAACTATTTGGCAAGGTTGGGCCAGGAGCTATGCCTTAAGCCGCCATTTCTGTCGAGCTGATCATGTGACTGTATTTTCATCTACGTTAATGACTTTCAGTTCATCAGCAGGATATCTCAAAACTTTAATGAAAACATTTTTTGTTAAATAAAAAGAACAAAGTTGTAGTTATCAGGAAGTGGAATTTCTGCCATTAGATGATAATGTTAGGTATCACAATTAAACTAGCAGAGAAAGAAATTGATTTCAAATTCTTAAGGTTATTTTTCATGGCCAATAAATCAAATTTAAGTTTGTTTAATGGAAAGTTAAAGTACTGTACAGCATCGACAAACACTTCCTTTTAGTTCGATCTGTTTGTACATTCTTCTCACACATTACATTCTTCTCATAGAGAATAATTGTTTCCCACGTATGGCAGGCAGGTGTGTTATGGCGGACCGCTAACTGCGCTGGCTTCTGGTAATTGGGGGTTAGGGGATGTGTGTGGTGTTAAGAAGTAGCATCCAGCAGCGGGTGGTGTTAAGGTGGAACACCATGCAGCTGACTGACGAGGTGTGCTTTTGATGTATCTCATAGCATTCTCCTCTCACCCCCGTCTCTCTTTTTCTCTGGCTGTTTGCTGTGAGTGAGTTATAGAGTGAATACATGCTAATGAATGGAAATGCTTGTGTGCTGCAGTGCCGGGAGAGATGGCAGATATCTGTTTTTAATAAAGCAGCACAGAGCACATCTGTGTCTTTGGTGTTTTCAATTCTTTCTCCTTGTTTTTTTTAATCTGTTTTGCATGAGTGGATGCTACCAGCAAATGCAAACCTTTGTCTGCCTTTGATTCAATTTTTTCAAACACCTAATCGTACACCTACATGTGTGTACACTTTTACAAGTGAAGCCTGTATACATATGTACATCTTCTATAATCTTCAGATGTGCGCCTTTTCTTATCACACTACAACCAGATTACTGTAATTTTTTTATGGTAAAAAGAGTATTACTTAAAATCTGCAACATATTTTAGAGCCTTATAGATTGAGCAGCACAGTTATCTGCAGGAAGCCTTCCTGTGGAGGTATTTTGCATACTTCCAACTGGGAGGAGACCCAGGGGCAAACCCAGAACACACATCTGGTCTGGGAACACCTCTGGATCCCCCAGGAAGAGCTCGAGGATGTGGCTAGGGAGAAGGATGTCAGTGCTACTTTGCCATGCCGGCAGAAAATGGATACATGAATGGATACTATTTACAGTATAGTGTACAGTTAAGCTATTTTATTAGAGCTGACACCTACTGGAGTGTAAAATTGCCATCTTTTGTGTTAATTAAGTTTCAGAAGCCAACAATACTTGCAGACAAGGTGGGTTTGTGCTCTTATTTATTGAATTTATTCACCTTTCAAATTGTGCCAGTATTGTAGCAGTTGCTGTGTTTCTACAGATATGGTACTGTTAATGTAGTTTCATGTAAGATTACTTTTCTTTAATTTTGCTTTTTTTTTTTTTAGCATTCTTCATGCTATTTTCCATTGATATTAAAACACTCATCCGGAAAGGAATCTTCTGGATCACCTCTGTGTTCAGCTGCAAGGTGTTGTATCTGAGAATGGTGTTTATATTTGGCTCATACTGTTATGAGTGTATTCATATGTCTTGCTCATCTCAGCCCATCCATCATGTCACTTCTGTCTTCCCTATGGAAAATATATCTACCCTAACCTTCCTCTCTCCATCCCTCTTTCACCATCTTCCCATTCTCTCCCCTTTTTGCTTATCTCCCCCATACGTTACTCCCCCACTGTCGTTGCTCTGCAGTCTCTCTTTTGCCGGAGGCCATTCAGGTTTCTGAAGGGGTTTCCCTCTCCCATTGATTTCCTGCGAGCCCCTTACTGTGAGCAAGACACTCCAGGCCCCTCACCCCACTGTGCTGATTTATTCAGGCTGTAATAGCATAATGTTTTTGAGACACACCTCCCCTACACACACGCACGCACGCACACACACACAAGCAAGCCTGGGAGGGTTGTGCGAGTGTGTAACGGACTCCTTGCAGCGTGCTGGCAGGAAAGGAGCCGGACACCTGGCTGAGGTATTACCAATCCAGCCGAGCTCTGGCTCCACTGAAACACAGGTTGGGGATTCACACACATCAACATACACATGTACTGAGATTTTTGTCTGTGCTGTGTTAGTGAGGAAATATCAGGGGACTACTGTACATTTACGCCATTAACTTTTAGGTGTGTTTACACATTTGGCTACAAATAGAAAAGAAACTGCAGGATGTCAGTTATTTCCAATGGAAATCTGCAACATGAGGATGCTTTTAGCAGCTTAGAGTTGCGAAGTGGCAGCAAATGGCAGGACATTTGGGTAACGTTTATGCAGATGCCCTGCACAGGGCTGCAGGTTTGTACAGGAAAAAGTGCAATGGAAAGAAAATGCACGTCGGCACTGAATTTGTAAACAAGTTCAGCAAGAAAATGCTCAAAAGCAACCAATAAAGCAGCAAGACGCAGCCAGCATCTTATCCATATGTCTGAATGCACCCAGTCCTACATATTCATTACCTTTAAAACTACCTTTGACTCACTGCATAATAACAATACTTACTCCTGATTTTAACATTGTCACTTAGACTACCTGAACCTTCCAAGTCTGGAGATGAGCTGGTGGATGAGCTGTTTTGCAATTTTGGGGCAATATAACAAAAGCAGACACTGTATATTGTATCTTATGCAGCTTTTTGTAGCCTTACATGATTTTAAAAATGGTTAAACATGCATTGGTAGTAAATATTAATAGGTCAATATGTGTTATCTGACCTGCCTTCAAAACCCTGCTTCAGTCCTTGGTTGAGTGCGTGGCAGAAGTTGGCATGGCCATTTAATTAGTCAATTTGATTATTGAAGAATCTTTGGAGTGTGCATTGTGCAGATCCCATTCATGTTTTCTCCCTCTGTCAAAGGAACACACCGACTGGCTTCTGAGAATATAGTTCCCATTATGTACATGATTAGAAGATGGCTGTGTCTCATGTGACCTTGTTATTTGAACATGCTGTGACTATATGAATCACAACGTGTAAATAGGAACATGTTGGCATGATTTTGTCACTTTTTGTAAATGATATGCTAGTTGGAGCCTGTTTCCTCCAGCATCTGTGCTAAACTAGGCTAGCTGTGGGTGCGCCAGACAGAGTTACGATACGCACGGAGATAAGAAGGGAATGTATGGACTAATCTAAGTCAGGGATACAGTGAATAAACTAAAGTCCCAATAAGTTGGTGTGTTCCTTTTTTAAATGTTTGTTTGTGCAATTTGTGCACTCTTTCTTGCAACTAGTGTGTTTGCCTCTAAAATGGCTCTGCGTCTGTACTGTATGTGGCAGTGTGGCGGAGGAAGGGAGGTCACAGTGAACCTCAGCCATTGTCTACACATCTGAAAGGAGTCATTCAACAGTCTCCATTCCTCCCTAGCAATCCCTGACTAGATAAGGTACAGGACCTGCGTCTCCTGTCTGCAGAGAAGCGCTCAGCTTTGTTTCTGAGTCAGAAAATACACCAGAGAGTTCCAAAAATGAAACGGTCACCCTTCTGAATAGACAATGGATTCACAGTGTAAACTCCCTCTTTTACCCCACTTTCTCTTTCTCCCTTTTCCTTTCTTCTCATCTCTTTGTCGTCTTTCCTCCCCCCCTGGGTAATTGTGGCGACCCAGACACTGCAACCTCTGCAGAATATCAACACCCTGTGAATGCCACCTTACGCAGGTTCTCTAGAGAGCTTTGAAAAGAGAATAATGTGGAGCGGAGATGGAGCTGCTGCCAATCTAGATGTTGATAGTGTTGGTTGGAGAAATGACTAAAATGAATCTGCACACATGAGTATACGTGCACTGCATTTAGACCACCATATCTTGAAATTGTATTTGCCGTTCATTTTGCAATCTATTGTTGCTCTATAACGGTTTTCCACTGCTCATGCTTTTTCTGGAGGAATTCGACCTGATGTTCACATACATACATACATACAGGAAATTTTGTAAACAAGGTTTTTCTCCTTCGTTAAAAAAAAAATAAATCTCCCAACCACACAAGTAAAAATCTGACCAAACGAAAACGCAAAAACACAATTGAAACGCTGTAAAGACCATGCCAAACGAACAGGCCCCGACACAACCCTTACCCTAAAGCCTTGTTGGCCAAGGTTGATCTTTTTTTCTATATTGAACTGCAGGAATTATGTTCCTGTTACGTTAGTTAGGAATATTCAAAAATAAAACTTAATAGTGAATGTGACAACCAAATTGAAAATATTGGCAACGTTTTGAGAGTTTTTAGTTTTGACTCATCTTCCTCTCCTTTCTTGTTCATATTTGCTGTGGTCCCTGGTGCTCCAGGCCTCATTCATGTCCCTTCACTGGGTTTCCTCTTCCTGTGCTGTAGCCACTAGATTCACGTTTTCTCTCTAGTTAACTCCTATTGATCTCTGTGCTTGAGACGTTCTGTTTATCACGCAATCTACTCCACACTGCAGGGATAACAATACTGGTGTACATGCTCCAAATACTAAAGTGACTTCTGTATCCCTGCTCTCACAGGTAGTCAAGGGGAGTTAGGATAAATACAATCAATACTCTGCACACGGACTGCTGGTACAGACAGCATCTAGGCAATCTTTGGTGAGAGACCAAGGAAGTAAAATGAATGTTAGGGCTGCAACTAACGATTATTTTCATTGTGGATTAAACTGTCTATTATGTTCTCGATTAATTGATTGATAATCCTTGGTCTATAAAATGTCATAAAAAAAGTACAGCTTGTTGATCAGTGTTTCCCAAAGCTTTTTTTCCCAAAGATATTCAGTATGCAAAACTAGAACATATTCACATTTCAGAAGCTGGAATCAAAATTCACTTTAAATTATGGTTGAATGGGAAGATACATTACATTTGTTTCACCTGCGAAGGTTTAGCTTCCACTTCCTCTCACTCCTCCGCTCAGCCTCACCCATATGCCAGCTGCCTGGCGCTGAAAGGGTTTATCTAATAACTGGAAAAATATCTTTGGCACTTATTCATAAGCCATAACCCTATGTGTTACTGACTACATGTGTCTGTGTGATTGCAACACATTTTCCTCTCTAATGATGTTTGTACTTCTTTGGGACGATGAGTTGTTTTCTGATTTGATTACATATCTTCTTGATATCCTTTCCATTTCTCTGTGGGAAGTAATTTTTCTCAGTCTGTATGTTTGTTAGTTATATCTTTTAACAAATGTGTTCACTTGAAATTTGGTGGACAAATTGCTTTTGGTTGATTAGGTTTTTGTGGTGATGCTTATTTGGAATTTCTATCTGGGAAGGTCAGAAATGTCTTTTAAGTTGAATGCATTTGTATTTACATATTTTTATTATTGTGATAGAGGTGTAAGGTCCAAATGAGATAGTCAAAGCAGACGGAGATAGGGTGCAATGGAGGTCATAGATAGATGTGATATTCGAGAAACGTCCCTGGATTTAAACTGGGAAGATCTTGTGTTTAAAATGAATCTTGAGAAACAAATGCTAAAAAACAAACTAAAGGCTGCGGTTTCAAATCAAATTTCTATACAAGGTTTGGAACAGTGTCTCCTTATTTGTTTTCTAAACAGGTGCCCTATGAATGGGGAAAGTGATGTAATCCGTTTTTAGCAGAATCATTTGAAGTAAAAGTTGCACACTCCCTTTGCAGTCTTATGAGAGCTGTTGATCCTGCAGGTGGAAAGATTTCCTTCTGCTGATGGCTGCAACAGCACTGCCCCTCCACCGACTTACTGACTGTCTTGGGGGGACAACCACAGCTCTTTGGTGTGTCTTCTTTTCCCCGTTTCTATTTTTCCCCTCTCTTCTCTTACTTATACTCACACCTGAAAAGCAAAGCGCAGTTCTAGAGTGCTGCTAGAGCTCCCATGAGCTTAGCATCTGTTGGATTACGGTCTTTTACCTAGACTGTAAAATTGATTGACGCCAGGCGCTGTCACAGTCTCTGCTCTCTCTCTGTCAAGATATCGACTGATTGGAAGAGATAGCGGATGAGACTAATAAAATATTAAAACGCAGTGGCTGGCGTCTGTGTTGGGCCCTATAACATGGTTTCGTAAGCTATTGAACCCATGCGTTTATCACCGCTGTGGAAGAGTCCCAGCATTGATTTGGAGTTTCTTTTTACTGCCTTTTTTTAATGACCGACACACTTAGGCACTTTTGGCAAAAGTCTTTTCAAGCCTTGGGTGTGGGGGTGTGTGGGTGGGGGGCAGCGGCGGCAGCAGCAGTTTTAGGACTCCAGCCAACAACGAGCCGGCATCCTGGAAACCTCATCCTCTTTATAAATAATAAAGCAAGCATCGTAAAAAAAACAACAAAAAAAACAATCTCAGCCCACACTCATGTTCTGCCTGGCTGCACTGACTGCTGCTCCATTATATGATCTCTTTATGTGTGTCTATTGTTGGATAGAGGGCAGGTGATGGCACTGCCCCCTTTCCAGGCTGGGTCTCTGTATTCGGCTGGAATGCAGAGGTGCAACCCTCAGGGGTCTTTAGGAATTAAATCATTTGTCTACTTTTTTTAATTTGCTCCTCAGACTCTCTGTCACACCTAATGAGATTCTGCAGGTGCATCGGAAATTCTTTTTAAATCTGTTGGTTTAAGATAACGAATGCCTGAACCAGGACGATGAGCCTAATTTTTTTTTGCCTTGCCAGTTGCAGCTGAGAATTCATTAGGCCAAACCTGGCGTAATGTGTGTTTTTTAAAACCTGTATTTCCTGCCACACACACAGGTATACGGTGTGTCTTTAGATGTTGTCCTGTTGAAGCCATGGCTAAATA
This sequence comes from Percina caprodes, assembly GCA_013375575.1. Classification (NCBI taxonomy): domain Eukaryota; kingdom Metazoa; phylum Chordata; class Actinopteri; order Perciformes; family Percidae; genus Percina; species Percina caprodes. Next base: position 940,656 of record JABXJD010000191.1, on the reverse strand, counting down.
CCCCTCAGGTATCAGTGTGTGTATTGGACTTTGTGTGTGTGTTCAGTCTGCCCAGTATTGAGAAAATGAGAAAAAGAGTGATTTTAAAATGGAAACCAATCACCTTACACAGCTGCCCTGACCTTTTGAGAGCAAAGACGAAGGGGTGTTGGAGAATAATGGAGGGTGTGTTTAGAAAGCAGAGCTGAATATCACCATCATACCTTCCACCTTCTTGCCAGGTGCAGCGTTGTTCTTTTTGATAGTGCGAGCGTAATGCGCAGAGACAATAAAATGTCAGCGTGAATGTCATGCCGCCTGGGCAGGTCAGCCGCCATTAAACTGTAATTTCAAAACATTCTGCATTTCTGCGCTTATTCTCATAGGTGTTGGAAGTGCAATGACAACCACATGAACCCTCACAGGCTTCACAACTACAAAAAGCCAGTCGTGTTAGCTGGAACACTTAGTTTTGACTAGTGCTGTCAGTTAAACGCGTTATTAACGTAAATGTTTTTTATTGCGAGATTAACATTCTTCTTGGCTTAGTAATGTGAATGTGAGTTCAGTCAATCCAAAAAATATATTGTGATGATTTCTATGACGTCATTATGGAATCTTAAAGGTCCAATGTGTAGGAATTTCTCCCACCTAGCTTTAATCATATATCACAATCAACTCTCTCACACCACGCAGGCTAAGCACATAGTACAGCTACAATAGCCTTTACACTTCAAAAAAGCTGCTCTTTTCAATATCCTTTTTGACGGTGAAGAAGACTCCTGTTCCTGAAACTTGCCGGGGCCGGTAAGCTACAATACCCATTAGCAGTATTGGCTGCACCTGTGAGTTTATCATGTGACGGCGAAAATGCAAAAGACGGAGCAGTATATCCTGTATGTCCCTTACCAGTTAATGTATTTCAAGATATATGAATATGGAGCGTCTACCCCAGTTCATCATTCATGGAATTGATGGTGGTGGTAAATATTTATGAAAAAGGAGAGGTTTGTGAACGGGCAACACAGATTTTGATAATAAACAACTAAACATTTTACACACTGGACTTTTTCAAAAGGATTTCTGACTGGTCAGAATCTATTTGCAGATATCTTGATTTAGCATACTTATTAGCCGGTATGCAATCGGGGTTTCTTGAATCATAATTCAAACTAGTCAACTTGCATGTATAATCTTTCTCTCCATCTCTTTCTTCCTTGTCATCTCTGCGTCTCTCTTTAACCTCTGTCTGACAGCCAATTCTTGTGTCACAGTAATTGTTGGTTTTCATCACTGACACGTCGACACATTTCATCTCCAGCTGTGCTCAGTGCACTCAGTGGTGAAATCCATGCGTGGGCTGTTGTCAGTGTGTGTCGTGTGTGTCTATATCTGCCTCAGTGTCATGATGTGCTGTTAAAGCTCTCCTCGGGACTTCATTGTGTGTGACGCGTCAAACTGTGTCCCCTGTATTTTGTTCTTGTTTCGTGCCCTTGAGCACTCTCTGGGTGTGTGTGTGAGGTGGGTGGGATGGTGGTGGGGGGTCCTAGAGCAGGTGGTACACCTTAGGGTATGGCACTGCGAGCCTGCAATAATTTGGAAGTGAGATTCACGCTGCCTACAATTTCTAATAGTATATATAATAGTAATAATAGTTACTTTGATTTTTTGAGTGGCATTTTTAGGCCTTCATTATTGACAGGACAGCTTTAGACATGAAGAAAAGAGGGGGAATGACATGCAGCAAAGTGCCCAGGTCGAAATCAAACCCGTGCACGCTGCGTCGAGGACTGAACCTCTGTATATGGCTGCGCCCTCCACCAGGTGTGCTCCCCAGGCGCCCAAGTTATGTTACTTATGCCTTCAGACAGGCTGGGATATTTTCTTTCACAGGGGTAACAAGCAAAATGAAGAAAAGGGAGTGACGGGCCAAGCACAGTTCATCTTTGCGGTAAGCAGTCTGCATCTCTTCAGTCTCTGCCTTTTTGACTTTTGACTTTATACTTTTTCTGCACTCAATTTTTTGGTTAGGCACAAAACTTTCCAGAGGAAGACGTGTGGACAATCGAAGCAAAATCAAATTAAATTAACATTTTAACATTTTAAGTTTCTTGTCAATATTATGAAAAATAATTATTTACAACTTCCACACCTTTTTAAAATTTCAGTTCCCGGAGCCCAAGGTGACATCTTTAAATTGCTTGCAACTCAAGTATATTTAACAATTAGCACATGTGAAATGGAGAAAAGCAGCAGATCACACATGAGAAGCTGAAACCAGAGACTGTTTGACAACAACTGTCTTCTGCATGTTGAAGATGTGCCTGTCCTTTTTTGGGCTTTATTGCTGTTGTTGTGATTTAAACCAACAGGCATGTATTCCTCGGTATGTGCTGTGTATTTTTACGCCTGCAGTTCTCCTAAGATAAGCTCACATATTTAAAGAAGACTTTATGCGTAAGAGTGCATTGCTAAGTCTTTACAAGAGCCTGACGGTGCGCTATTCCCAGCAGAAATCACTCTGCTTCTGGCTTTCTTAATCTCCCATCTCCCATCCGTCATCCATCACAGGGATGACGTGGCTCTCAGGGCCTTGCATCCCACAGCTACTTTCTATACCTCCCAGCCCTCCCTTCCCCTTCCTGAACAGGGGAGTCCTCATTAAGGGTGACAGGTGAGCATCCCCCTGAGGTATGGGACCAGTCAGGCTGGAGGGGTGGATGAGGATTTGGATGGCGGTAATGGGGAGATGAACACGGGGAGGATCCTCTCTGTATCGGGTGCAAAGTAAACTGTCCCTGGTGGGGGGCCATTATGGGGCTCCGGTGGTCTAGAGCGGGAGGAGGGAGCTAGCTGAAAAGACAATACAATGGTATAGAGGAGAGCAATGGCACCTTTTTAAAAGACAGCAATTAGGGCTGCACAATTAATCAAATTTTAATAACGATCACGATTTTGGCTTCCCACGATCAAATTTGCATGATCGAGCGATATTTAAAAGCGTCATTTCACAGAACGCGTCATTTTCACGGAACGCTTTTTTTTTTTTTTTTTTGCAAAGCCATTCTACCGCTCCGTAAACCACTGTCTGATCATGTGCCAATCAGAGTTGTTCCCTGCACCGTGCAGCTTAGTTTCTAGATAGACAGTCACAGAGGACAGAGTAACATGCGGAAAATTCAACAGATAATTATACATTGATCACAAGGTTTACCAGTAAACGCAACGTTTTGTCCCGTCTGTTTTTCAGACAACAGCAGTGACCAGTGCTAGTTAGTGTCCGTTAGCTCACAGGACTCTAGGGCACGAGTAATATTTTTCCTCTAGGAAACAAACGAAGCAACGTTGTTTATATTGATATGGTTTAATTTTGCGTTACATGACCCATTTCTTCTGTCAGGCCGTCTACTCTGTCTCCTCTTACTCTCCGCGCAGTCCCGCCACACAGCGGCGTCTGTCCACTTCTGACATTTGTCTACAGTTTTAATTGTTATTAAAACAGCTGTATATTGTTAAGGATGAGAGGCAAACTTGTATTTATACCAGTGTTTCCGCTGGTAACATGCTATCACAGAAAAAGTTATTAAATGCAACTAACTTCAGTTTGTAGAGTGATAACGTGAGATTTGTCTCTGGCCTGCATGACCTGGGCCAGAGATGTGACCCATGGCCAGAATATCATAGTTCATAAAAATGCAGCGCAGTGACGATACAGACATTTCATACACAGGACGTGTGTAACTCTGCTGACCCCCATTCGACCCGTGCTGGAGCCATTAATGAGTCAGACGTCACTCTGTGAAGCTAATTTTCATTTACATGTGTTTTTTTTTTTACAGTCTATGTGACAATAAAATATGTTTTGGTTAAAATCAACAAATCGTGATAATTAATCGTGATCACAATATTGATCAAAATAATCGTGATTATCATTTTTGCCATAATCAGGTAGTTTGCTAGTTTGATACGATAACTTACATTCCCTATGACAAGCGACGACCGCACTAATCCAGTAAAACAAATGCTTTTTACATTAGGGATCGACTGATATGGATTTTTTTAGTGCCGATATGGAATTCTTTTTTTTTTTCCTTCATCAGCCTTAGCCGATGACACTAAGTATTTTTGAGATGTAGCCAGCGTAGTGTGGATGTGGTGTTAGACACAAACATATTGCAGGTTTGGGATGCATATAAAGCCTCAGCAGCACATCCTTCTTCCCAGACTCCCTCCCTGCATGTAAACGGAACACTGCTGCTGGTAATGGGGACAAACCATAAAAACAGAACACACATACTGTACAAAGCTGGTTGTGTTTACTGCTGAGCACACCCATTACATACTCATTGCAGTGGTGATCAGATCTTTGGCTCAGTGTTTTGCTGTGATTCTGCTGCAGGGGCAGTGTGAGGAGATCAGAGGCTCCAGATAACCTCCCATCCACAGAGGAGTGGTGTTTTTGAAGGAGAGGAGGGGGCGGGGGTGAGAGGGAGGGGAGCATCTGGAAACTGACAGAATAACAGATTGACACACGGCACCTTGGGTTAATTTTAGCCTGCCGCTGACACTTTCTTTCGGGGGAAAAAGAAAATTTCTACAAGGCAACACATTTTATATTTTTAGCACCACAAATGCAATAAATTTGCCTTGCTGTCAACACGTTGTCTGGGTGGCTGCTGGGTGGAAATATTGATCCAAATCTGTACAGAGAGCTATTTAAAATTTATGTCCACTTAGCTTGGAGGCTTTTACTCCCAAAACTCAAAGTAATGCAGTGTTTTATACTAAGTCTTTTCCATGTTAAAGGCGCTCCTTTTTAATGGAAACCTCCTACACTATAATGGTGTCATCCTTGCTGCTCAGTGTTTGCCTTGCACTACAAAAGAATGACAGCAGTCCAGTTTCTCCTGCCCACAGTGTGGTAATTCCACACTGGCAACCTGTCACCACCACTGCAGACCAGACTTTTTTTGAGGCCTGTTGTTTATGCCACCTCACTAAATGGAAATCTGTAGCTTACACACTTTGAGGGCCACCTACATAGTGTGTGTGTGTGTGTGTGTGTGTGTGTGTGTGTGTGTGTGTGTGTGTACGTACACATACAACCAGCTCAAATCACCGACCCATGGAGGCTGTTTTTAATTACCTGTTTGATGAGACAGCATTGAAAATGTCAGAGCGGGCGTTTTCTCACTGCATGGTTTGCCAGCCTGGAGATAGAGGCAGAAAAGTGGGAGTTCCTCTGTAGCGTCACATGTTGATTATATTGTGTATCTTGTATAGTAGCTGTAGTAACAGTGCTATATTTATACTTTCACTTAATGCTCAACCGTATTTGTGGTATAAAACCACTTCTCCACAACATGTGGCTTGGTTGTAACACTGTAACTCTGTAGCTTCACTAGCGTCTTCAAGCAGCCAGCTTTCCTTGGTTTTTGGTCCGTTTGTCTGTCTTTCTCTTTCTCTCGCTCACTCTCTCTCTCTGTCTCTCTCACCTCATCTGTACTATTTCTAATGATCTTACCAATATGATGACTAATTTATCCCTAGAAGATAAAAATGTTAAATCAACAACTGGTTGGTTTGTACATTTGTTCGCACCAAACCAAAATTTGCATTTTTGTTCACATTGTATACAAAGTGACCCAGTTAATTTTTTGTTTTGTTTCACACTGCAGTTACGTGAGTGCACTAAAGAACTATACGTGACATACCTACGTCCTGTCCCCACCTATGTGAGCTGCTTCTCTCAATCAATTAATTTGCAGACGGGCTCTTCCTGTCATCACGCTCTCTCTCTCTCTCTCTCTCTCTCTCTCTCTCTCTCTCTCTCTCTCTCTCTCTCTCTCTCCTTCCTATCAGAAAGTAATTTTAGTTTTCTTCACCTGGGCTATCCTTTGCACTTTATCCAGCAGTTGAGAAACAAGACACGAGGACCTTACATGGGTCTTGAGGAGCTGCAGGGTTTAATCAATGACTAACTGAAACCTACCACTGTTCATTTACTGTACTACCACTTGACAATTTTACTTTACATACACCTGTCATTTTCAGATCAAACTGATAAGTCTGTATCAAACCAGGTAGGTGTGAAAGGGTTTTAACACAGCAAGTATTTAAAACGGCCAGTGCTCAAAACCCACAATTATAGTTCAGGATGTGTTGATAGTCTGTGTTTTTGACTTGGTAGGACTTGGTATTCGTCTCCTTTGTCTGCAGAAGGGTTCACATGGAATTTGAAAGGAAATATAGAGATGTCTGGAAATATAGAGAAATGCATGTAGTGATGTACAGTGTGTACTAGGATGGTTTTTATGAAGTCGGTAAGGGCTGGCATATCTTCTCAGATCCACCAGGACACTTACACATGCCGCCCAGATGCAATCTACTGGAATTAAAGACAGGTTATTTTTCATACCTGGAGGAGAACTACAAAGGCTTTCTCCTGCTGCTGGCTGTGCACATCACCAGCAGAGCCCTGAGAGTCAGCAGCAGAGCTAGTTTACAGCCCACACATTGTCCCCAGCCTCAGTGGGCTAACTCCCCTTTGTTTTACATTCCTCATGAATCCCACGATTGCCTTCCATAAATGTAACCAGTGAAAGTTGCACAGCATTTTCTGTGATGAATCCTTAGTTATGTGTTAGATTTGCTGCATCACTTGGCATAAAGCAATCATTTCTTAATGTAATTTTGCATTTACAGTATGTGAATGGCTTTATAGGCTCAGTTCACAGTGGGTCTTTTAAAGTAGCAACACTGCAATGCAAGAACAGTTTGCTAATAAGTTCAGAGAAAATTAACTGACAACCATTTAATTGTTAAATTAATGTTTCAAGCAAAAATGTTACACATCAGTATATAAAGATCCCCATAGTTAACTGAATATATCTTGGACTGTTGGATGGATAAAAAAACTTTTTTAGACTAAACGATTAATTAATCAAGAAAATTATCAGCAGCGATAATGAAACAATTGTTAATAGCAGCCCTAAAATACTATTATCACCAGACTAATTCGAAAAGTGTGTATTTACTGGAACCTCTCAGTTAATTTCCAGTTTCCTAGGGACATTATCAATGGCACAGACCAAAATGCCAATGGACGCAATCGGATGGAACATGATCTCCCAGATTCGTCTGGTTTCCAGGCAAAAACATACACCCATTACTAGTAAAAACCCTGCTTCACAAGTCAAATTAAGTAAAAGTTTTAGTAGAAAAGTACCCCTAATCATAAGTAAACGTATCTTGTGCACAGTTGTCCCTTTCAGAGTCTTATAATGAATGTATTATGTAGGTAGCAGGATTTTAATGTTGTAGCTGGCAGAGGTGGAGTTGACTGTAACTATACACTGATTAATACTTTAGATTTGTTTAATCCAAACATGTTTGTACATGGAAATACACAAATGCCTCAACTGTACTTAATTACAGTTACTTTCCAGCACTGGCAGGCTGAAGGTTTCTAGTACGTTCTCCTCTGGCCCTCCTCCTTGTAGCCCACACAGAGAGCTGGGCAAACATCTCTCCTCTGATACAGTACATACAGTGGATGAGTTCCATGCTATTGTTTCAGAGAAGCTGGAGGTTAATTATTATCTCATTCTGTTTTCCTTTGTATGAATTTTGCATTTTACTGGTTTAGTATTCAGGAAACCTCAATTCTGTGAGTGTGTTTTAATGTTAACGTATTATTCTGTGATGATCTGTGGCTACTCATATTTCGGCCATCTGTGTATACATCAATATATGTATGGATTCGCACACAAAAAACACACACACTCACACATAAAAACACACACACACACAAAAACACATACACTCACACACAAAAACACACACTCACACACAAAAACACACACACTCACACACTACGCGGCTGAGCATTGTTACACAGCTGAGCCCAGCAGCTGGTGTCTGCATCCTGGTGTGTTTGTATGTTATGGGTGTTGAAGGGGAGGGGAGGTTGCTGGCAGCCTAGCTGGCTGGAGATGGCATGGCAGCAGCAGTTTGGATTAAGGGATCACTGCTGGTGTCAGACAAACATTGGATTAGTGCTGTAATCTCGGCCCTTGCTGTCCCGAGCTTGAAACTGAGAACCAGGACTGTCTTCACCTTGTGTTCACACACCTGCCTAGATTAACACTGAAAAGAGCCAGACCTTTGGCCTCTCATCCTGTAATGAGACTGGTAATTGAGTGCAGAACCATAACTTTGCCTGTGAATGCCAATCATTGTGTCCCAAGGGTGCTAGGAGGTGGGAGAAGAGCGCTGCTGTGTGTTGCATAATGCATTCATAAATTTTAAATGGCAGGTTTTCCATTTACCCTGGCACAGAGACAACAAGGTGGAAAGCTTTGACCACATGTCATGAATTTAGTTTTTTTGCATATTTTGTGTTTGTGCCGCCGCATTTATTAAGCAGTGGATAATGTTCTGCAAGCTGGCCATTATAAAATAGGCCTAAAATCACACACACGTTATCACAGTTTGAAGCTTGACAAAGATGTTAACATTTGATGGAAAAAGGATTTTAAATGATTTACTCACAAACTCAAAAATGTATAAGTACTCTTTGCTTATAAAATAATAAAATAAAGTGCTTATTGTTTATTACTAAAGTAAAATCTTTGATACTAAAATCTGGCATAAATTGTAAGATAAGTATAACATCTACAGTGCAGACCTTCTTACTTTGAGTTACTTAATCAGCAGCTTTAGGATTGTTTCTTTTATTTGCTTTTATTTTATGTAAATTGAAGTATACTTAACTGTGCTCACTGTTTGATGACCTAGCTTACTTTAAACTGCAGGACATGCAGGAACCTATACAAGTAAAAATCCATTCAGGCTGATATGTTATCTTTTAAGGTTCTTTTTTATTTTTTAAATGTTTGTGGAAAAGTAGTTTTAAAAAAAAAATGAGGATGAGTATACTAATGTAAGCAACGCCGCTGCTGTAAATACAGAAACATATGTAGATAGCATCCATGCATTATCCCTACACTGTCGAAAAACTGTAACCATAACAATTTAAGGAAATCCTGACTAAATCTGTAAGCTAAAATTGTGCATCTTGTTTGACCAAATAACCTAAAACTAGTTTTAGAAAAAACCCATAACCAATTTATATCTTCTGCTCTGTGAGTTTGTCTGCAGTAACCAAAGACTAACTGCCTCAAGGAGAACTCTCTTTATTTGTTTGGGAATAAACTCTCCAGATTTAATTGTATTGTATAATTAATTATACACAGCCTGCTGTTCAGAAATAACCATATATAGGTCTATTGTAAATTCTTTCCCCTCAATCCAAGCAGCGAGTCAGAATGGATGTTCTTGCTCAGGTGTCATGCACAGTGTTTGTTCGCTGGCATTAGACATGCCAAGTCAGTGTCACATGTACTGCTCAGGGGTTTGTGTTCTGTCATGACATTTTGCCTCGGCCTCCCCTCGTCTCCCTCATTCAATAGTCTGAATGTAACAGCAGGAGGGTGCTTGAGGGACTGAACATAAAGAACTTCATGACTTCTATTAACGTCACTGTTCCACTGATGCTGCCATGTACAGCAGATCCCTAAAAACTGCCATCTTTTCTGTAGAATACACATTTAATTTTATGGCCAGAGCATCTGACAGTGTGTGGAAAGTTAATTTTAATGGTTTCAGAGTAATACAGGTGCCACATTATATGCAAGAAATGCTACAGATTGAGAAGTTTATTTAGGTGCTTTGCCAACTTCATTATTTAGAGTAATTTTAATGTTTCAGATTGGTGTCAAATCCCTAATCCTTCTTAAATGTCTTACATTTCTTACTTTTTTCTTGTTTGTGGTTGTTGTTGTGTCATTTAGATTGTAATGGAACATTTATTGGGTCTTAAAGTGTCTTTTCTTGTCAGAATCCACTTCACCTGAAGAGCGAAAATATTCTCTCCCTGTAGGAATTGGAGGTCCAATGCTTGGAGACGGTGCAGGAGAGATGGAGACATGTTGGCAGAGACGTAGACATCATTAGGTTTATTTTTCTCCTGTGGAGCTCTGACTGATGGTGGCATGATTAAGACAAAGTGTAGCTGCGAGCTGCAATCAAATGCACTGTGAAATTGTGGGTACTATTCTAATGACGCCCATTATACACATGTATCTAAAACGTGACAATACAATAACCCGTAAGGATTGGTATACATTTTTGTGGTCACAGCTGTCATAGGAGTAGAGCTAGTCAGCAGAACAAAGGTGTGACAGTGGCAGTGGTGTTGTCACTTTCAGCACAGGGATGTGACTCGGCAGATGTCTGTCTTTTGGCTGAAATTGTGTTTAAATGTCTGGCTCATGGGAGATTGGCTGCAAGTTATGGAGAGAGATATTTGGCAGACTGTGGTGATTGGCTCAGCTAGTGCACAGCTATTTGTATGTAAGGGCTCCGTAGAGTTATATTTAAATGACAAAGATGATTAGCAGCCTGCAGAGTTATTGATACTCTGGCTGACAGTGAAGCAACTAGAAAATGCTGAGCCAGACTGGTGAGGAGAAGGCTGGTGGGGAGGCTAATTTGGTTATTGAGGGGCTGACAGACTGTGACTTAGACATGTCGAGTACTGGTCAGTCATGAATAAAGAATGTGAAATGAGAAACTTTGGAATTTAGGTATGCTTACATTACATCACAGGTGAAAGTGTGAATGCATCTGACATTTCTTATTCTTGGTTATTTAATTTGTGGCAAGCCTGATAGCGGAAAGGTAAAGACTGTCGAGTTTTGATAGCGTGGTCTTGCAAGCAACCCTGTACATAGTGTCACCATAATCTAACATGGGTAGAATTGTCATTTGAATGAGATTGAGTTTGGCAGAAGTGGTGAAAGTGGAGCGGTTTCTGTAAAGGACACAGAGTTTGGCCTTGACCTTAGATTTCAGCATTGATATGTGGATGGAGAAAGAAAGTAACCTGGTTCCAACCAGATGCCTAATTATTTATTTTAATGAGCGTTATCATAATAAAACATTTCAGCAGTGGCGGAATAACAGAGAATTTAGCAGGCACAAAACATTCTTAATATCATTAAAGAGGCAGAATCTCTATCATGTGAATGGAGATTGTCTGTTTTGCTGCTGGCAAGGTCATATTGTTTAATTGAACATGAAGTAACGCAAGGTACTAAGAAAGATGACTTTGAAGGTATCCATAGTTTAGCTGAGAACAGAGAAAGTCAAAGAGTAAGAGGTGGTTTGCACTTACCGATGCAATGTAATATCAGGCAGTGGCAAAGCCACATGGTTGCATGGTTAGCAGGTGAGAAGAAGTGACAAGCGGCAATGTTAGGCCTACCCAGGTAGAGCTATAGCTAGCTAGGCATCCATCCATATCGGCCCGTGGCTAGCTTCCGTTAGCCTGGGCCCGGGTCATTAGGCAAGGCAAGGCAGCTTTATTTATATAGCACATTTCAGCAACAGGGCAATTCAAAGTGCTTTACACAAAAACAGTTAAAAGAAAATAAAACCGATAAAACACAGAAGAAACAGTTTAAAATATATATATATATATATATATATATATATATATATATATATATATATATATATATATATATATATATATAAAAACAAATAAAACACAAGAATAAAAGTTACAGTGCAGTATAAAAGAAAGAAATGAACATAATTTAAAGAAAGGCAACATCGAAAAGAAAGGTCTTCAGCATTGATTTAAAAGAGCTAAGAGTAGCAGCAGACCTGCAGGTTTCTGGGAGTTTATTCCAGATATGAGGAGCATAGAAACTGAACGCTGCTTCCCCTGTTTAGTTCTGACTCTAGGAACAGACAGTAGACCTGTCCCAGATGACCTTAGAGGTCTGGGGGGGTCATAGTGTACTAGCAGATCAGAAATGTATTTTGGCCCTAAACCGTTTAGTGATTTATAAACTAGCAAAAGAACTTTGAAATCAATTCTTTGGGGCACAGGAAGCCAGTGTAAGGACTTCAGAACTGGAGTGATGTGATCCAGTTTCTTGGTCTTAGTGAGGACTCGAGCAGCAGCGTTCTGAATCAGCTGCAGCTGTCTGATTGATTTTTAGGGAGACCTGTAAAGACCCGTTACAGTAGTCAAGTCTACTGAAGATGAAAGCATGGACAAGTTTTTCCAAATCCTGTTGACACATAAGTCCTTTAACCCTTGATATATTCTTAAGGTGATAATAGGCTGACTTTGTAATTGTCTTTATATGGCTGTTAAAATTCAGGTCAGAGTCCATGATTACACCAAGATTTCTGGCTTTGTCTGTTGTTTTTAACATTGTTGTTTGAAGCTGAGCGCAAACTTTTAATCTTTCCTCTTTTGCTCCAAAAACAACCACCTCAGTTTTTCCCTCATTTAATTTCAGAAAGTTTTGGCACATCCAGCCGTTAATTTGTTCAATACACTTAGTCAGTTTTTGTATTGGACTATAGTCCCTGGCGATAAGGTTATGTAAATTTGTGTGTCATCCGCATAACTATGGTAACTTATTTTGTTGTTTTCCATAATCTGAGCCAGTGGAAGCATGTAGATGTTAAACAGAAGAGGCCCCAGAATGGAGCCTTGGGGAACTCCACACGTCATATTTGTACGCTCAGATGTATAATTACCTATTGACACAAAGTAATCCCTATTCTGTAAGTAAGATTCAAACCAGTTTAGTACTGAGCCAGAAAGACCAACCCAGTTTTCCAATCGGTCTAGTAATATGTCGTGGTCGACCGTGTCAAATGCAGCACTGAGATCAAGTAATACTAAGACTGAAATTTTGCTATTATCTGTGTTAAGGTGGATGTCATTAAAGACCTTAACGAGAGCCGTCTCAGTGCTGTGGTGTGGTCGGAAGCCCGACTGAAAGGTATCAAAGCTGTTGTTTAGTGACAAGAAATAATTGAGTTGTTGAAAAACTGCTTTTTCAATGATTTTACTTAAGAACGGAAGGTTTGATATTGGCCTATAGTTGCTCATTAGGGATGTGTCTAGATTGTCCTTTTTTAAGAGTGGCTTGATTACTGCAGTTTTCAAGGCCTGTGGAAAGATTCCTGATTACTTCCTGGTAAGACTGCAGCAGTTTCCGAGGAGGTTGCGGTTAGCTCCCGACCAGCCAGCCCCCAAACAAACGGGGCAGAGGCCACTGTCCGCTCCCAGAGATGCCGCCAACCAGCCACTGCGATGCCGTTGTCAATTTACGAAGAGGCTGCACAGCCACTGGTAAGTTGCCGACAGGTGGCCGCACCAGTCACCCGTTGACTACTGGGCTCTCTCAAGTTTAGTAAAGCTACATTGCTTACAACTCAAGTTAAATTTGGGCAACTAAACTAATTTGTCAATTTTTATTGAAATAATAATCAGTTAAAACTTTGAGTACAGTTTAGTTTTTATAAAATACTTTAAACAAAGGCAGTGCTACTTTGTCCAGTTACAGCGCATTGGGCAAGGCAGAGACTTGCATATTGTTTTTGTGGTGGAAGGTATGATTTTAATCTATCTATCTATACACACACCCATTACACCTATAGTGTGTATTTTGCATTTTAATAACGTATGCTCATTGCAGGAAATTTCAGATACCCAGGTTTAGTTGCCTGATCTTACATCCTTCTGCGTTGAATGAGAATTACTCCAGTGAGAGATTAATGGAACAACCTCATTTAAAATCTACAAAGAACCAAAAAAATAAGACTACATATGTTCTTTCAAGCTTTTTCTGTCAACCAGCATGCTCACTGAAATCACAGAGCTTATGCATATTCATCAATCCAGTAATCAGTATTCAGTAATGCACAATTACTCTGTGTGAAGTGTCACTTAAGGCAGAGAGGTTAGGAAAGGCCATCATGACTGTTTGAGCCAATCATGAGTCACACTGTGGGACTGCTGCCTTATTCACTCAGCATTCGACACACAAACATGATCCAAGGAAGCTGCAAATCCATGAGCCAAAACCTGTAATCATACCTTTAGTAGCAGAGGTCACACTCATGCTTGGACTCAAGAATGGGTGAAATTATACGCAGCAGAGGAGGTCGACCGTGTTCAATTTTGAATGATGCTGGAGGCAGAAGGAAGTGTTGCCATTCAGAATTTATTGCTCTGTTTTTATAGTGAATATACCGGCATTTTTATTGTAGGCCTATATGAATTTGTCTTAAACCTTTTTTTTAAATTAAGCTTTTCTGCTCCGGATGTTGGTGCTTCTGAGGAAAGGTCAGCCAATCTGCGATTATGATGATTTTAGTGCAGATTCAAGAGGATGATATAGTTTTTCTCACCTCTGTCTAGACCAGCATGTTGAATGAGTTTGATAAACCATCATACACGTAGTATTGTTTATTACAATACTCTTAATGTGCCCTCTATGATCTGTATTGCTGTTTTGGGGTTTTAAAATATTTTTAAGCTCCTGACACATTTAATTGATTTAGTGCATTGTGCTGAGGTCCTGCATTGTGTTTGACTTTTTCTCCATCAGCACCCCTTCCTACCTTTTCTAAATCTCAAACATTTGTCATAATTTTAGGGAGCACTCAAGAAAGTGAGAGGTGTGGGTTTGTGCTTGTCCTCTACCAACATTCCCCTTGGGGGGTCATCTCCTGGGACTTTGGCTGGTTTTCAAATTTTTTTTATTTATTTATTTTTTTATTTTTTAGTGCAGTTTGTAAATGTGAATGCAGCCTGTGTGAAACTACAGACTGGTTGAAAGGGGCTGAGCTGCCGTCTGTAGATGGATAATGGTGAAGCAGTGGCCTATAGAACCATAATGGGGACTGGCCTCTCAGCCAGAGCAGCTTTCTCATTACTCTGCCTGTTAGTGAATGGCTTATTACATGCCATGGAGGTGACAGCTCGAGGCTGGAGACAAGACAGGCTGGGGTATGCCCATTTAACAACCCCAGACTGAGATAAAGAATATGGAAAGGATTGTCAGTGGACAGGAAGATGGATATGTTCTGCCAGCCCAACTGAATCATGGTTTAGCCATACACGGTATATATTTCAGCAGAAAACTCTGGGTTTTTCTCTACTGGGTAGGATGTTCTTAAGCAGTTAAGTTTTAGCATTTTGTAGCATTTTGAACAGAACTAGAGGAAAGCAAGTGTGAAGAGGAAATGCTTTTTTATATATCTCAAGAGATTTCTACAACAGTGGTTCCCATCATGTACGTCAGGAAAAATCTGAGAAGTCATAAGTTGATTAATGCAGTAGAAGACAATCAAACGTATTTTCTTTTAAAAACTTTGCCTTTTCTTATTTTCCTCTATTGATTTTTTTTTTTCTTTTGGATTAAGGATAGTTTTAGCCTTTCAAAGATCAAATTCACTTACACAGAAACTCCTTTAAACTTGGGATGCACCGAAAAAATGGCATCAAACAATCTGTTACATTGATTGTTACAGAACTGAATGAACACTAATATATGAAATATTGTGTTTTCTATATATTATAAAATTTTGGTCTGTGACATTCAATAAAAGTGTGGTCATTTTATTGGTTTGTAGTTTTTCAATTCAGATACATTTAATTAATGAAATCAATTAAAAAGTACAATACAAATGTACAAAAAGTAAAACTAATAAATTAGTTTAAAAAATAAAGTCCGTTTTGGTTTTCGGCCCAGTGCATCCTGAATTTTCGGTTTTGGTTTTGGCCCTGAATTTTCATTTTGGTGCATCCCTACTTTAAACTAATGACAAAACAAGATGAAACATCTGTTTGGTTTAACTGTTATAGAAGATTTGATTGCAATATAATTGTCTTTTCCTCCTGTATTTCAAGGAAATTGCTTTTATTGTTTGGCATTTCCAAATAACTTTAATGTTGCTAATATTCTCTTTGTAACCTTGCATTGGTCTGAAATGATTTACATGTTATGCTATGTGGCTTTACACCGCAGCACTAAAACATTATGAACCAGCTACAGCATCTAAAAAAAAACAACTAGTGCTGTCAAAAGATTAAAATATTTAATCGAATTAATGTCATAGTCATGTCATGGCGTCTCGCACTCACCATCCACTCAAAACGTACTGTTACTACTCTTTGGCCGGCTCGCAAGTCCAAACAAGTGTGTGCGGCGTTGTTTTGTTTCCAGTCTAGCTTGACCCGGTGTGGTGTTGTAGTTTTTCTAAAATTATAGTTGTAGCAACAGCATGTGAAAAAACTACAGAGTTTGCTAGGCCAAATTACACGTTAATCTTGCCATAAAAAAATTGTAGCCGTTAAAATGGGTTTGCGTTAACGCCGTTAATAACTGACAGCACTAAAAAAAAACACCTTAATGTGTTTTCTGTCTCCTTTAAGATCTTATTTTCTCTCTCTATCTGTCTCCTTTGAAATGCTCTCCCAAGATAGTGTTCTTACCATTTGTTTGTCTCTCATGACAGAACAGGTGCTTGTGTTAAAGTACTTGTGTTTGGGTGTGCAGTTATGAATGTTGGACTTCCTTTTATGTGCCAATTCGTCTCTGAAATATTTGAAGCAAAATGTCTGTCCCTGTGTGCGTTGTGTGAGAGTTAGGTGTGGGAGGCAGCTGATGGACAACCGGTGATTTTTAAATACAATTCTTGCACAGTTACCACACAATAATGAGTGGCAACCCACCCAGGATACTCAGGGCATACTGGGAGAGGGTCCAGCTGCATCCAAAGTTTCAGGATTGAAAAGATGGATGAATGGAAAGGAATTGGAAATGGAAATGAAAATTAATGATTTTGTCTATAAAATCTCAGAAAACTGTGGAAAATGTCCATCCTAGTGTCTAAAAGTGGAAGATGATGTCTTTTTCTGTCAGGCTGAAACCCAAAGATTTTCTTGTTTATGTGACATCAAACAGAAAGAGCAGAAAATCTTTATGTTCAAATGGCCGAAAACATTTTCTGCCATTTTTGCATGACAAATTACATTGATTACTTGATAATCAAAATGGTTGGTTATAAATCGTCGATCAACTAATTTAGTTAATTAATTGTTGCAGCTCCAGTCAGTACACAATAATCCCCCTTTCTACAGGGAAACTGTGTGTATGCTGTCTGAACTATAGCCGCTGCGCTAGGTTAAAGAACCAGAAAGGCAGTCTGTAAACTGTGATGGATGTTTACAATGAACAGTTTTCTTCCTTTTTATTTGGCTCATAATGTGACTGGTCACATGTTTTCTCCCCCAAAACAAGGTTTGCTAACCTTTTGTGGTCTGATTCTCTGACTGCTTGTTTCTTGCTTTAACAATCTCACCTTGTTCCCAGTTCTAAGTAATAAAGTTGGTGAGTGCAATTATTACAGCTAAGAGTAATCATGGGAATGATGGCCTAAATCATGAGAAGACCCAAAGTAAAAAAACTCAGGTTTTGTTTGTGTTCCCCTGTTTGGTGTTATGTGGTTATCTACACCACTGTATACAGTCACTGATCACATGATTCATCTCCTCCCGTTGTAGTCTCTGTAGAAGCAGCACTGTGTACTTAGAAAGCTGTTTTTCTTATTCTTCACATATTTGCATTCTCTCTCTGAACTTCTCACTCTTGAGTTTTTTTTTTTTTCTTCCTTTTTTAACCATCCGGTGTTTGTTGTTTTTGCTGCACAAAAACTCCCACCGTGTCGAGGTGGCTGCTTCTCTAGTTTCCAGAGAGATGGTTGCCCGGGTAACGTAGTTTTGACAGCCGTTATTACTTTAGGTTCTCATTGCTGCATGCAGAGCTGTGAGAAGGCACAGTGGATTCCTGGCAGCTCTTGGGTCATCGCTGGATCTGAAATGAGTGAAACCACCTCTGGAACTTTGCTAATTAGCAGTAGCTGGAAGAGGCCAGACTGTTAGCATATTGGTCGAGAGCCGCTGAATTGAGGGGATCAACTTCTGCACCACGTCCCAGCCAGGGCGCTTGAATGTGTGAATCACCACACCGCAGCGCTGCCTGAAGGCCAGCGGCCAACTGCAAAGCATTCAGACGCTGTGTGATGGCTCTTTGTGGCTTTGTCGTGGGCTAATGAAGGTCCCTCAGAGATTTACGCCCAAGGTCGTTTTTCTATTCACACAGAGGCCAACGAGGCTCCCGTTCATCCACCAGACTGCTTTATGATAGATCCTAACAGGCTAATAAATCACAGGGCTGGTCATTATGGTTACAGCTCCTCTCGAATCTCGCACAAAATGATTGGAACATGCAGCGTCTTCCTGTCATTGTCGAACTGCATAATAGAACAACTGTTGGCTCTGTTTTGGCATGCTTTCATTTTTTACTCTGAGACATTGCTTCAGTTTTAAAGGACGACTGTTATGTCCTTGTAAACAGTTTATTTGCTCTGCTCTCTCTCATCCTCATTATTCTTGACCATTGTTTTTATGAAGCTTCCACTTCTATGCCCTGCACTGTGTATCAGTCTCGTCCTCCCCCACCTCCATCCCTTCTTTCCAACCTACCAAGGCCTGACAGTAGCCTAGATGATGAAGACTACAGACTGTTGCTGTGCCATATAGACTAATCACGCACATCTAATTCAATTTGGCCGGAATTCAGAGGGAACAGAACTGTGGATAGACGGAGAATCAAGAAGGGAGGAGAAAGAGCAGTGAATCCCTCTTCCTTTTGTTGAACATCATATCATGGGCTATGTCCCCGTATGTCTATTATACCCACCCCTGCTCTAAAATGTGCCACTCATTCCCCACCAGTAATCTGCAGACAGATATAAATGGCTCACTCGGCTTATTTGGAGAAGATTTGTACGCCATCAGTCATACAATACCGCAAATTAAATCAATTAGCTGTTAATGAATTCTCCAGTGAGCTCTCTTGTTCCCCACCCCCACCTAAGTGCCATATTCCAGCACATACAGTGAATGCACCAGAGACCTCATTTACAACGTATGCTGTTGTGTGGCTGTGCGGGTAGGTGTTCAGGTCTGCACGCGTGTGGATGCAACTCTGTGTGTGTGTGTGTGTGTGTGTGTGTGTGTGTGTGTGTGTGTGTGTGTGTGTGTGTGTGTGTGTGTGTGTGTGTGTGTGTGTGTGTGTGTGTGTGTGTGTGTGTGTGTGTGTGTGTGTGTGTGTGTGTGTGTGTGTGTGTGTGTGTGTGTGTGTGTGTGTGTGTGTGTGTGTGTGTCTCAGAGTGAACAAGAGGTAGATAGGCAATATCCTGTTAAGCCAGTGATACCTTCATTATCAGACATCAATATTAAATAGACCAAACATGTCTTTAATTATCTGGTGCATAATGCACCTCAGGAATGCTCAGCTGGCAGTTCCATCCATTTTCTTCATGAACTACAGACTGCTTAGTCTCTCTGTGAAAATAAAAAAATGACTTTGTCCCCAGATGCATCATCAACGTAGAGATACTTAGTTTTGTTTTGAAGCTATAATCCACACTTGAATACAAACACAGGATAAACGGCTGTTGGCAGTTTAGTTTGTGCCTGGGCAAAATGTAGATAAACTAACATTGCTTGTATTTTCTCATTTGAATCATGAAGTTTAACAGCATACATTTTTTTCTTTTGAAATCTGAAACATCAAAGGGAAACTTGTTGAACTTGTAGAAGAGAGGACAATTTGCATACTGAGGGGAACAGGAATGTGATGAATCTACAAGACATGCTGGTTGTGACTGTACTTGTGATTAAGACTCAAACCCCACTTTTCTTCACCTACTGTCTTGCAAGAAGCAGATGGGAAGGACAAAATGACAAAGTGTGAGTCCTGCAAACTACACAAAAATTATAAAAGCACCAGAGAAACGTCATTATACAAATATACATTATTTCTGTCAGTTTAAATATGTTACTGCAAATTCCATATTTTGCTTTAAGGACCTTCTGTGAATGTAAAAGGCAAACGGACATCATTACATTACATTCATATGGCGGACATGTTTGTCCAAAGTGATAGACAAGTCAGTTTAAAGTGTGTTCAGTGGTACAGTACAAGTGATGTGAGTTGTTTATCCTTTAAGTAAGTCTTAAAGCATAGAGAGACTCTGCAGGCGCTACAGAGTTTTACTGTTACTTCCACCACTTTGGGCTAGATCAGAAAGGAGCCTTAAAGATGAGCGAGTGGAGGGTCCCCGGAAATAACGGGACAGTCGTGCCAGAATGTAGGGTTTGACCGTGACTTTGAGGTTGAAAGGAGCAGTGAGAGAGAGAATTTCAAACGAGCAAAGTGGCAGTTGATCAAGGCTACATCCCCAACCTCCACCTTGCACCCCCCCACCTTCAGAAGCGACAGCATCCAAAGAGCACCATGTCATGAGACATTTAAAGTCTTGTGCTGGATGTGACCAGGAACAGTAAGCCAGTAAAAGCAGAGGTGGTTTATTAGGATTGACAACTACATGAATGAGGTTTTGATCAATAGAACAGCAGTCTAACCTATTGACGTCTCTATTTTGGCCAGATTCTATAAAAATATCTTCTGAAAATCTATTGTGACAATTCCAGTTGAGGCGCAGAGTCAAAAGCTTTAAACTCAGTATGTCTGCTCATCCTCGTGCAACTCCTGGCAGACTGCACACAGTTCCTGACTGGTTTAATATTTCCATGCTTGGTTAGCAGTGCTGTGGATGATGTGTTTTGTCTGAGCCAATGCTTGTTTTTCATGCATCCTGCACTGTACAATACCTGGAAAATTCATACTATAAAGAAAAGTTAAGTTGAAATGAATTGTGTTTTTCTGACTCCTTTGCAGGTAAACTTGAAAACTGATTGAGTCCAGTCGAAGTCAGGCTGCTGATTTGTCATTTGGTAATACTTTGTTTTCCTTCTCCTTCCATTAGAGTTGGGTTTTATTGCATGATGTCATCTTCCATCCAACGTCCGTAATCACACTTGTTAATATTCAACTTCTCACGCTCTACAAATTGACAGCTTAACAGGAAACAACAGCACACAAATCTGGATTTTAAGGTCCAAGTTCAAATCGTCGGATGCTGATTGGTGGGTTGTAAAGTTTTGAATCTACACAGTGAGGTCACTGATTAGACCAGGAAGGTGCTGCAGGGTTCAAGCCTCTAATCTCATCTCTACATTTACTCCCACAAAGTCTGAAGTTTGGTAAGCAATGTTTAGCATTTTCTTTTCATAATCTTCGCTGGTTCTCTGTCACTTTAGTGGCCGCTGTGTGGGTTTGAAGCTACTGTATGAGCTCAAAGGGATTTGTTTCACACCAGGGAAGCTTTTATTCTGACTAAAACTGACAGCCTCTGTCTTTAAGAATTTGGCCACCTCTGTTATTTAACAAGAGCTAATTTGGACAGTCTTTTGTGTGTGTGTGTGTGTGTGTGTGTGTTGTGTGTTGTGTGTGTGTGTTGTGTGTGTGTGGACTTGACTGTAACGTACTGAATGGCGTTACTCCGCTGGATGTGCTCCTTGTTCCCCACACAGATTTAATTATGTGTCCCGGGGAAGCGCCATCACCCGTGGGAAAAGAGGAAATCCCAGGGGTGGGATGGTCACTGTCCTGTAAAAAGAGCAAGTGAAAGGCTAAAGCAATGGACAGTCTTTGAAGGCTTTGTCTTTTTTGTGCCTTTTCAAACAGCACAGAGAGACTCAGACAGAGTGAAAGAGAAATACAAGGCTAATTTCTTTGTGGCCAGCCTTAATGCCTGTGTCTGGACATCATCTGGGCGTTGTAACGAGCTGATTTCTCCGCCCATGACTGAATGAGTGGAAAAAAAGAGGAAATGAAAGACTGTAGAAGTGGGAATTGAATAAATGCATAATTCAGAGAAGAGGAAGAAGAAAGCAAGCTAGAGAGATCACCTTGATCGCCCCACCTCGCTGCCTTTTTAATGTGACGCTGATGCATTCACTGTACTGTCACAACCAATAAAGAGAGAGGGAGAGAAGCTGAGAGGCGAGGCAGTTTTATTTATCTATCCTCGGTTTATTTTAAGTTACCTTATACACAGAAGATGAAGAGAAAAGGGAGATTAATTGATGAGCTAGAGCTATTTGGTATATAATCTGTTTTCCATTTTATACATTTTCTACTTTGTAGCCTTTTCATGATGATTTTAGATAAGGCATCAACCACTGGTGTCAAAAATGATTTGAAAGAATCTCACTGGGCTCAGTGTTGTAGGTACTGAGTCTAGTATTGAGCACACAATGCAGCCAACCAGCGTATTCAATTAATATATTTCAATAACAACAAATTGAGCAGAACTGCTTTTGGTCAAAACCAGTCCTGGACCTAACGATTACTTGCGTTATTGATTAATCTGCTGATTATTTTCTCGATTAATCCATTGATTTTCTATGAAATGTCAATAAGTAGTCAAAAATGGCTATTATATTTTCCCTGACCCGAAAGGTGATGTACAGTACTATATTGAAGTTGCTTGATTTATCCAACCAACAAACCAAAATGCGACAATATGACAAAGAAAAGCATCAAATCCTACATGTGTCAAGCTCAGACCAGCAAATGTCTGGCATTTTTGCTTAATTATCAACATAGTTTCCGATTGCTTTTACTTTTAATAGAATAATTTATTTTACTCAATGTTTGAGCTGTAGTGGCCATTTAGTCTCTATTTCAGTAGTCTCTTTTGTAGGCCATACCTCAAGGATGTTGAGTAAGTCAAGCAAAATCGTAACTTATGCAACCTATGTAAGCGATCCATGATTTTCCTCAGTTCATACAGTTCATATATGCACGGGACATTTTGTCCATGTCTGGCTTCACAGTAGTCACGGGAATGAGGAAATCTGTGGTCTTATTTCTGCAGACAAAGCTGATTAAACACCAAAGCAAATTTTATTAGAGAGCTACCTGTGCCTGGAAGGGGTACAGTCTCTCCCCTGTGTCCCACGCCTACACATCCCACCCACACTCAAGCTGCAGGATGTGTGTTTGTGTTTGATTTTTACATTTCTGCATGTGCTGGCACAAATGCGCATGTGTAGACGATGTCCCTGGTTGGCCAAAACCAGCAGGCTGTGCGGTTTCCCCCCCTCTGCCAGTCCTCTTGATTGGTTTTTGGGGGATTTCTCGTCAATTTGCACTGTGCTTGAGGTGCAGCGTCTGTGTCTGTGTGATCTTGAATATAAATCAGTCCCCCTTCCCAGACGCCTCTGTCCTCCTGTCCCATTCTCCACATTCTGGTTGCCTGGCTGGGACCCCTGGCAGTGCTTTTAAAAAGATTAAGCATGCAAGGCAACTTCAAAGGTGAAAGTGTGCAACATGAGTGTATCGGCGTATAGACGGAGCAGGGGGGTGGGGGGTGTGATAAAGTGAAAGTGGGGGTTGCAAGGAAATCCTCAGGTGAGATAAAGACTTTACAAATGGGTACCGGCAGTCACATTAATTCTGTATACTTTCCCTTTTGTCTCTGTGTCTTCAAATTTCTTTTCGTTGTTCTATTTCATCATGTATCTCATGTCCTCTATAAGTCATATTTGATCTTTTCAGTACAGGGAATGACATTGTCTTTTATGTTACCCTGGTTCCACTTTCCATTTCTTTCTCCGTGCCATGCTTTTCCTGACATTCAGCCATCCTTGTGCTTCCCTTTGTGACCCCAACTTATTTCCTTGCTGAGAGGGAAATTTTCTTTTGTACTGCACTGATGAAATAATGGACGGCATGTCTTTTTTTTTTTTTTTTGCTGTCTCTATGTACTCACTCTCTCGTGCTCTCCCTGTCAAATGTCACGGGCTTTGCCGGATCGGCTGTCCTCCGCTTTGTGGATGCAGGCGGCAGGGAGCCAGAGCTCTCATGTGGAACTGCCTCAGGAAAACTAGGAGGAAACTGATTTCACTTCCTGGAATGAGGAGTCTTGACATTGCTGCTTCCACCATCCACCCATCATCCATCACTTCTGCTTTTATCTTTCTGTCTCCGTGTCTTGTACTTGAATATTTTTCTCTCGGCCTGTGCACACTAGGAGGGTTTCACTTCATGTGCATCATCATTATTTCCCCCGCTAAATTAGTTGTTTATATCATCCCCTCTGTCCCTCCAGGTGATTGTAAGAATTGTTACAAATTCAACCAATCCTTGCAATCCTTCACCAGAAATGAACTGGAAGAATATTTTTCTGCAGTCACCACAGTTTTCTGCATACAACTAATTCATTTCCAAACTAATTTTATGAGCCAGAGTCAAATGAAATCTCAATCTACAAACCTTGACTGCCCGGACTGCTGTTGCCTCCAGGCTGAGTATCCCTCCCAACAAGTTGCTCACATATACTAATGTAACCAAAACTCAACTAATCTTTAATTCCTGAAAGCTATTTCTTTATGAAGATATGCTTGCAGAGGTACAGACATGGAAGGAAGCAGTGAGGTTACCTAATAGGGCATTCAGGGTAAAAAAAAAACCACAAACTGCTGCAGTTATATAACACCAGCTCAAGATCCTGCAGGGGCTTGATAATTGGCTTAAACTAGGCCTGTCTCATTGCTTGTGTTTGTGCATCGATTGTATTGAAAAGCTGCATTAAATGTTAAGAACCTGTGACTTTGCATCTTTTGGAATAAATAAAATGTACAGTGAACCAATAGGAGGGATGGCCCAAACTATGGATGTAACAAAGATTTAGAGGCAAAAATTCTTTTTTAAAATAACGTAGTGTCACTTCTTGTCACGCTCTCCGGAGCATCTGTTGACTCTTGCTACCTTGTAGCAGCTGTTTACAGTAGACGGGCTCTGGTGTTTACGCAGTGTACCGACCAATTACAGGGCCGAGATACTGCCACTCTGTTAGCTCGGACTCTAATTCTACAGGATCCCTCAGAGACCTGTAGAGTTTCCTCTACAGGTCCCTGAGATCTCCGTCAGTGCTGTGGCTAGTTCCATGTGGCTTCACTGCCTGCTTCTATAACACTAATGATATCGCTGCCATAGATGCTAAGTGGTTTTTGTCAAGTTGATCATTGACCTTGTGGCAAGTGTGCAGCCTGACAGAGCTAGTAGCATACTGAATATTATTTCAGCTAACAGTGGTTAGACACTACTGTGGTGTGTCTCCTGCTCCAGTAGTTTGGTGACAGTCTTTGGCTCTGCTCTCAGGGTTGTTGAGGGAATAATACTACCAGGGAGGCTTTTTAATAAATCCCCAATATGTCCAAAGTGCCCTGTCTCTATGGTAACTGAGGATTTGTGTGTGTGTGTGTGTGTGTGTGTGTGTGTGTGTGTGTGTGTGTGTGTGTGTGTGTGTGTGTGTGTGTGTGTGTGTGTGTGTGTGTGTGTGTGTGTGTGTGTGTGTGTGTGTGTGGTGAAACGGTGCTTTGTCTTGTGTGTTTACTTTCAGGATAGGCCTGTAGTAGTGTTTGAGGGGGGCTTTGTGTACAATGTTTTGTTGTGCTGCTAAATCCTTTTGTTTATGGTTTATAATAATTTACACAGAACTGGACTTCAAGCCAGCCATTAATGATCCGTACATACAATATGTCCCCACAGAGTGCTGAACAATTCAGATGGAAACGCTATTTAACTCAAATACATTTTAATGAGGTTTGTATGGAAATGTAATCCTTGCAAATGAGATAAATATATAAAAAATACATTTTATAGTGTAAATTGAATGTGTACACTTTATAAGACTACAACAAAATATACAACATGTTGTGCAGTCTGACGTTATTATTGTTTACATTGTGGCAATGATTCAGAATGGAAAGTTATTGTGATTTCATGTATTTTGTACAGTTAGGGAGGAGCATAATGGCTGATTGCAGTTTGTGTGTGGTAATGGTAACCCGCAGCGATCTGAAGCAGTGTGTGAGGCTGTGTTTACATGCCACAGCATGCCTCATCATGAAAGTGTGAAATTGGGATTTATCCCTCTAAGTCATCCTGCATGAACAGAGGTGGGAAAACAGTATCACAGTATAAGCTTAGCCTTGTTATTGTTTCAATAGTGAACTGAAAAGCTGCTTAGGCATTGCCTAAAAATGAATATTACTTTCATGCCTGTTATTCTGTTTCACCCAATGTATAGTGAGGGATCTGTTTGTAAATACAAAGATGTCACTCTGACGTTTAACTTTCATACAGCTGGGACATGTGATCTGAGCCTGTAATGTTGCACGGTGCATTGTGCGTGTGTATATTTCCTATACCTTATTATTCTCGTAAAACATTTAAACTCATCTGCTGAAAGTAAAGAGTACAAACAGGTCCAAACCAAGGCCAAAGGCCATCTTTATTAACTCAAGAGTTTGCGTATACTAAGGTTGAGTAAGTGAACACTTGAATCTGAACCTTCTTCACAATAAAAGTCCTTGGTAGTTTGTTAACTGTGAAGCAGCACTGAGAAGAACACGCACATTGCAACGTAGAGTGGATTGAAAACGATTAAAGATGTTCAATGAAAGAAAGAAGAGGAATATATGAGGCTTGAGTTTTGATAGACTGTAAAAATATATGGATCTGGTTCCAATTTGATAAAGTACCTGAGTCCATTAATCTCTGAGCAAATCGTATTACCAACGTCAATGTAGAAATCATTCAATTAAGCTAAACAGCAGAACTGGAAGTACTCAAGGTATTTATAACTTAAGTTGTAAAAGCTGTGAACTTCCAGTGTAAAGACATCCAATTCTGCCACAGCAGGCTTGTCCTCTGATACACCGCACTGCAGTACACAGGAGGTGCTAAAGTAATTAGAAGTCAATAAGTTCTGACAAGGAAGAGCCAGCTGTTTAAATTAAAGTAATTAGTATGTACAAGGAGAACGAGCAGGTACACACATGCAGTTCACACACGCACATATGCACATACACCAACACACACAGGGATAATAACGTTTTATTGCATCTCAGACACAGTGCAAACTGTGCATACTGCCAAATAAGGGGCTAAATAAATCATTATTTTACAGCAAGTCCCAGACAGAATTTTTTTTCCCCATCAATTAAAGGAACGCCTGCCATTGGACACACCATGTACTGCTGCCATGTATAAATATCAGCCTGGGATCTTCTGTCTCCAGACAAAAGCCCCTTTTCTTCTATTCTGAGGGACTGATGTTTTAGATCACTGAAAATGCTATAAATGTGTTGACATGATAGGCTCTTTTTAAATAACCAAAATAGACCACCAAACAAAATTATCTTAGAATCTGAGATCCAAGAACAGATATTTTAGGCAAGATATTTCCCTTTTAATTCTTGATGGGTAGCAATACCCTTGCTGCCATAGATCAAAGTACAGTGTGTGTTTATGGCTTCAAGTAGTGCAACTTTTAAATATTTTTAACACTTATTTTGGGGCTTCAAACTATTGTCTCTGTGTTGCCAGACTTCACCAGCTAATGTGCAAATGAGTCCATTATACAGTAAAGTAACACAAAAAATGCATGCCCTACAGTGACTGGATACATTGTGATGTTACCCTTCCCTTTTCTAATTTAGCTTCTCCCTGCCTCCATTAAAACCCCAACTAACACATTTTGGGCTGAAACCAGTACATGTCTCCAGTTTAAAAGACAGCACACACATATACTGATAATGTGGAAACCTGTCACAGTCCCCGGAGATGGCACCGTGAAATCCTTAAAGCGGTGTATCACTTTAGTGGAATATTTGCACAAATTAGCACACTTACCATCATGTGATTTCTTTTATCAACTGTTGAAAATAGCTGGTTGCTATTCACAGTTCCAATTAATGTTCAGTTTTTGTTTTTAACTCCTCATCTCCATGTTGCTTCCTTTCTCACTGGATCATTCTTCTCTTCACTGGTATGCCTAATATGTGTATATACTGTATGCATTTACACTAAAAGAATCAGTCAGATACATGTGGAGCTAATAGAGTCACGGAGGAACCAAATTACATTCAATAATGAACTATTTCAAAGAAAGAGTTGACAGATGTCACAGGCATTGTCTTCTTGGAAGGTTTAAATTATTATTTTGTTATTTTAACACTGCAGTTTAATCATTAAAGACTGCGTTCTGAAATATCCTCAGTGTTCTGTGTCTCACAAAGACCAGGAATGAGATTTTGCATAATAAAATGCCAAGCATGTCTAGTGACGACAGCTCTTTCCAAAATATGTCAAGAAATATGCACAAAGATCTTGTGTTGTCTTTGTTTTATACTAACATGTCAAACCTTTTTTTTTTTTTTGCATTTTACCCTCTCAACAGTTTATTCATTGACTTGTCAAATATTTATGCCTGAATGCTGCTGTTGGCCACTACAGACTGATCTGTGAGAGCCCAAGGATTCTTATCCAAAAACAACAAGCCAAGCGCTTGAGAATTGTCCTAAAACATGTCACTGCATTAACACAAATGCATATTATTGAATATTGATTTGCCATGATTGATTATATCCGTATCGCCCACTCCTTTTTTCATTATTTGATAAAATTGTCCCCCAAAAAGGATAAAAATGCATTGCATAATGTATATGGAATGGAAATGTATTTAATAAAAAACTACTAATTTCTCTCCCATTTTTCATCAACCAGTACTGCCATAGTTCCCAACCAGCTCAGTAAGGCATGCACAGTTTCTTTAGAGCTGTGTGCAGGTTCCAGACCTCTGTATAACAGCTTTGAAAAAGCTTATCTCCTGTTCTGATAGAAATACAACCAGTGTACCATGACCACAAAAACACGTCACACAACATGTTAGGCTCCTTCAACCCTGTAAACAGGAATGTGTGTATTACCGCACGGTGGGAGGAGGGAGGTGAGGACAGTGACAGACGCTCTGTAGCCATGGTGTTCTTACTGGTCTGTGACGGGGAGGTTGTGTCCAGTCCGATGCCTCCTGTCTGTCAACCTGTCAAACAGGCATGAGAAAATTCAATGGAAAGTTGGTATCCTACCCCTCTTCACAGACACACAAACACACACACACAATTTTGTTCTGTCTTATGTGGTCTTTTCAGCCACCATACAGTGACACATTGCTGTAATGACTGAGGAGGACACCTCACTAGGCAGGGACAGCTCTGTGTGTGTGTGTGTGTGTGTGTGTGTGTGTGTGTGTGTGTAAATGGTGATACAGGAAGAATAAAGACTGTAAATGAATGTCTTCAGTGTAAAAGCTTCTGACTCCACCCAAGGTGACTCCTCTCCACGCTGCTGCTGTCAGGAGCCAGGTGATTTAAAACTCCTTAGAGGGAGGTGTTGGGGTAGAGGGGGGGCTTGAGTCTCAGCTTGAGCCCTTGGCTGCAGCATCAGGGATGGAGGTGCCTCTCTGACAGGCTCTCAGCTCCCCAGAGAGCAGTGCTGTCACCAGGGTGCTGCCAGAGCGCCACCACATCTCGTCCCATTTGAGGCTAATCGCTACATTATGAGGCTGTTAGTGCTGTCGTCACTGTGCTCCCTGCTCCATTAAAGCTCCATCAGTGCAGATGTGCTGTCCTCTTGCAGTGCCGTCTGCCTGTCTGCATGTTTACGGCCGATTTTATTTCACTTATGCCAATTTCGAATGCTTTGGGGCTCTTTTACATGCAGCTTTAAAGGGCGTTTTGTGTATCGTTCAGATGTGACAGTGCATTATGGTAAAACTATGATAAAGCTTCTGAGAAAGGCTCAGTGCACATTACATCCTGTAGGGGTCAGGGGAAATAAACGATCAGTGTCAGATGCAGCTTTCACCACAACTACAGTGGGGCTTGAAAGTTTGGGCACCCCAGATAAATTATTGTATTTATGTGCATTAAGATAAATCTGGCAAGCAGCAGTCCTCGGTGCTTCACCAACTATATCGAAGTTGTGCCATTCAAACAAGCCTTTGTGAACTGTCCCTCACTAGGATATCAGAACCAATGACCTTCAGAACAGTTTTCTAATGCAAGGTCTTAATCAATCTTTTATACAGTGACATGTTATTTATAGACCTGATATGTCAAGGGATATGTCAGTTTTGGTAGTTGCCACTGCATGACTTTACAGTCTGCTTCCTGTCAACCTCCTAACACATGACATACATGTTTCATAACCAGAGTTATTGATAACTGAGGTGGCAGTTCATTTCAAGCTAGGTTTTGACACCTTAAGGTGGTACTGCACTGAGTATCAAACACCCACTGCCTGCAGGCTTGAAAGTTGTCTGTGAAGAAGCTGCAGATGCTGTCTTTACACAAGAACAGCAGCTGTTTTTAGCTTGAAATTGAGTCAGTTTGTTATATAATGTATTCCAACAATGTCAGGTTTTCATGGTGAAAAAAGTATTTAAAATGCCAATAGAACATCCCTGCATCATACTTCACATGCTGTTTATTAATGTTCCATTGTTTTGACAAAATATGGCCAACACCTTATAACTTTTTTAAATGTGTGACCAAAAAAGTTGTCACAGTGTCAGTGCAGGTTGAGACGGGCGAGTGGACTTTGCAGATCATTGAAAAGAATTTAAGATGTCGTTGACTGCACTATGCTAAGACCAACTGTATAGCATGCTGTCAACAACTGTTCACACTAAAATGGGATCACCTTGGAATGTGTGCAGGGAGGGCTTAGGGGAAATCAGAGGAAACAACAAGCTAAATCTACTGTCACAACCCATTTCTCCTCAGAGCAACACACTCCCATGCATTTCTGCGGTAATTGTGCTCAACACATCGCCTGTGAACTGGAATCTGTTGTAAATATCCAACACTACTTCCAGTCTGTCTAACCGCTCCTTTCTTTCATTGGTTCCTTAATTTTATATTTTCATGGATTTGACAACACCTCCAACACAATGAAAAATGATGCTATCAAACAGTGGTTGTCACTGTTCCAAAGGAGGCTCACAAGTGAAAGGTCTACTTTTGAAGGCCGCTTACATCATCACTTTAATCTCCTCAGGGGGAAGTTGGGGATAACAAAAGTCAGCAAGAGTTTATTTTGCCGTCATTGGCCTCTCTGCAGAACTGCTTATGCTGCAGATATTACTCTGGATGAGCAAGCACATTTCCAGCATTGTCCACTATTGCTTGACCTTGTACATGTTAAATAGTTGATCTACCTGTGTACCTGTTGGGTTGAGCCCTCCCTGCTGTTCCTGCTGGCCCGTTTCCCTGCTGATGCATCGTCAGGATTTGTCTGTACGGATTGCTTCAGCCCAGGGGGACTGTGCTGCTCTGAATGCCACTGTGACGTAAATGTTGCATAAGGTCAGAAGCTGTCTGGTTGATGTATACTTGATGACTCAGATGGACTGGAGATTATTCCAATAGATGGCACGCTCATGGAGAATGCAGATATTGAACTTGATGTTGGTTCAAGAGTTAATGTTTTTGTATTTTCATGTCAAGGTGAAATTTATGAAATAGCAGACCTTTCCCCAACTTTTCCAGGATCATATATATATATATATATACTCTTAGCTATAAAAAAAGTAATATACAGTACTGTGCAAAATGTTTTAGTCAGGTAGGAAATAATGCTGTAAATTAAGAATGCTTTCAAAAATGGAAGTGTTCATTTTCATCAATTAACAAAATGCAGTGAATGAACAGAAGAGGAATCTAAAATCAATATTTGGTGTGACCACCCTTTGCCTTCAACAAAGCATCAATTCTTCTCGGTACACTTGCAAACAGTTTTTAAAGGAACTCGGCTGGTAGGTTGCTCCAAACATCTTGGAGAACTAACCACAGATCTTCTCTGTGTGCGTAGGGTTCCTCAAATCCTTCTGTCTATTCATGGAATCCCAGACACACTCAATGATGTTGAGATTAGGGCTCTGTGGGGGGCCATGCCAACACTTCTTGTTCTTTTCACTTTTCTTAATGACTTGGCTGTATGTTTGGGGCCAATCATACGCCTCCCTAATGGTATTGCATGATGGATAAGTATCTGACTGTATTTCTCAGCAGTGAGGACACCATTAATCCTGACCAAATCTCCAACTCCATTTGCAGAAATGCAGCCCCAAACATCATGCTTCACCGTTGCCTGCAGACACTCATTATTGTAGCGCTCTCCAGCCCTTTAGCGAACAAACTGCTTTCTGCTACAGCCAAATATTTCAAATTTTGACTCATAGGTCCAGAGCACCTGCTGCCATTTTTCTGAACCCCAGTTCCTAGGTTTTTGTGAACTGTTGTTGCGTGGCCTACTTATGGCTTTTTGGCTGCAACTCTTCCATGAAAACAACTTCTGTCCCGACTTCTCGGACAGTAGATGGGTGTACCTGGGTCCCACTGGTGATGTCACTGCTGGACATCTTCCTATTCCGAAGGGAAATTAGCTTGATGTCAACGTTGCCTGACTTTTTGCAAGTGTGCCTATTAAGAATTGATGCTGATTTGAAGGAAAAAGGTAGTAATTGACTGAGATTTAGATTTTTCTTTTGTTCGCTCATTTTGTAAATTGATAAAAATAAACATTGTTTATACTTTTGAAAGCATTCTTAGTTTACAGCATTTTCTCACACCTGCCTAAGACCTTTGCACACCCTAAGACTTTTGCGCAGTACTGTATATATATAAACATATAGATATTGTATATAATTAGTATTTTTACAGTATTTGGGTGAGTATTTTAGTTGATTCAGGTTTTTGTGATTTTGAGGGTCTCCCAGTTCATTTCTTGGAAAGAAATCTCATGGTTTACATCAGGGTTCTTAAACGTTTTTTAAGCCAAGGACCGCTTAACCCCCAACGATATATTGTCTAAAATTAAGTTGCATATTAAACTGGGCCTACAATAACGTGTGGGCATCCTAAAGCCTTTACACATACCTTTTTCATTGCATAGAATACTAAGGTATTAAAATATTTGTTGGCATGATTTTGTCAATTATGTTAAATACATTTCGCACAGTGAATCCTTAGTATGAACTGCATCTGTGATATGTTGGATTCATGTTAAGACATTTGAATTTTGAAAAAACTTTAAAAAAAAATGACAATTTGGTGGCCCCCCTGCAATAAGTTTGAGGACCCCTCAATCCTACTGCAAAGTTTAAAATGCATGGTGCATAGGTGCTTGGGAGGTTCATTTGAATGAGGCAGAGTGATCAAAAGCGAGCTGTTGGTATATTGGCAACGAAGTTGGAGTCAAAAAAAAAAATAGACGTTTAACACTTTGAGATGACAATTGTTTTGATGTGGTAGTTTTCAAATGTTTTCCAGCAGCAGCACTTTACTTTGCCTATATTTGTCTGGCCAGTTACACTGCTCCTGCTGACACGGATGATTGATGATGATGATGATGATGGCGATGAAGGTGATGATGGATGGTGGCTGATGATAGCTATGATAATGGCGATGATGGTGACTTTTTATTATTTTTATTCTGGGCTGCTCAGCACTCTGAACACTACCCTGACTCCCATACATCATTCCCCTCACAGCGCCCGCCTTGGCCCCTACAGGTGTACCACCCCAACTGCCAGAATGACCTCATCCGTCCTCATTATGTCCACATCATTACACACACACATGTTCTTGCACACGTACATTCTCCACATGTATAAATAGTAAACTAGGCCAGAGTATCTCCAAGGTTTTGGCTTTAGGAAGAGGAAAACTTGGGTTTCTTGTGTACTTTTTGTTACAAAGTCACTTTCTGCCCTTATTTTCTCATTTTGCACCACCAAACCTCTGAACATCCCCCCTCCCCCAACCACCCAACCTATCCAGCTTACCAAACCTGCAGTCCCTCCTGCTGCCTGTTATCTGGCAAGGCAGGGTCATTCATCTGGGGTCATAGACTCAGTGTGGAGGCTCCCCCATTTATTAGCTCCCCAGAAAGGCCACAGAATCAATTGTGTGCATTAAAGGGCCGGCTGCCTGTCAGCAGGCCGGGAGCAAAGAGGAGGACGAGGAGTCGGAGAGGGCTGCCCTGTCAGGTGGGGAAATGGAATTTTATCTGGATGAATCGTCGGACCGCTCAGAAAGAACGGGGAAGAATAGGATCCGGTATCGCCACTGGTACAATTAATGACAAAAAGCTGCCGGATAGAAGCAGTGGGTACACGTCCAGAATGGTGCCTTTGCTTTTGTGCTCAGTGTCATGAAGTGAAAAGGAATCCCCGCTCCACTTGAGAGTGAAAAGAAACCACGTTTTGCTAAAATGTGATTACGTTCTTACACCAGTCACTGGATTTCTTTTATAATTCTTCTTGTGGATGTTGTGGTATTTACCAGAGGGTAGGGGATGGGTGGTGGAAGGAGAAGGATTGGCAATGGCAATTTCATGTAATCCCATTTGGGATGGAGGGGATGCTTCCAGGGAAATCCTCACTGGCATAAACAAGGAGACTGCTGCAGAGACAGGAGGGAATATGAAGCAGCAAGTAAACACTGAATGAAATGTTAATAACAGATTGAACAAACTGGTTGACAACTACAAAAATAATAGAATCTAAGTGAGGGAATGAAAGGGAGAAGATGGAGGATTCATGTTTTATTTCCTCAGGTGCTGCAGCTGCAGAGATAATGGTCTACCGTATGTTGAATTAGCTCAAACTCTAATGGATGTATGCTTGTAAGTGTGGATGTGTGTTTAAGGTGTGTGCTCCCCTGTGTCCAGCAGTCCTTCAGTTGTGTCTTTGATTGGCGATGTCTTCTTCTCAACCTGTCTGCCTGATGAATTATTCATGAAGCCCAGAGAGCATCGCCGTGTTGTACAGCAGAGGAACAGAAATAATGGCCCAGAACAAAAGGAAGGATAAGAGAGGAGATTGATGCAAAAGAGTAAAGGCGAAAACGAGGGAAGGGGTGAAAGGATTGATGAAGGTTAAGGAAGAGAGGAGGAACGAGATTAGAAAGTGAGGGCTGGTAAGATGAAAGGAATTGGAGGCAGTTTTGGTTCAAGGCTCAGAGGATCAAATTCTGATTTCTGCCCAACGAGACACTCCTTAGGAAGGCTTTGGTGTAAGCTGTACCAAGCCAGCATCTGTTTATTTCTGCTGGATAAGATGTGCTTGATTTGCTGTTACAGACTCTTGGGCTTCCTCTGAGGGGATGTCTTTGAGTATTTCTTTTTCTAAGATCGGTTCAACAGTGCCTGTTTGGAGTGGCAGTCAGGTCTGTCTCCTGATGTAAGCACTGCACATGCACTGAGCAGTAAGCCTCTGTGCAGCTGGAGTGTGTCGTCCCATACAAACGATAACTGAATGGACATAGTAGATGATGGTAATTAGTTTATAAATGGAGTGACTGTGAGGGGTATTTGTTGGTGTGGTTAATGTACTGTATTTGTATTGCATTACTGATACTCCAACACATTTGACAGTGAAAAGAAAATTGTACATCAGTCGTGACAACTCCTGTCAACTCCTGTTTTCTTTTCACACTGTCAAATGTGTTAATTCAATTATGTTTTTAGCACTGAGGTCATTGTTAGTTATTGTGTTGTACTGAACTGCATTATATTGACAATTATTTCTAATATTCTGCCTTCCTCTTCCATGTAAATAGTTAAAAGGTGGTATTGTACCTCCCTCCTATGTCCCAGTATAAAACAAAACACTCAATATTTTAAATTTTGTAAAGGTACAATTTATGGCAGAGCTGTGTATTATATACAGGTAAAAGCCAGTAAATTAGAATATTTTGAAAAACTTGATTTATTTCAGTAATTGCATTCAAAAGGTGTAACTTGTACATTATATTTATTCATTGCACACAGACTGATGCATTCAAATGTTTATTTCATTTAATTTTGATGATTTGAAGTGGCAACAAATGAAAATCCAAAATTCCGTGTGTCACAAAATTAGAATATTGTGTAAGGGTTACATTTTGAAGACACCTGGTGCCACAAAGTAATCAGCTGATTAACTCAAAACACCTGCAAAGGGCTTTAAATGGTCTCTCAGTCCAGTTCTGAAGCCTACACAAACATGGGGAAGACTTCAGATTTGACAGCTGTCCAAAAGGCGACCATCGACACATTGCACAAGGAGGGAAAGACACAAGGTTATTGCTGAAGAGGCTGGCTGTTCTCAGAGCTCTGTGTCCAAACACATTAATAGAGAGGCAAAGGGAAGGAAAAACTGTGGTCAGAAAAAGTGTACAAGCAATAGGGATCACCGCCCTAGTCAAGATTGTGAAAAAAGGGTGTGGACAGCTGCTGGAGTCAGTGCTTCAAGATCCACCACCAAGAGACGCTTGAAAGACATGGGTTTCAACTGCCGCATACCTCGTGTCAAGCCACTTTTGACCAAGAAACAGCGCGAAAAGCGTCTCACCTGGGCTAAGGAAAAAGAGCTGGACTGCTGCTGAGTGGTCCAAAGTCATGTTTTCTGACGAAAGCAAATTTTGCATTTCCTTTGGAAATCGAGGTCCCAGAGTCTGGAGGAAGACAGGAGAGGCACAGGATCCACGTTGCCTGAAGTTTAGTGTAAAGTTTCCACCATCAGTGATGGTTTGGGGTGCCATGTCATCTGCTGGTGTTGGTCCACTCTGTTTCCTGAGATCCAGGGTCAACGCAGCCGTCTACCAGCAAGTTTTAGAGCACTTCATGCTTCCTGCTGCTGACCTGCTCTATGGAGATGGAGATTTCAGGTTCCAACAGGACTTGGCGCCTGCACACAGCGCAAAATCTACCCGTGCCTGGTTTACGGACCATGGTATTTCTGTTCTAAATTGGCCAGCCAACTCCCTGACCTTAGCCCCATAGAAAATCTGTGGGGTATTGTGAAAAGGAAGATGCAGAATGCCAGACCCAAAAACGCAGAAGAGTTGAAGGCCACTATCAGAGCAACCTGGGCTCTCATAACACCTAGCAGTGCCAGAAACTCATCGACTCCATGCCACGCCGCATTAATGCAGTAATTGAGGCAAAAGGAGCTCCAACCAAGTATTGAGTATTGTACATGCTCATATTTTTCATTTTCTTACTTTTCAGTTGGCCAACATTTCTAAAAACTCCCTTTTTGTATTAGCCTTAAGTAATATTCTAATTTTGACACACGGAATTTTGGATTTTCATTTGTTGCCACTTCAAATCATCAAAATTAAATGAAATAAACATTTGAATGCATCAGTCTGTGTGCAATGAATAAATATAATGTACAAGTTACACCTTTTGAATGCAATTACTGAAATAAATCAAGTTTTTCAAAATATTCTAATTTACTGGCTTTTACCTGTATTAACAGAAATGTTGTGTTTCCTGCCCATGTGCTACAGATATAAATATGCTTATCAGGGACAGCTAAGACACTGCACACTGTCCCTGAACAAATAATTAAAATGAATAGATTGAGGCTGAGTGTAGATTATCCTCTCTGTCTTCCTCTCGGTTCCTACTGCTAATGACCCTCACAGACCCGTCCTTGTCTTTTGTTAAGAAGAAACCAACATCCACAAAGTGAGATAGTATGTTAGACAAAACATACAAACTTTGTGTTTTTATTACAAGTTTCTGTTTTTAGTGTTCTCATATTGATGCTCGTATTTTCTCCATGGGGGACGCATGTAGCATGATAGACTTTATAGTCACATTCATATCTTTTTTTAGTGTCTTTGATCGCCAGTTTTTTTTTTTTTAACTAGGATTTACACCTAGTTACACAAAGGTTACATATTAAAAACATAAAACATTGCAACTCTAAGTACAGTCATCAAGCAATAAAAGCAAAATACTGTCTAATAAGTGTGCCTATAAGTTTAAACCTAATACAATAATAGACCCATAGATCTGAATGAGCTGTAAATCCCCTGTAAATATGAAAAATACGGGTGTTTACTTTGTCTCTGGAGCTGGGGGGGGGGGCGCAATCCTGGTGTTTTCCTCAGTTTGGCTCTGGATACTGTGTGTGTGTGTGCAGCTGACAGATGGGGGAGGCGTCTGCATGCAGCATGTCAACAGGACAAGCCAGCAGATTGCCATTAGATGCTCAGGTGCTTTATACTGTGGGGAAACTGTCACTGAGGGAAGGAAAAAAACTATTGTAACAGAATGTTCAGACCATATATACTGTCTCTGTAGAGCTACATGAGATGTATTACAGTTCACTAGAGATGGGAAGTAACAAAGTACAATTTACTATTTTTGTGGCGACTTTTCACTTTTACTCCTTACATTTTAACACGAATATCAGTACTTTCTACTCCTTACATTTTACAAAATTGGCTCGATACTTTAGTTTTGCACAAAAGGTTGTCTGTCCGGTGTGATTGTGAGTGCATGTCGGAGAATAGCGCGGACACGCATCTCACACCGCGAGCGTGTGCGCATGCCACATGGAGAAGTGGCAAAGTAAGAAAATAAAAAGAGCCTAGCTGTCCAGAGGATAATCAGGTGTGTGTGTGTGTGTGTGTGTGTGTGTGTGTGTGTGTGTGTGTGTGTGTGTGTGTGTGTGTGTGTGTGTGTGTGTGTGTGTGTGTGTGTGTGTGTGTGTGTGTGTGTGTGTGTGTGTGTGTGTGTGTGTGTGTGTGTGTGTGTGTGTTCTTGAGAACTTTAAGTTGTATAACTTGTGTTGTCAGTTCATTTAAGCCTGTTGTTGTAATGGTCTATAGTTCTGGCAAATTTAAAGTAAGTAAGCTAGATGATGTTGTTTTGTGTTCTTCACCTGTTACCTAGGTTACACCTGGCTGTTAATTCTTAATGGAGATTGAACGCCCTGGCTCACGTTTGTATTTTAGGTGCATTATTTACATGCTATAGTTAGGCTGCACTGCATTAGGATAATGTAATTAATAGTGGGTTATTTGCTAGCATATATGATTCCTATGCATTGTATATGGAAGCCTTTACAATGTTTATTTCTTTGCAGAATCACACACACGCACACACACAGCCATAGCAGAGCTACCCATGCTCATGTTTGTACTAATGCTTGATTGTAATAAAGCATCAGCAGAGAGAAGTTGTCTCCGTCCGTGTTTTTACAGACACACCTGGGGCTGTTTGGAAACCAGAATCAGCTTTAAATACACTCCTTATCTAGTCCTCACTAACAAGTTTCAAATCATTTCACTGGAGTTCCCATTCTTATTCTTTGCATCATCAATACTGAATTCAAACTAATTCAATAGGAATATACACAGAATTCTCAAAGAATCACAACTGAATTCATATCTTGCTACTCAGTCCCAGTCTCTGTCACAATAAAATGTGATGTTTTAGGCCTATTGGCAGACATCATTTAAAATGTACCCAATGGCATATAAAGAGCCTTTTTCCATGTCCACTGAAGTTTCTCAGCGTGCACTCTAGTAACATTCATGTGGTCCAGGTAGCTTTGTATAAAAAATGGAATTGTCATTTGCAAGGCTACTTTTATACTTGAAGTAAATTTCCAAGCCTGTACTTTGTTACTTTTACTTGAGTAAAGAAGTTAAATCAGTACTTCTACTTTCACCAGAGTATTTTTTTAACACAAGTATCTGTATTTCTACTTGAGTACGGGAAGTGAGTACTATCTCTGCAGTCCACAGCTCGCAGGAACCAAAATGTGGCTCAGATGCTTTTCGAGTTACAGCTTGCATTTATATTATGCTTTTAATTTACCTTAGAGTCACCTTTCAGGGTTACTGTCACCACTTCAAACTTAAACATGCATATTTATGCTAGGCCACAAACCCAAAGAAGATTACGATTATTACTAGTACTCTGTATAGTACTAAATTGTCATGTGGAAAAAAAGTGTATCCAACTGTAGAGATGTTTAAATGCTATGTAAACACACACAGTTGATTAGGTTGTCTTTTAATGACCTCATACCCCATTTAGGAACACTTGATGCCAAATATAGCACAAGATGTTTAAGAAGACTAAAGTTTCTACTAAAACAGATTAGCTAACTAATGACTAACATATGACTTGCGTAGTAGCCTCCTTTTTTCTATTGATTCTTGGTTCCATTTACACTTTTTTCAATATCTGATCTGAAGTTTTGTTTAGTGTAAATGTTTTTCTATCCTTGTGTTGTTAACTTCTCAGCTTAGGTGAATTATTATTTAACCTTATTTGTTGAACCATGGTATTAATAAAAACTGCAGGATAGCAAGAGCTAAACTGTTGCTTCATTTATCCAATTTCACCCACTATGGATAAAGTGGGCCGGTCTTGGGCCTGAAACTCCCGGACTGAAAAGTGGCCCCACTCCGGCCCAGGCCGAAACGTTAGGTCTTTGTAAATAAAAGGTGAAGCTATAAGCAAGAGCAGTGTGCTGCATTTGTTCCTTTGTTTCCGAGTTTAATGTACATGTGAAATCAACGCATCTTCCTCAGTGCATTCAAATCTAGGTACATATACTCTGAGCTGCCTAAATATTCTGTTGATCACACAGACCACTGCTTCTGTTAACACCACACAGTGTTTGATCCGGAGTGACCCGTGTGCTGTCGAGCTCAGTTTGAATCTCATCTCTTCTCCATGTGAGCGATTAGCAGCCAGAGATCAATGTACTGCAGAAGGCTTTGAAGCTAAATGTCTAATCGCTGCTCAGCAAGCTTTTTAATGTAATATATGTGGCTTTATTACTCGGTGTTGGTGCAGTGCATGTGAAACGTCAGCAAGAGAAATTAATGCTAGTGAATGCTGTTACAGGTAGAGGAGAAAGTCATTTTAATGTTAAAACAAAAACACATGATTTCATTAGGAAATGTAAGCTATATAACAAAAACACATATTCACTCAGACACAGGTTGGATAAATCGATATGAGAGGTGAGAAAAAAAGATTAATGGAAAGGATAAAAAGAATAGAGGTAGGACAAAAAAAGACAAGGGAAAAGAGGAGAAAAAAGACAAAGAAGAGAGGGGGAAAGAGGTGGAGAGGAAAAAAATACAGGAGTGGGTGGTAGATGGGCCAGACAGCAGAGAAAAAGGCAGTAAAATCTTTAATCATTAAACAATAATTTAGCCACTCCTTATCCAACAGTTTGGTCCCTGCTTCTGAGGTGCAATAAAACGTAATTATCCCCGTGTATGTGCCTATGTATTGTGTCGCTCTGCTAGCCTGAGGCACACAGAGGCCAGTAATAGTCTCATTAGACCAGACCTCATGTACTTTTTTTTTATTCCCCGACGTAAAACAGCACTGGCCAGTTAACCTGCTGTACTGTAGCCTGAACAGCACCCACATTTACTTCCCTGTACCGGTCTATCTGTTGTCATTCTGTAAATCCACCTCCTCAGTTAGGGAGTTAGCAGCACTGAAGCACAGTCAGACAACAGGTCAGCCTTTAAAGTCACAGTCCTCAAGATGATATTATATTCTTAATGTTTTACATTACATCATCCAGTTCTTGGCTGTGTTTTTTTTTTTTATGCAGTAGACATTCAATGTGCTGTCTGTTTTCTCTTTGTATTCTGTATTTGCTCTATATAGTATAGTTGTTGTTGTTGCGAGCCAGCCCAGTATACCTAAAGTCAATGGATGATTTGGCACTTGATGGTTTAATGGCAACATTAGGGAGCAATGCAGGAGGAAGCTATATGTAGCAAGGCAGAAGGTTAGTGTGTGGAGAATGGGGTGGTGGATGGACATGTAGCGTATACAATTTTCATGCTATTAACGCTCATCTGTTTTTAACTCTAGATTAAATCTCTTCTTACTTTTAACAATAGTTTTCGATGCCTTATCTCAAACATACCTTAACCATAGTTTGTTTGCCATAACTTTGATCTTCCCAAACCATTTTTTGTGATCATTTATTTATTGTATTTTACAGAGACCCACCATTTTCCCCATGAACATGCATGTAGTGCGACAGCAGCAAGGAAAACTTCCTAACAGGTCCAGAGGTTGAGATCCATTTCCCAAAACCCTGAGACCTAGCACTAATAAAATTCCCTCATTATCACCAGTAATCACAGGTGATGGCAAATCAACCATGAGGATTATAACTTTAACGTAACTCTACATACACACAAACACACTATGGCCCTATAGCAGAGCCTCCACATTACCACAGTAAGGAGGATAGCAAGGTTGTATACGAGTCACTCGAGGATTAGCGTTCCCAGAAACCCCTCTGCCATTTCTTCAGGTCTCCAAGACTACCTTGATTTCCCCCTATATCTCCCTCCCTCCTCGGTTTCTTTCTGTCTCTCCCTCTCTCTCTGTGTCTCTGTCTCCTGCCTATCCAAGTGTACTCGTACTAAAACATCACTGTGGCTCTTTAATTGGTTCTGTCTTGCAAAAGAAAAACCTTTCTATGTGCGAACACTGACATGAGAGACGGGGGCAGTGGGGTGGGGTGTGTGTGTGTGTGTGTGTGTGTGTTAGAATGAGGTAATGGGCTGCTTGAACAACTCTCCTTTGGAAGCCCTTTTTCATCTGTTGTATTTTCCACAGACCTCCTAATGGATAGAGCTATTATCATCTTTTTTGTGGAGTGTCCTCTCTCTGTGCTGCCCCAATCCACCACACAGAAAAGGATACTTCACCCTGATATGTGTGTGTGTGCGCGAGCGTGTGTGTGTGCACGACAGGGAAAAGAGAAATTCAGTTGTTGCTCTGCTGTTGAAGCAGCGATATTAATGTCTATGGCATGGGTGTGGGTTTTGAGACCCTCTCTGCGTGCTACATTATTTATCCCTTTTTACTACAAACCATTACTCCATGTGACATTTCTACTGGTGATGCTGTGCTGAGAAAAAAAAACAAACATCTGTCCTTCACCAGAGAGACTTCTTTTCTTTCTGTCCATCAATCAGTATCGTTTTACAACCAAACAGCATTTAAACTGCTCTTGTTGTGTTTTTGTCTGGAGCTGTTCTCTCAGTTACATACAATAATTAACTGTGATGAAGGTGTGTGTTTATATGATCAGATTTACCGAAACAAGCCTCCATGCAACACAAATTTCAGCCTAAGCACCGGTCAACTTGATATCCAATCAGTTATCAGTCTATTTGCTCCCACCTAGTGGTGGCTCATAATCAGCACAGACTGTGACTGTGGAATTCATTTAAAACTCAGCTAAAGTTTTTATTTTTTATTTTCTGGTTTAAAAAAATGTTGTTGCCAGATGAGGGAGTTAATTGGTGCACCTATGATAACATAACAATTGCTTGAGAAAAAAAAGTCATTAAATAAGTATGTGACTGTTAATTTTGTCAATGTGGTAGAAGTGGTAACAGCTTTATTGTTATGGTGGGTTTTAACAAAGATTCTTTACAGTATCTAGAACAACTAGCTGTGCGAAATTGTGGTTTCTTCTGTGTTTTAGAATGTAGGAGGCAAAGTTTGTTACAAAAGTCTTTGGGCTTAAACAGTTGGGGGAAATCTGGACGCTCTGAGGTAAATGATCTGTCTTCTATCAGCAAAAACTGTCACAACGCTCTGAATCAAACCAATGGACGTCACTCAGTAAGAAAACAATCCAACGGGGTGGCCTTGGGCCTGTGAGTATCTGAAGTACCCACTCAGTATTGTGGCTTTGAGTGTCTTGTTTTTTTTACTTTCCTGCTTTAACAGAAATTGTAACACAGGGGATGCACTTCTGCATTTCTGGGTTAGTTTTTTTTTTCCCCCTTTTCATTCTGTTCTTTTCCTTTCACCTTTTAATGCAGCTGAGATGCAACAGGCATTCTGGGAAATTCTGGAACTGAAGTAGAAAAGCATAGAACAAGTTCAGATGAAGTGTGTTTTAAATAATTCCTGAAGGGCACCAACATATAGATGATATCTAACGTTTGTGTGTCTTTGGTATTTTATTTTAAATAAGGAACAAGAACAATGCCCGATGTGCTGTTTGGGCTATGGATGTGTCCTTGTTTCTCAGTCAGTCCCCGTCAGAGCTCTGAGCTGTTGAATTTACTGAGAATGTGACAGATGACTCCGACTTGGCAGCTGTTAATCCTCTTTCTCTGCGAAAACAATGAGTGTGAAATCCCACCGTGCACTGATGTCTTCAGGCACACTTTAATCGTGTTACGGGCCCATGCTCAAGGGGGAATTTGAATCTGTGTGTGTGCTGTGTCTGCTTTGTGCTCATGCATGTGTCTATAGCAGAAGATCATATTTAATGTCTTAATTGAGGGGGGATTTATGCAAATGAGAGAATTATATTCATTTTCCCTCCAAGGCTGTTTTCTTTAATATAATCTGGGGGTGTGCAGAGATATTTCAGGGCGTCTCCCAATGAAGAAAAAAATAGTGCACTTGCTGAGATAAGAGTTAATTGAATTAAAGTGGCACCCTGGGCAAGATCTGCTGGAACATGGTGTGTTTTTGTGTGATTGAAATCAATATAGCTGTTATTTAGAACTAGCACTACCAGTTTCTCCTCTCACGTTTTTATACATTTTGTCAACTTGAAAAGCCTAATGAGCCGTTGTTTTTGGAGACGTTTTGACCTGGAAAGTGTAGTTGTTGACTACTTAATCAAAGTTGATGCTAAATGGGGGGAGGGGGGCAATTATTTATTGTAATAGCTTGTAATAGTCTAATTATATTCAGAAACGTTAGCTGTATTCACACGCTTCACTAAGCGGTCTTTTGTTTGACTTGTGAGACTGAACTCACTTTTCTCAGCTCAGCCATTCTCTACCTTTGCACACATACCGTGTTGTTCTAGAAGCAGCTGGTTGTGTGAATGATGTGTAGGAAGGTGAAGCCACGTATAATATTTTAGCGCTGCAGACATTCACACAATAGACAGCGTTTGGAGCAGACTTCAATATTGACTGTCTGCAGGGGGAGGTTTGTTTTGGACCGCAGCTCACCGGCTCCACTGTGAGTCGGATCAAACCGGTAGAAGTCAAGTAAAACAGCCTGAGAAAGTGGAAACACTCGATTTATGCTCCTAAAGAGGTTTTTTCTCCCATAAACGGGCCTGTGTTTACACAATGTGGCTTAGGTTTAGCTGCTTCTGGACAAAGTAGATGTTTCTTTACATTATTCATTCTTGCAGCATTATTAAATTATTTCCTG
Source organism: Percina caprodes (assembly GCA_013375575.1). Lineage (NCBI taxonomy): Eukaryota > Metazoa > Chordata > Actinopteri > Perciformes > Percidae > Percina > Percina caprodes. The sequence continues at coordinate 895,927 of JABXJD010000191.1, read as the reverse complement.
TGTCCAGGTACAACCTTTATTAACAAACTACTGAATGCTGAATTATGCAGGGACAATTTAGAGTTTTATTCATTAATGATTAAGAATCAAGAGGTTTATTGTCATGTGCACAGTAAAGACAATTTACATCACGCAAAGAAAAGCTTACTTTACCAGTCTTTCTTACACTGCGAATAAAAAGGGAATAATACATTAAAGATTGCATACTGTTAGAAGCATCCCTCTTCCCTTTGTGTGAGCCATGTGCATTAGTTGTATTTGACCACTGGAGGCCACTGGAATCCATTCCTGGTGCTTTAACCCCCACCCACCCCAATCGGGGTCCTGTAAGTTCATTGTGTTTAATTTGATACTTTTGGACTCTACGCAGTCGCTCCCAGCATTATGCAACCTAAATCATGTCAAATTCTAGAAGACAGATCCTGCTGAGCTGCAGTTGTAAGGGAATGTTAAATTCAGAATGTACAATGTAACATGATTTGTCTTCTTGTATGCATAACTATTCAGAGAAACAAATCTAGTTTATCCCATGTAAGCAAACAGCACAAAATGACATGACAGGATGTGGATTAGAAGCCAAGGCCTCACGTTTAATCTTGGCTGTCACTGAGACACTTGGGTGTCGAAAATGCTTAAGGCAACGATAAAGGGATTGAGGTGATTATGTGTGTGTCCAGGCTGCCATCACACATGCCAGTTGAATCAGCTTAATCTCAGGTATCGTCTCTCTTAGGAGAAAATCTCTGGGGTTTTTACTCTGCGTCCTCAAATGCTCAAATCTGTTTTATTTAAAGGCTGGTTTAGGTCTGTTGGAGTTCAAGATTGTTTTAAAATAGAGAGAGAGAGAGAGAGAGAGAGTATAAATATGTGGTTGTGTGTGGATCCATCCCCGTAATTGTCAGGAAGTGGCTTAGTGGTATCGACACCCTGTTCCTACTGATAAGGCTGCGTTCTATCTACTGTTTCTTTCAGGACTGATAAGAGCGTTTCTCTGTCACACTGTAGAACAAAACTACCAAATCTGATCTGTGCAGGGCACCAAAACACATCACAAACGTGGCCAGACAAGCAAAGCATTGAATTGAATTAGCATACTCTATCTTCACACTTCTGCTCGGAGTTTAACCTGTTAACATGTTTACAAATTTTGACACATTACTAAGTGCATTATGGTATGCTGTGTGTGGCCGTAATCGGCATTAGCCTACTAGAAGAAGTGTATATATCATGAAGGCCTTTTAAACTGGTAAAGCTATCTAGAGAATCTCATGAGGTGTGTAATGTGTAGCTTGCATTTTCTCAAAACCTCAAAGACTTATTTTTAAACCTGTACTGTAGTCTAGTTTTTTGGTATTTTGCAGCAGAAATTGTGTAATGTTGTGTGGGAGTTCTGTGTGGGTTTTTTAAGTTCTTCTGCCCCTCAAAAGCCAATTAATGCAGCGTTCTAAAGTGCCCAGATACCCTGGACTTTAATATCAGATAACCTGCCTCCCTGAGTTGGTTGAGCATGGACTGACTGACTGTCATGTCCACCACTCAGCTATGGGCTCATTTAGTGCTTTGCTGTCACTCTCGCTGACACTGGAGGTGCAGCCCTCCGACTTAAACGCAAAGGCTTTTGCATCGCAGAAGCTGTGCTATGTGGGAGTGTAACTGTGGCAGTCTCTAATAAAAACTCTGCCTTTTATCTTGGTGTGGGACAGCCTCAAATTCTCTTTTTCGCTGAAAGTAAAATTTAGTGCAAGAAGCCCAGGGACCTCCTGATGTTCCTCTGTGTGACAGTTCATCATGTCAGAGCCTGAAAATTTAAATAAATTGACTGAAATGTTGATGAAAACACATTAGCTGTGTACTAAATAATCATATAAATCGTTCCATACCAATTCACCTCCCAGTTCATGTCATGGATTATCTTAAAAAGAATCCCATGAAAACGTCTATTAAATTCAGGGGAATGATATTCCTTTATTTGATTAATGTAAAACACATACATGTTGCAAATTATCCTCACGGTTTCTAGGATGTTCAGTACAAATTTTAACCCAATCCAGTGAAAAATAAGCAATTGTTGAGGCTTAGAATACACATACAAAGAATCACAAAATTGATAAAATGTGCTCTGAGGGCCAAACCTCAAGAATTGATAACTAATAAAGTATTGAGAGTAGAGCTATGTGATTTTACAAAGTCCCATGAATTTAATAGCGGTTTTCACATTATTTAGTTTTTTATTTTAATAAAATTCATCACATGAACTCAAGAGTTGGTGTGTAATGATCCATATACTTGTGTACTTATTGAGGTCTCTCCATAAAATCACTCCAGCAGTGTTTCAGTGCTTCTGTCCTCAGTTTGATGGTAAACTTGTGTTTTGACTCATCCTTCTTCAATATTTCCTATTTGTCTAATTCTAAATAATTCTGCACCCTCCCACCTCCCTCTCACTTTCACATTTCAGTCTATCAAACATTTCAGTCTCTCTCCTCAAAAAACTCTGCTCTTGCTTGTCAGTCCTTACCTGCTCCTTCTTTCCATTACACTTTAGTGTGTGTGTGTGTGTGTGTGTGTGTGTGTGTGTGTGTGTGTGTGTGTGTGTGTGTGTGTGTGTGTGTGTGTGTGTGTGTGTGTGTGTGTGTGTCTTTGCTGGTGGTCGCTCAAAACCTGGGAGTCCACCCACATGGTTGTGTGTTTACCCAGCAGCCCACTCTCTTCCAAATACTGCTGCGCTGCCTTTAAATCAACAGGTAATGCGCTGAAAGGTTGTGTCCACTCTTTCTCTCTTTGGCTTTCTCACTGCTAAAGTTTGTTTGCTTCAGCCTCTCAGGTTGCAACTGCTTTGAGGAGTGTTAACTCCTTGTGTTGGCTTATTGCTTTTGTTGGCAACTGAGGCTGGTACCAGAACAACCAAATAAGTCTGTCATTCACCACAGAGCTGTGTGCGCTGCGTGGGCGGCCAAGCAAAGCACTGCCCTGGGTTTTATGGCAGGAGTAAGTACTTTAGAATAGTCTGTTCACTATGTTCATTTTATTTTATTTTTTTCTTTAAGAGCATGATGAGTGGTTCATCTTTTTTAGCTTGACTGTACGCATGAAAATTGGTGTCCCCTTGTAATGCCTGTCTTGTTTCCTTTGTGCCTCTTACCCCTGATGCCTCATTACCCGCAGGTCTATTTATACCCCTTGTTATCCGTGAGTGAAGCTTTCCTGGCAGGAGCCGCTGAGTGGTGCCAGCCCGGTAAAAGAATGCCCGTTCTGGGCCTCCGCTGAGGGGCACGGCCCCAGTCCCTGGAAGAATTGCGACTCTGTCTTCCATAGTTGGTTATGTAAGCAGCTGACCTACTCAAGCCTTCACAATATGGTAACCTCGACGGGACCGTGGTTGGCGGTAGAAGCAGTTGAAGTTGAAGTCTAAAAGTGTTTTTGTTTGTATGAGATGAGGAAAAGTTCAAGATGACACTTGAACTTTGTCAGCAGTGATTTAACTTTAACTCTGCCAGCACTATATGGAAGAAATCCCCCCTGGTATGAAGTGGGTTTGGAGCACCCCATCATTTTCTTGTCTTGTTTTCATCCAACTGATTTGTTGGATATCAACCAATCAGTGCCATGCTCTTTCTGATATGGTATTTCAGACTTTCCTCCTTAAGCCAAAAACCTGTAAAACGAGAAGAAAAGTATTTTCTCAGCACATTGTATTTTCATATTAGGGTTGAGTAATATTTGTAATAAATTAGTCATTGACTTAAAGCTGTATAAACTGAACACTAAAGTTAAATAAAGGTGGTGAAACAAAGTGGTTGTTTAGTTAGTTGACTGAAACTGAATTCAACAGTTGTAATGCTTGATCAATTGTGTTAAATTGTTGAGCAAAACTTTGTGGAATTGAGTGGAAGCAGCAGCATGTCTGTAAGATTATATCCCCATAATTATAGAAAGTCTAAACTATATTTTTCGTACAATTTTAAAAGGGAAGCTGAATCAGTTTCTGACACCTGAACGCTTCAACCATAGAGGGCTGTGAAACATTTTCAGCCTGGTGTTAAGTTACTCTTTTAAGAAACACATATAAATCAGAATATCTACAAGGTGTCTCATCTACTACAATCTGAAAATCATCAGCAGCATTGATCGAAACCTACTTTGAGCAGAACTGGGTTAAGACTTCCCTCAAACAGCAGAAACTCAGTAAGCAGGTCAGGCTGATGGGGTGAAGGAGAACCTTGTGCACCACTGTGGAAGTAATGCTGTTAGTGACATTGTGAAGGGGGGAGCAGGCTAATTGGAGGAGAAGGAGGCGGCTGAGGACGAGGGTGTTGAACGCCAGATGTTTAGCTATATGGTTCAAATGGAAAATAACCCAAGTGGAACCAAAGTTGTGACGCTGGTTGATTCCCTTTTATGTGGCTTCCCTTCCTCCCACCTCACAGCCTTCCATTAGAGGTTTTGGGGACAGTTTGCATGGAAATTAGGACTCTATTTTGCGTCACAGGCTTAATATAAATAAATCACTGCGTCTGGATCCTTGCAGCATGTATATACTTTTATGTTGCCAGGACTGTCTTCCTCTCTACCTCTGAGCTCCTGCATAACCAATTATTGTGTTGTGTGTACAGTAACAGCTGTTAAATATATTTTATAAAGCAAAACGTTGATAAAGTAGTAATCAACTTTCAATAAAATGAAATAGAGTATGACTAAGTGATAACCACCCAGGAACAGCTTGGAGCTTTCTCCAGATAATTTAATGTGTTTTGTTCAGTGCTGGTGCTTGGATCATCTGGTAAGATCCAGTGTCACCAGTCTGGAAGTAGATAAGATGGAAGTGATCTCCAGAGGGTTTTTGCTTTTATCTGAGTGGGCTCTCGTTCTGGCATGCCCTTAATTTACAGTACCCTTCCTCTGTGCCCTGCTGTCCTTAAAGGAAATTACCACACTAAAATACTTAATTAGAGTTAAACATGTTTTAGTGATCACTGCAGGCTGGGATGATAATTTAATATCATCATTTATAGTTTCTTAGTGTAATCGTATTGTGATGACAATCCACAATCAAATGAACGAGAACAAATGAGATTGCATTTGTTCTCCTATCGTGAGCTTTTGAATGATTCTCATATTTTTGTAAAATATGCATGGATTAATTTCCTTGCTCATTTTGGAACATACATTATCAAACATGGTTTTATAGCATGCATGTGTTCTCATTCCTGTTTTTGAAGATTTTCCTTGTGCAGCTACATTGAATTCGATAACAGAGCTTGTGGTTTGTGTCTCGTCTATCACCAGTCAACGTTGGCATCTATTAACCATGACCCAGATTCTGGCATAGTCTTAAAGGGTTACTACCGTTTTTGTCAACCTGGACACTATTTCCCTGTGTTTTTTTTTGTTTAAGTGACTGATGGGAACAACAATCTTTGAAATTGGTCCAGTATTAAGCAAGTTTGCTGCAGTCGGCAGCGGCGAAACAGGCTACAATGTAAGTTAATAGGGCAATTGTCCAGCTTGTATTTACCTTCACATGAGTGCTTGTTTTGGCACTGACAGACTCAGATTAATATTCTAAGTGGATATTAAGTATCCTTAATATTAAGTATTAAGGATACTAAGTAATATTATGGAAAGGATCCCTTCAGAGAAAGTTTTTTTAAAACCTCTTTGAGACCTTTCTGTTAAACCAGAAATAGGTCTGAAGTCTCTAGCGCTAAACCCACCAGGCTCCGTTTAAAAAAACCAACACTGTTAGCGTGTATAGAGCCACATGTAAATCGGTAAACTGTGTTTATTTCAACCAAGACTAGAGTTGTGATGGTTGGAAAAGTGAAAAGATGACCCAAAACGGCTTTTCATAGTTTTATTTTGTTTGTCGACTTTGAATGAAATTTACGATTTTTCTTTTAGTACATGTTTTTTTTCTTCCTCTTTAACAGAAAAGTCGACCTCTTTAGAAATCCTTTCCATAATGTTGTCAGACACGTAGAATATTAATCTGAGTCTGTCAGTGACTAAACGAGCACTTATATGAAGGTAAATACAAGCTGGACTATTGCCCTATTAACTTACATTGTAGCTTATTTTGCCACTGCTGACTGCAGCAATCCCACTTAATACCGACCAATGTCAAAGATTGTTATTCCCATCAGTTACTTAGACACAAAAACATAGGGAAAAAGGGTCCAGGTTGGAAAAAAATGGTAGCTAGCCTATAACCACGTTGTTGTTTTTTCTAATGGTCAGTCGCGTCGTTTTTCTTATTTGGTAGGAGGACTTGCCGATTACTTTATAGTTGAACAATATATTTGTGAGTTGTGGAAGAGAAGGTATCATTCACAACCACTAGTTTTAATTGTGTCCTCAGCCATAAAGCCGTCAAGTTGGAAGCCGATCAGATGAACTATTGTTGAGAAAATGAAAAGACAGACAGACAGACTTCTTCTGTTTTAGTTGCATGCTTTTCTCATGGGTTTGTTTGGACAAAACCTGTTACTGCACTCATCCCTAAAAATATAGAGAAGATACCAAAAAAAGGGCAAGGAAAAAAAAAATCTGATTTCCAATGAATATTTCTGATATGAAAATTGACCCGTTTGGTATTTTCAAATATGAAGTCTATAGTTCATCTCTTAATGCACCATGACATTTGTGTTGATGTATAAAATTAACATGACCGTGCAAGTGACTGAAGATTTTAAAACTGCTTCTGAAATGAGAAAAGGAACAAGAGGAGTTCAATCTTTTGTTTGCATTTCATCCTGTTCCTCGCCTATTTACTTAAAACACATTCAGGTAATTTAATAGTTAAATAATATTATCCTTAATTTAGTTGAGGACCCCACTTAGGGATCCTTGGTGGTCCCTCAACCCCCAGTATGGCAACAGCTGCAGCACCTCCAACCACAACATGACTAGCATGTGCGTCACTCAGGCACTAATAAAAAAACATGACAGCCACTCCTTTTCCTTCTTGCTGGCATGTGGCTGTGGCTGTGTGCATGCATGAAGCTCTTTTGGCTGTTTGTGAAGAGAATAAAGCTTAATAGAGTGCAAGCTATTTGCTCAGTCCTTCCTGTTAAGAGTGTGAGATCAAGAGCTTATAACTCTTCAGTGCATCCTCACACATTCTCAGATTGTATGCGAAATATAAATACAAATATAGTTTCTGCTTCTTTATGCTGCAATAAAAGCAAGTGATATATGCATGATCCTGCTGTGTATAGCACTGTAATAAACTTTATATTTCATACTGCAGTTGACAATTTCTGCAAAAAGGTGTCCCCCTAAATCATTACAAAATAAAACAGACTCTTGTGGCTGCAGGGTTTTATAGGAGTGCTCCTCATGCCTTTGATCCTGTTGAGCAATAAAAACTGCAACAGTTACTGTTTTATTAAAAAGCCCAATTACCCCCACAAGGGGACACTTAATGCTGCTACTAGTTATGCTAAAGCAAATTTTTATCTCACATCTCACCTCATTAAGTCTTCTTCCCTGCAAACTTAGAAAGATAGCCACAGTTAATATGGAAAATATTCTGTATTAGTGGAAAGCTGCAGTCTAGCTCTCTTGTTTTACAGCATATTTATATGTATTAGTGTATATTTCCAGTGTTATTGCTACACTGTAAAAGCATATGTTCAAATGCAGATATATGAGGTAATACTGCAAACAATGACACTGATGAAGACTTGAGTTGAAACACATTGGTCATTTTAAAGACCTTGACATGTAAAATAAATGCATTGCAATCTAAGAAGACCCAATCTAAAAGACCTACGGAGTGCCTTGGATTTTGAAGGAATCATGCATTTTTGGAATTGAGATCACATGAGAGATAGATAGATAGATAGATAGATAGATAGATAGATAGATAGATATACGTAGTCATAGGGATTGAGTTTTATTGCAGCTTGTTTCAAGATGATCCTGTTGTTGTAGGACCTGCAGTCAGTATCAAGACTCTCTGACTGCAGCACTGGTCTCAGCTCCATGTGTGGCAGAATATTAACTCTGAGCAGCTTCTGTCAGTTGCTGCCACACTGAGCACCTAATGATCAGAAATGGCTCTCCCAGTTAGTTTCTACGCTTCTCAGCTGTTTTCATCGATATGCTGCGGAGTGAGGCGGCACGTTGCCATGGAAACAGCAGACAAAGACTAGGAACAAGGGTGTATGCAAGCAGTACAGAGAAGCCTCCCTCAAAAAGAGTGTGTGTGGTCTTGTTTAACTATATTTGGGGGGGGTCCAAAAACCAGGAGTCCAGTATACTTGTGGGGTGACAACAGCTTTGTGGGGCCAAAATGCTGCACCCCAAAACTTTAAAGGATTGTTTGAGGGTTGAGGTAAGACTTGGTTTTTAGGATTGGGGTTAGAATTAGGTTAGGGTAAGGGTTAAGGTTAACATTTAGTTGTTAGTTAAGAAATGCATTATGTCAATGACAGGCTGCCACAAAGTCACCTGTCACCTTGTCAATGACTCTACCCAGAGTAATTGGATCTAGTCTTTTTTCCTTGTGATGCTTTTCAGATCTGTGTGTGTGTGTGTGTGTGTGTGTGTGTGTGTGTGTGTGTGTGTGTGTGTGTGTGTGTGTGTGTGTGTGTGTGTGTGTGTGTGTGTGTGTGTGTGTGTGTGTGTGTGTGTGTGTGTGTGTGTGTGTGTGTGTGTGTGTGTGTGTGTGTGTAATTTTGAGTTTCATATTGTAGGAACTACTGTCCCTTTCAGCCACGTTTGCTATGTTCATGAAACACACACCTTTGTGGACACAGGCCTTGCCTTTGTGGACACAATATGGAGGTGAATAGACAGCTGATACTCAGCTGTTTATTTGGAGCATTGCACGACAGTAGAAGCCATCTGTCAAAATGAGACATTTTCAATGGGCACCACAGTTGCGAGACTGGACCATCTTTTATGTTTATGGCAGCAGCGTTCCTGGGGAGATGCACCCTCCTCGTACACCTTACACCTTTCTCTATTTGTCATCAACCCATCAAACATGTGGCGACGATGTTTGGGTGCAAATCTAAAAATGTTGACACAGCTGTCTATTAATGTGATTGACAAGTCATAATTAGAACATATCGTATCTGCTTTTCACATGGCGGATATTAAATCTGTTTGGCTTTTACTTTGAAGAATCACTGAATTTACAGTAATTAGTTTACTGTTATAGCTGTTAGCTCACATTCCTCCTTACAGCATTTCTGGATCATTATTTCAATCACTGCTAATGCTTTGCACTTATTACTTATTATGAGTAAAGACAGCGTGGGAGCTTTCAGCTCCTTCTGCATGCCTAATGATTCACTCATTCTACAAAATGTTAAGAGTTTGGAGTCAACACTGTTTTCTTTATCATGGCTGTTACTCAATTCAGCTTCTGATGCAGATTTATTTAAAAAACCTGGCTGTATTGTGAACTATCATCACAAAATTTCCAAAATCCTCATGCCTATTCTTTAATTATTCGCATGTGAAATCATGACATTGTGAAGGCTTTATCCCAGCCTAGTTTGGCTGGACACTTAAAAATTATTAAAATTTGGAGCATGCATCTTTGCACAACTGCCCTTTACAAAAAATGTTTTTGTCATTTACATACAGTACACTTGAACTTATCTGGGCATGACTTTATACCAAAACTACATACCTACATGTGCCTATATGCACATATATCACATTTGAAATGGTGTTCCATGTACTAAATTTGCTTTTTGGTAAGATTTAACTCAAAGCAGAAAATCAAAATTTAGAGTAAAGGCTGAAAGAAATTAACTAGGTTTGAGTAGAACCTTTTTTTTCAAGGTTTTGTAAGTTTCTTCTGTAGATTCTTTTTTTAGTTTTTTTTTTCTGTTCTATTTATTTCCTATCTTAATGATCAAGTGGCCCCTCACATTTATCTTGCAACCTCTTTGAGGGTCCCATGGTTGTACAAAGCACAAAGACATGTCAAAAGGCTGACATTGGAAGGTAAATACAATGACAGTTTTGTCCCCTGTGAATTCAGTCATAGTCTTTACAAGACATTTTCTGGTGTGGGTGTACATTCAAGGTAGGTAATGTGTGAGAGAAAATGGTCCTATTTCAAGTGGACTGAATTCTTAGTTTGATTGGTTTCCCTGTTCAGATTCAACAGCCTCTCTGAGGGAAAGCTCACTCAGCCCGAGGCGACAATGACCCTCCTCCCCGACACTTATCACACATAGAGACCGCAGAGAGTAAGAGCAATGGCCTCCCCAGACACTGTTAGAAAGAAATTAAGCCAAAGAGAATGACAGAAGAGAAACTGGAAGATGTGAGACTATAGTTAGTGTCAGGTACAGAGTAATTGATCATGGACTCTTGGTGTAAATGTACATTTTTTCTGCCTGATAAGAAAGACCAGCAAAGACTATTTAAACGTCTGCATTGTCGACCACCTCACTGTCACCATCCTCATCCTTATCCTTATCCCTTTGGAGCCTCTAACAGACAATATGTCACTTCCTTGCGTGATGGAGATGCATACAGATCGACTACATCACGTTAATTCTCCATGTTGATCACAGTAATTACTCTGTTATTGCTCCATGAGACCCGGTTGGAGATGAAGATCTTAGGAGGAGGAGGAGAGCCATGCTGCTTGAATTTGATAAGTCACGCCTCTCAGCTGTTATGATCATGTAGCCGTTTTTCTGACAGCCACATGGGAACATGGTGACATCTTTATCAAGGCGCTCTTCCAATATGATTTAATTGAAATGAGGTTGGTCTAATTTAATTTTCCAGACAGTTTTCAATCAGACAGGCCTGTTAAAATTGGAACCTCAGGTTTGGAGTCATTGGAGCAGAAAGGAGGGTAATTAGAGACCAATGAGAACATTTTTCAAAAACAGACATTTTGCATCACCCATCATTTTGAAATCTGCAACATAAATTTCAGTGTATCGCATCTCATCGTCAAAAGTCTGTTTTAATTTCTTGCTGATATCGGCGAAGATCTTACGCATTTTTGAAAAAAAAAAAGTTAAAAAAAAATCGGGGGATTTGGGGTGTTATTGTGTCTCTGGTGCTTCCACACACGTACAAACTTGGAAAAAAAAAACATCCATGCTGTTTTGACTGAGATAGGGGTTCCTGAATGTACTCTGCCTCTCTCCCTTCAGTCTCCGTGTGAGCTATTAAAGATCTCTACAGCTTTCTAAGTAACTAGCCGAGACGAGGTGGCTAACTGAAGCATACTAGCGCTAGCATGCTAGCTCGTTCTCATTGGCAAAACACTGCTGCAACACACATTAGTTCACCATAATCTACAAAAGAACTACTTCCATGTCCCTGTTCTGCAGGTATTGTAATTTCCCCATATGTGGGATTAATAAAGTATTATTTAATAATTAGCATTATTATTATTATTATTCCACAAGTGCCCCTTATTTAGAAGAAGTCTTCCAGCTAATACTGCCTTGTACTGACCAAAGTAGGAAAAACATTAGCTAGCTAATGTTATCATTACCTCGCTACTCCGCATGTGCAACTCCCAACGAAGATAGTGAAGACGTGAGATGTCTCACTCTGTAGCTAAGACAGAGACCTAAACACACAGGGTAAAAACAGGGTCTGCAGCAATGTGCAATACAACAAAAATGTGGTGTTTTTTAAAAATGAAACCATGTTAACCTATTCTGGTACAACCTTGAAAGACAATTATGAACCTAAAAATGAGCGTAATATGGGCGCTTTAAACTAAAAATGTCTGACAATATACGGTTATATCAAGATGATCTGCCTTCTGACTATTTAATGCATACAGTAGGCGCCAAGTTGGGTTGTCGTCCAACAACTGATCATCTCTCGTGGATGGAATTAATTAAAGGCAGCTATAAAACCTTTGAAAAGCCTTTAGTTAGCCTCCTTTTGTTTGCTTCTATTAGGGCTGGGAAATATATCAATATTAAATCAATTTAGTCTTTTCCTGGTTTTACAGGCTGCATTACAGTAAAGTGATGTCATTTTCTAAAATTATTAGACTTACTAGCTGTTCTTTTATTTGCCTTTACCCACTTAGTCATAATATCCACATTACTGACAATTATTCATCACAAATCCTATTTTGTAAATTTGTTGTGATGCACCATTTGTCAACTCTACAATTTCGCCGCAATATTGAAGTATTTGGTCAAATATATTCGATTTTCTCCATATTGCCCAGTGCTAACGTCTACAGTGGGGGAAATAAGTATTTGACCCCTTGCTGATTTTGCAGGTTTGCCCACTTACAAAGAATGCAACGATCTATAATTTTAATCATATGTACATTCTAACAGTGAAAGACAGAATGCCAAAGAAAATTCCAGAAAATCACATCATATGAATTTATTAAAATTGATAACCATCTGATGAGGAAAAACAAGTATTTGACCCCCTGGACAAACAGCATGTTAATATTTTGTAGAAAAGCCATTATTGGCCAGCACAGATGTCAAACGGTTTTTATAGTTGGTGACAAGGTTTGTGCACATTTCGGCAGGGATGTTGGCCGACTCCTCCCTGCAGACAGCCTCCAAATCATTCAGGTTCCGAGGTTGTCGCCTGGCAACTCAAATTTTAAGCTCCCTCCAAAGATTTTCAATTGGATTCAGGTGTGGAGACTGGCTAGGCCACTCCAGAACCTTGATGTGCTTCTTCTTCAGCCACTCTTTTGTTGCTTTGGCGGTGTGCTTAGGGTCGTTGTCGTGCTGAAACACCCATCCTCGACCCATCTTCAGCTCTCTCACTGAGGGAAGGACATGTTGGTCCAGAATTCCACGATACATGGCCCCGTCCATCCTCCACTCGATACGATGGAGTTGTCCCGTCCCCTTGGCTGAAAAGCACCCCCAAAGCATGATGTTGCCACCACCATGCTTGACGGTGGGGATGGTGTTCTTTGGGTTGTACTCGGTGTTCTTTGCCCTCCAAACACGACGAGTTGAGTTGAGGCCAAAACGTTCTACTTTGGTCTCATCTGACCACATCACCTTCTTCCAGGCCTCTTCTGAGTCGTCCAGGTGGTGAATGGCGAATTTCATGCGGGCCTGTACATGTTTCTTCTTGAGCAGGGGGACCTTGCGTGCGCTGCAGGATTTCAATCCATGACGGCGTAGTGTGTTACCAACCGTTTCTTTTGTAACTGTGGTCCCAGCTGCCTTCAGTTGATTCATCAGTTCCCCCCTTGTGGTTTTGGGATGATTCCTCACCGTTCGCATGATCAGGGACACCCCACGAGGCGAGATCTTGTGTGGAGGCCCAGACCGAGGGAGGTTGGCGGTGGTGTGGTGCTTCTTCCATTTCCTGATAACTGCACCGACAGTTGATCTTTTCTCTCCAAGTTGCTTTCCGATTCTCTTGTAGCCCATCCCAGCCTTGTGCAGATCTACAATCTTGTCCCTGATGTCCGTAGAAAGCTCTTTGGTCTTGCCCATGGTGGTGATGTTGGATGCTGGTTGTTTGGGTGTTGAACGGTGTCTTTTATACAGGTAACGAGGTGAGGCAGGTGTATTTGATGTAGATAATTGGTTGGGATTGGTGTCTTAAAGAAAGACTAACTGGCTTGTAGGAGCCAGAATACTTGCTGTTTGGTAGGGGGTCATATACTTGTTTTTCCTCATCAGATGGTTATCAATTTTTATAAATTCATATGATGTGATTTTCTGGAATTTTCTTTGGCATTCTGTCTTTCACTGTTAGAATGTACATATGATTAAAATTATAGATCGTTGCATTCTTTGTAAGTGGGCAAACCTGCAAAATCAGCAAGGGGTCAAATACTTATTTCCCCCACTGTATATCTCTATTAGCTCTACCGTCTACTGCACACACTTAGCGGCTATTGAGTACAGTGGAGTGATGCCAGCAAAGAGAAGCAGTGCTGGGATGAAGCCAGTAGCAGTCTGGGACCGGCTCCAGAGTTAGCCATCAGACCTGCTTGAATTCATATGGAAGTCTCCTGGTGAGCCGCAGCCCTCACTTCACTCCTGGGGCCTTTCCCATTTCCCAGTTTGTGCTTCCCCAATTCCTCTCCTCGATTCCCCTCCTGTGGGCGGGACTAAGAGCCAAGGAGTTGAGGAAAAGCCCAGAGGAGAGAGGAGTCAAGGCAACAGCCATTTAACAAACGCAAGACATCTGTCATTAAAAGCGACGTCAATTAATTGAGACGAGCAGCACTGCATCAGCTGTCTTATCGTTCTGTCCTACACTGCATTTTATGATCTCTGTCAGAGAACAGAAGTGTTCATGAAAGCTGCTGTATTTACTTAATTCAATTCACAAAGTGGACAGGAAGGTACGGGGGTCGTACATTTTTGTCTTTAACATGCATGCGCACACACGCACACAGCCTAGGCCTATATATTTATATCAGCCTATGACCTACGTACACAGTTTGGCCATATATTTAGTGGATCGAATAAGCTTAACATCTTACCACCTTCCACCCACCTGAATGAATTATGGCTGTCCCTGCAGACCCCGTTGCTTTTTAAATGATTTATTATATAAATGTTTACGTATTTTCTATAACGACTTAAATAAAAAATTGCTGTTTCTTAAGTGTCTCTTGGATGATCTTAGAAGTGAAGCTGTCTGTCTGACAGCAGCACTGCTATGTTCATCTTTTGTTGATTGTGTATTATTTCACCCACTTGCTATTAATCTGAATAATAGTTCGTAAGATCTGACCGGCCCCCACAGAGCCTTGGATATCATGTCTGTCTGTCTGTCTGTCTGTATCCTCGATTTTAAATCCTCAGTGGAGCCTCCTCGATGCTCGATCGTCACTCCTAGATGTGCATTTTAGGAATTGGGACGTCCTTCAAAATGGCGCGCTAAGAACGATTCCCAGGTCACAAGCTGGAGGAGTCAAGGAGGTACAAATTTAGGAAATGGGAAAGGCCCTTGAAATAGATTTATTCTCTATATTGTGATGATATGTTGCTTTGGTCGACTCACTTCGGTTATTTTCTACATTTTACAGAATTGTGTACCATATTCCATTTTGACTTGCGCAGTCACATAAGGAGAGGAAAATATCAAAAAGCTGTTGTGTAGCGAGAGGCTTTCACACAGAGATTTGAGTTATATAAGTTAGGTGAATATTCACTGTGAGGGTGTGAACTAGCTAACCAAGGCTGGTGACAGTTACTTCTAATGGACACAGTACCATCACATAGTATAGCAAAATCAGACTATGGTCTCCAACAAAATCTAAGACTAGCCTTGATAGTAACAGGTTGGGTTGGTTATCTACACTTAGCCTAGCCTAACAATACCTGGTGATTCAATAAAATATGTTTACATTTAGATGTCCGCATATGCAATATCGGGCCACTATGTTGGTTCATTGATCCACTTAAACAGATAAAGATCGAAGGGGCATGGCTGGAGACCAACCTTAATTTGTTAAGGTATCGCAAACAAAGAGATGGTTAGATATTTTGGGATATATGCTTCTTTAAGACTAAGAGTTAGATGACAAGATTCTCATGTTTTTTTGTTTTATTGTGAAGCTACGACCAGAAGCCAGTTAGTAAAGCTTGACTCGCCTTGCTCTGTCCAACATCCTCTAAGTGCACTAATTAACTTGTATCACTGTATCAGAGTAACACTTATGTCTATAAAACAAGTATTTGTTGAAATAATAATCTGATAAAACCTATGATGCAAACTCGCATCAAATTACATTGACATCTATAGAATGTTCAGATGCTTTCCATCCCCCCCAAAAGGGGCATGCCAATCTGGTATTTGGCGGTGTTCAAAGTCTTTTATTAGTAGAGCATTGTACAGCATGCCCAGCACTTTATGCTAACAATCCTGCAATGCATTTTATGGATGCAAAAATAACTTGTCAGTGATCTGATGATGATACAGTCATATTAGCCACTGCTAGTTGACTACTGCCCACAGCGTTGACTAATAGGGAAAACCTCAGCTAAAGATCAGTTTGTAAAATAGTGAGGGACCAGACTACACTTATAAAGCGCCTTTATATCTATTGTTAGTGATGCACATTGTAAAATACAGCAGTTGGTCTCCCTTTCTCTTCACATCTTTGTGTGTAAATGTTAAATGTCGGTGTAAAATGTCAGCTATGGAGGAGAGGAGCTGATGATCTCTGATTCTGAGAGACTACTGCCAAAACTTGACATTTACCATTGATGGATTAGACAACCTGTTTAGACTTATATTCTCTCCAACAAAGCATCCTCAAGGGAGTAATTGGTGGAGGTGACAGAGAACTATAGCTCAGATTAAAGCCGTAATTCAGCTTCTATGTAAGTTTGAGGTCATTCCCTCTGTCGTCCTCATCTCCCGGGGGTGATATAATGTCCAGAGCTCAGCAGTAGCAGGGGTCATAGTGATGTAGCCCTCACTTGGCTTTAGGGCAAATACAGAAAGTTGACCCTTCTTTAGGCTGCCAGTAATATCCAGGCTTTCCTGGGGTTAGTATGGACCAATGACTAGGCAGGATCACAGGGAAACCATCCATACTTTATGAGCCAATATATAGCAGTTATGGCTTTTCCACTGGACGCCAGGGTAAACTGAGATTATCTCCTGTCACTTTTATGTTTCCCGTGATTGTGATTTCATAACTGCTCCGTTCCAGTGGAGCCTCCCATAAACTCGCTGAACGGCTAAGTTTGGTTTCTGTTGAGCCGGCTTCAGTTGTTCAACAGGTCAACCGTCCACTTAATTGCAAAGTATAAGCTGACCACATTGAAGCTGACATTCATTCTTTGGTTTTCTCCACCCGCTTAATCCTATTTAGGGTCATTGAGGGGGGTGCTGGAGCCTATCCCAGCATGCACTAGGCAGAAAGCAGAGAAACAGGTTGCCAGTTCATTGCATGGCCTGTTCCAAACCCACAGTTTTCCAGGTTGGAATTCCATGAAGGAAAATTTGATTGGATGAGTCCTCTGTTTATTGAATTCCTAAGTAGAAAGTTGTTCAATACTCAACCTTTTCACTTATAATATCTTAACTTTTCAGAGCTTGACAAGTAGTACAGTGAACATGGTGAGTCATCTAACAGGAAAACCCACAGTCCCTTCCCTCCCATCAAGCCCTTCAGGAATACTCTCCTCTTCTCCAATTAACCAATTATTCCAGACAGCGCTGCTCAACGAAGAAAAGAGATGGACCGCATCGCTCGCTTTCCCTCTGGTGGATGAACCAATCTATTATTGGCCCACGTGATTAAGCCTTGTATCAAGATAGGGAAATGTTATTGTCCAAATAAATTCATTCAGGCTGCACAGAAGCCAGTGGCTCCTCTAATACTTCATTTAAAATCACTGCACGCTGCTCTGCTGCTGCCAGAGGACGCCAGCTGAATAGTTTGTCGAGAGCTGCCTCAGGGTGACTACTAGTGGATGTTCCCAGACCGCAAAGAGGCGTTTGACAGCAAGCAGCTCTTCAACTGTTTCATCTAAACTATTGTAGTGCTCATCAAAAGTTTTGCCTCACTGCAGCTGGTTGGAGTTAATTAATTAAACTTACTACCTACTCTTAATGCTGAACATCCAGAGTCATTCTGCCATTCTGGTATACTGATTCAATTGCCAAATAGTGAATTCTATGGACAGAGCCTCTGTCTATGGATCCGTTTGAATGTCCTCGTGTCAAACATGCTGCATATGTAAGATTTCTAATAAACCTTGTCTAACCATTCCTCATCAGTCAGTGGTTCTCAGCTTTAAATACTTTGACTGAGCATTTCAGGCTACAACTCCTTAATTATTACAATCATCTTTTTTTTAATCATTTTTTTATTTTCATCGCAAATAGTGATGTACAGCCACTGAACATATGTTACAGCATTATAGCGGTATATAAAGAAATGAGAATAGAAATATAATTAAAACACGGCGGCTAAAACAAAAAGTAATAACAAAAAGAAAAAGACAAAGGGACAGTTATATATATTAATTCAAGATGCCAAGAGAAGTAGATAAGTTTCACAACGGACCACAAGGTTCAGAGTGATCCCTTCAAATGTTATGTTCATTTTCAACTAATTTGCAGCATCAAATAGGCTACATTTGGTAGAAAAGGTACTGTAAGTTTTTTTTTTTTTAATCAACATAAAGAAACAAGAATCAACCTGTATGCAAAATGTTTACTGTCAACGTATTTAATTTGTTTTCCCTTTATTTTACAATATTTTTTCCTTGCAACTAAAACATAAGTTCCACTTTAATGATTATGTTCTCGCAACCTTAAGTATAAAGGGAAAGGTCATGGTCTTATTACAAATGTTAAAGAAAGTCAATGCTGATTTAAAACACGAGACAGGGGTGTTGAGTTGACTTTTCCTTTAACCAAAACCACAGTCGTAAACAAAATCAGCAGCAGGAACTTATAGGGGTAGTTCGGATATTTTGAAGTGGATACAGTAGATAGCGGTCGGCACGCTCAAAGTTTGGAGAAGCAAGCAGGAGGGCAGGACAGAAGCTAATAAGCAGTGTACTGCTGTGAATGAGGGCAACAGCTAAGTGTACTTAAGAAAGCAACTTAAGAAATGACACACCTAAAAAAACAATCGGTTTCTGTACACTTTATTTAGAATATTTATTGAATAATTTCACCGCTTTATTTGTCAGACAGCCCTTTCTGATAGGGAACTAAAGCTGTTTTATGAAGCTATGCTCTTTTCAAAGCCACCAGACTCGGAGCAGTTTGTAGGGTCAAGAAATCAGTTTAACTTAAAACATAGTAGTCGTATTGTACTGTACAGTAGTCATCCTCAGGCAGTCAGAGCAAAGGCTGCTGCTCTGCTAATGTGCTCCTCCTCTGGGAAGTTTATCCCTTGTTATTAGAGAAAGATAGAAAGACAGTAAGCTGAACTGGGTCACACATGATGCTGATGCAGAGAGCAAGAGAGGGAGGAGTAGAAAGAGATGGGAAGAGTATAACCAGAAGATTTGAGGAGCTCGGGGAGCGGGCTGTCACTCTCAGCATCACACAAATGATTCAGCCAGCAAATGTGCTTACCTCCTCTTATCTGTGTGTGTGTGTGTGTGTGTGTGTGTGTGTGTGTGTGTGTGTGTGTGTGTGTGTGTGTGTGTGTGTGTGTGTGTGTGTGTGTGTGTGTGTGTGTGTGTGTGCGTTGGTGGGGGGGGGGTGTTCTCTAGGCTTGTGCTGTGAAATTGGACCACAGTGTCTGCAGGATCAGGGGTGGGGATGCGTTAGGGTTCAAGGAAAGAATCTCATGAAGTGTGTGTGTGTGTGTGTGGGGAGGGAAAGGAGCTGGCAGCGACACTGATGTGATCTGACATGGTTGAGGCTTGTAAAGGACGCTTTGGGCCTCTGTAGCTCCCAGTGTAAACCAGCAAGCTCCTATAACCCCCCTCGTTTCTTCCCTCTCTCCATCTTTCTGTCTTATCTTCCTTTCCCTTACAGCATCCCTCTGTCCCGCTCCAGTTTGTTGGAGCATTTTGCCTTTCAGCCATGTTGCGGGATAATTTCATGGCTATTTAGGGTCAGGCATCTGTGTTTTTCTTCTCTGTAATTCTCCTTCTTTCATATTTGCCACTGACTCTGTCTCTTGACATTGCGATGATCATCCTTTGTCAGCTAGTGTGACTGCCGTGCGTTAATGATAAGGTGCAGGTCTGGCTATCTAAATCCGCCGAGGGTAATGGCAAAGCAAGGATATCCACAATCGGATAGTAAAACAACCTAATTGAAACAAAACCTCTTTTTCAAGTTTTAACCTTTTATAATCAACATTTTAGCTCATCTGTTAAACACTTGGGACTGGTGTAAAGGAGCACTCCACTGATCTTAGACAACAACACTAGTATACTAGTCATGGTTAGTACCAACAGCCTGTGAACATATTGATGTGATGTCTATTGTGGCTCTGAAGAAGCGTTGTTAAGTCAGCTTATGCTGCATTTAGGTTAAATGGGATGGATGGTAGAGATGGTAAAGATTCCCACGTTTGGGTGAACGCTATTTACAAGTCGGGAAGTTTGACTGATGTGGGTATTTACCAAGCACTAAGTGTCTAACCAAAGACATGATCAAACTTTGAGTTGAAAGTTTGGTATCCTCACACTTCTCGCGAGACATCTCATCATCCACTGCATTGATTTTGGCCTTTCTCTTTTTTTAAATCTCTCAGCTACCACTTCAAGAGCCCGTTTTTTTACATAAACATGCAGCATCATGCTTTACAAAACATGCAATGTAGGTTGGTCAATTGGAAGAAAATTACGCATTTGATCAAAATATCTGGTTTATTTAAAGTGTGTGATTATGTATGTTTACATATTAATACTTAAAACATCAGATGAAAGAGGATCATTCCTGCAGCAGCTGGCAGAAAAATAACTTGTGTAAAATGTATACAACATCTTAATTTTTTGTCCATCCATATTTTATTGCCTTGACTGTGCTGAAGTCTAATTTAATGGGGTTTTGTATAGGGCCTCAAGGTATTAAACCTTGAAACCTTAAAATGTTAACCTTCTGCATTAAAATATATGAATTAAATGTTAAGTACTATTTCATTGATGTGCGTTTTAGTGCGTCAGAATATAAAGAATAGACGCTGCCGCTCCACGGCCTTTAGCACATTTCTTCAGCCCAGTCCTGCTCAATCCTTTGCCCCTTGTCATCACAAGGATAAACCCACTCATCCTTTGTGTTTTTCTTTTCTCCTATCCTTGCCTTGTGATACTGTATCTCTAGCTGAATGTTTGGCTCTAGGTTGGCATTAATACTCTGCAGAAAACAGGATTAGCACAGACGTGGGGAGTGGGCGACGTGCACCGGGTGCCTTCCTGACCCGACACACTGTTACTGTCTCAGGCAGACCTTGCCCACTCACTAAGCTCTTTAAAGGATTGCTTACTGATAAAGAGCACACCTTTTAATCTGATCTCCAGATTGCCACTGTCAGAAACCGTAGAGGTGCATTTAAAGTCGTGGCTGCTGCAAGAAAGCACCACTGGCTAGCTCAACAGCAAGCGAGCTGTTATTTCTTTTGGTTGAATGAGTAGTCAAGGACATTAGGATTGGAATGTGAATGATACAGGGTTTGATTAAATGCAACAATTTGATTATTCAGATTTAGATAATTACATTTTCATGATCTTGTTTGGATGTATGCAATTTAAGGAAAGTAAAGGAGCTTCCAGTTTCTATCATATTTAATGTTTGAGAATAAGATAAGAACAGTAAAAAATCTGGCAGCTTAAACCAAGTTATCTAATAACTAAATGTGTGCGTGTGTACTGGTTAAAAATGTCTTTATTTCCGTGTCACAAAACGGGATGGGTTTGGATTTAAAGTTAAACTGATGGTAAATACATTTTTCTGGTTCCCCTGCTAGGCCAAATGCCGCTCCCCATTTGAAAGCTTTCCATGTCAAATGCTGGTAGAGATATACAAGTACATTTTAAATGTGTTACCCTTTAAATCCAAGTAAAGACGGTAAACTTGACTCTGATAAATCTTTTTTATCTTTAGTGTTATGAATCAATGTTTTGGCACATATTGCCTTCTTCAGGATAGAAAAGCTTATTTATTCTGCATCTCACACACATATACAGTCAGGCTCGAATGTTTGGGTACCCCTGGTAAACATTTGTATTAATGTGCATAAAAAAGCCAAGAAAAGATGAAAAATTTCCAAAAGGCATCAAATGACAGATTAGACATTTGTATAATATGTCACAAAAAGTTAGATTTTATTTCCATCATTTACACTTTCAAAATAATAGAAAACTAAAAAATGGCGTCTGCAATAGTTTGGGCACCCTGCAGAGTTTATATGCACCGCCCCCTTTGGAAAGCTGAGACCTGACAGCATCATGGATTGTTCTCAATCATTGTCTGGAAAGACCAGGTGATGTCAGTCTTAAGGTTTTAAATGCCCAGACTCATCTGATCTTGTACCAACAATCAGCACCATGGCTTCTTCTAAGCAGTTGTCTAGAAAACTTTAACTGAAAATAGTTGACGCTCACAAAGCAGGAGAAGGCTATAAGAAGATAGCAAAGTGTTTTCAGATGCCAAGATCCCCTGTTTGGAATGTAATTAAGAAATGGCAGTCATCAGGAACAGTGGAAGGTAAAGCAAGACCTGGAAGACCAAGAAAAATATCAGACAGAACAGCTCGCAGGATTGGGAGAAAAGCAAGTCCAAACCCACGTTTGACTGCACGATCCATCCAGAAAGACCTGCAGACACTGGAGTTGTGGTACTCCATTCCATTATAAAGAGATACTTCATGGAAGAGTCATCAGAAGAAAACCTCTATGTCCTCAACACAAAAATCAGCGTTTGAAGTTTGCAAATGAACATATAGACAAGCCTGATGCATTGTGGGAAATACTTCTGTGGACCAATGAGGTTAAAGTAGAACTTTTTGGCTGGAATGAGAAAAGGTACTTTTGGAGAAGAAAGGGCACAGAGTTTAATGAAAAGAACATCTGTCCAACTGTTAAGCATGGGGGATCAATCATGCTTTGGGGTTGTATTGCAGCCAGTGGCACAGGGAACATTTCACAAGTAGAAGGAAAAATGGATTCAATAAAATTTCAGCAAATTTTGGTCACTAAATTGATGCCATCTGAGAACAAGCTGTAAAAGTTAAAGAGAGGATGGCTTCTACAAATGGATAATGATCCTAAACACACCTCAAAATCCACGGTGGATTACATCAAGAGGTGTAAACTGAAGGTTTTGCCATGGCCGTCACGATCTCCTGACCACAACATCATTGAAAATCTATGGATCGACCTTAAAAGAGCAGTGCGTGACAGACAGCCCAGAAATCTCAAAGCACTGGAAGACTTTTGTAAGGAAGAAAGGGCGAAGATACCTCAAACAAGAACTGAAAGACTCTTGTTTTGGTTATTGCTATATTGCTGTGTTATACCATTTGTAATGCAATTTTTGTAGTGCTTGTTGTTCAGAATTTTCTTTATTGGCAAAAATCAATAACATTTGTTAATCAGAAATGCATAGAAAATCTTTCCAAATTTTCTTTCTCTCCATTGCATCCATACATGGTTTACTAAATGGTGCTCTGTAGTGTCTGTGCAGGCGGTTGCTTTTTGCTTCATTCACCAGCTTGCAGGGCAGCCTGTCTATTAGAAACATCCCTGCCAACCTCTGCCAAATTAGAGCCTTTAATTGCCGTTCCATTTTGTGGCTTGGAGTCAATGTGTTTCCTTTCCCCAAGCTGTTTGGCTTTGAACATTTAAAAGTCCTGCTTTCAAACGTATACGTTTTTTTTACAACATTTCATAAAATTCCGTTTGTAACCCTCGAGTTTCCATTAAAGCCTCATGGCAGGAAATAAGACTTGAGACTTGATTTCCTCTCTCCCTTACCAATGTGCGTACAGTAAGACCCTTATTTGTTGTATGTGGTGGTGTTAATTTCCTTTTTGCCTTTGAGGGGCCTTACTGGAGAGTTGTCTATCCCACAAAGTGTCTTTTATTCCTCGCTATCTATCTCAGTGTGAAAGCATCATAAGTTTTTCCTTGTTAAAACAGGTGTGTGAGCACTTCACGTTTATTTAGAATTGGCCTAGGTTTTATTGGCTTTACATCACCGTGCAAACACCATTAACTATCAAATGGAAGCTGTGAGTAAGTGGGGCTAAGCTGGGTGGGCAGCAATTGGCAGCACATTTCAACCTTGGCACCCCGCAGGCAGAAACAGCCCGTAAACATTAAGGGTGGCTCCCCCAATGATTTCAACTGGTTGACGGCCAAACACATCTCCCTCTTTACTGAAACTTTCTCAAGTTTGCCTCCTTGCTGTTAAAATGTCAATTCAATTTTGATGTATTGATTTCAACTTTTCTTTCCTGCTGCATGATAGTACAAAGTAAATTGTGCCACAAAAGCTTTTAAGTGTGCTATTTTGCAACATCAGGCATTCCTAATAATTATGTTGCAGGTCTTTTTATGTGTTTCAGTTGTTTTATGACTTGCATGTACCTACACCGTTAAAAGTATTAACAGAGGTATGGGAACATAAGGTCGATTTTAAAAAGAAAAAAAAGTCTTTCATCTGTCTCTGTATTGAAATTTTTTCATAGAAATGTAATATAAGAGTAAAATTAATGGATATTACAGATTTGATATCCAAAAGACATTTTGTAGCAAAAATTTCTATAAAAATGGAAATATTTCCCATAACTAACATCTATTTTTCCCTTTTTCTCTTCTCCCGCTCCCAATGGCCCTTCCTGTGTGATGCTGTGACCTTATTGTGGCAGGTAAGAAGTTCCTTTTGTTTGTTTGCGTGTTCTTTGGTCCCATGTTTCCTCAGCAGCTCTCTGGTTTAAGATTCAGCAGAGTGTGAGTTTCTGTCAAACACTGGGTCTCTCTCCACAGAAGCTCACACATGTGTGCCAGATGGAGGTTTGAGCACAGAGAGAGGGTGCTGTGAGATGAATCCTAAAAGGTGTGCGTGTACTGTCAACGCATACAAATTGACGCACTTATATGTGTAACCGTGTGTGTTGGCGGCATGTGTGCACATACATTAACTGAAGACTACACAACCTTTTTGTGCAGATTTAGTAAAAACAGACTTAAATGAGACTTTGTATATTGTGGATGCAGAAAATGTAAAGTCCTAAAAAAATGTTTAATTGAAAAGCACTAGGGTTGGACGGTAATACGGTATACTGCAGGGTCTTAAAAATAGCAAAAATACCAATGCACTGCACTTATATATGAGACAAGGATTACATATTAAATATAATAGAGAGAGAGAGAGAGAGAGAGAGAGAGAGAGAGAGAACTGGTCTTGAAGAACAACACGACTTCTGCAGTTTGGTAAAATAGGGAGGAGGGTTGACGGTATCAAAATTTGGATACCGCCCAACTCTATAAAGCACTCTTCTATGATTGCCACGTAACGGCTTTTTAACAACTTGGTTTAAAAATCCCAGCCACTTAAAAAGACAAATAAAAAAAAAATAGCATCTCCAGCATCAGCATTCTCCCCTCATTGACCTTTACTTTCCACTGTGCTTTAATGTAAGCCAACCTCTAACAGTGGATGCATTCTACATTTTCCAGTAGCGGAGTGGCAATCGCGAGAGTGGACTTTTCCCGGTGGGTCGGTAGAGTTTCGAGGCCGTGAGAACCGGTCTGATAATGGTTTTATATTGCAAGTTCATAGCAACACCATCCAGCGGCCTGGTGTGCAGCTGCTGCCCGCCTTTTACTCAGTAAATGTAATAGAATTTCTTTCTGCCACATGGTATCGTTTTGTCATTGATTACTTCCCACTTTGAAACACAGTAATACAACAGAGACCTTAATAAGATATTGATTGATCAACACGAAAGATTCTTTTGTATCTTAAAATAATGTTAGCCCCCAAGCCAGCTAGCAACCATTCACTATCATTACAGCCTCGGCCCTAGGACACATCCACAGTCGGACCCCAGCCAGCTAGCAACCATTCACTATCATTACAGCCTCGGCCCTAGGACACATCCACAGTCAGCCCCCAGCCAGCTAGCAACCATCCACTATCATTACAGCCTCGGCCCTAGGACACATCCACAGTCGGACCCCAGCCAGCTAGCAACCATTCACTATCATTACAGCCTCGGCCCTAGGACACATCCACAGTCAGCCCCCAGCCAGCTAGCAACCATCCACTATCATTACAGCCTCGGCCCTAGGACACATCCACAGTCGGACCCCAGCCAGCTAGCAGCCTGCCCTGTCGGCACATAACTCCGGTGCTAAGGACGCTAACAGTTTACTGAAAAGTCTCAGGCACCCGAGTCAGAAGAGCGGCCATTGGTAACGTTACACCTCCATTAGCGTTGGTGGGTTGAGGCACCAAAAGGACTAATACTACAAGTAATTTAAAGATGTGGTAGCATTGGATATGGACGGGAAGGATAACTCTGGGAGTTGGAAGGGGAGTGTCACGATTCTGCCTTCTCACTCTGCGACACAGGTTCATGAATCTGAGTGTCGCAATCTCTGTTTCATATTTCATATTCTTACAGCCCTAGTATTTAGCCCTATTTGGCATCATTATAACTGCAACATACTGATTATATTAATGGAGACTGGAGAATTGAATTAAGCTACAGGACTCATTTGAGAAATTTGTATGGACAATTTGATACGGTGAAAAATTCTCACCATTAGATCCCTTGTAACTGAAATTAATCCAAGCTGCTGTTCCATACGAATGAAACTATCAACTTTTTACAGGCAACTTTTTAAGCCTTCAGGGGACGAGTGTTTGATATTAGAAAGATTTTGGATGGAGTATCACTTTAATTTTTACTGCCCTTTTAAAACAGCACAGCCCAGAATGTGTTGGAGCGGTTCACTGTCCTGAGTTTTACATCTGCAACAACTTTATCCGATGCTATTATTGAGTTTTAAAAATTGGCTTCACCTGAAACAGATACATATACCTAACTTAAAATTAAACAAAACTACTCATAAATGACGGAAGATTCATTCTAGTTATAACAAATTGCCAAAACTAACTTTAAAGAACAGAAAGGTCAGAGCATACACACACTAATTGCCATTTCACACTTCTAATAATAGTCATGCAGAAACATGTGAGAGCATTCTTATTTCTGCAGTGTCGAGGAATGATGCCACATGCAAATAGATTGTAGCCTCCAATGAATAATGCATCAGTGCAATTACTTCGATAAACCCGCACAAAATATCCAGCACTTTGTTTGGTGAATCCCATTGTCATGTTTTATCTTTGCAGTTCACTAATATATGATCTCAGCGCTCTTTTGCTGTTGCTTTTGGGCTACCAGCATCGTAGTTTCCTTCAGTTTTCCCTATATGTTTGTTGAGGGTAAAACATATTTTAGTCTTCTGTTTATTATTCTTATTTTTTTGTATTTATTAAGTGCAGTCTATTTTATCTGGCAGTTCAAATGACTTTTGGTTGCATGCATCAACAAGCATTCTATTAATAATGCTCCGATGAATATACTGTATCTGCACTGTATGTACTGCATGACCGGGCTCAAAGCTTGTGTAATAGCTTTAGTAGCCTGAGTATGGGAAAAAAGTCTTTATTCCTGCATCCAAACCGCCGCACTAATGAGCCATTAGTTGTGTAAATGTGCTCTAGATAGTTTTGTTGGATATGGCTCGGTGTGGATGTATGGACTTGATAATTAGCTGCGGATTCTCATGTGGATACACAGCTCAGGGAAAAATGTCACAGCAAAATAGTACTTTTAAGCACACAAGTACATTATCTGAGCCTCCTAATCACCATTGGGTCTCTGTCTAAAGCTAGAAAAAGAGTCTTCTCTAGTACAGTATGGCGCAAGTGCTGATGATGATGATGATGATGATAGATGGTCAGCACAGGTGACTGTGTAGCTGTTTTCCTCTGTCAGCTTTAGAGCTTTAAAGTGTGTTCCTTTTAAGATGATTTGAAATAGAGTGCAGATCGGGCTGCATGTGTGACAGAGAACCGAACTCGGCCCAAGCCCAACAGGCATTAAAGCGCCTTTATTATGCTAATTTTCAGATTCACAATTGTATTTTGAGGTTGTACCAGAATAAGTTTGCATGGTTTCATTTTCAAAAAACACCATATTTTTGTTTTACCGCACATTGCTGCAGCTCCTGTTTTCACCCTGTGAAGGGGTCTCTGTTTTAGCTAGAGAGTGAGACGTCTCACTTCTTTACTATCTTTGTTGCGAGTCGCACATGTGCAGTAGCTAGGTAAGGCTCACATCAGCTAGATAACTTTTTTACAACTTTGGTCAGTACAAGGCAGGATTAGCTGGGAGACTTCTTCTAAACGAGGGAGCACTTGTGGAATACCTGCAGAACAGGGACATGGAAGTAGTTATTTTGTAGATTGTGTTAACTAGTGTGTGTTGTACCAGTGTTTTGTCATTGAGAAGAGCTAGCATGCTAGCGTGCTACGGTTAGCCATCTCTTCTCGGCTAGTGACGTAGAAAGCCGTAGAGCTAGCCGTGTTGCAGTTTTCTGGCTCAAAGTACATTTACATCAACATGCTTCTATGCACAGTTTAAATTTCGGCATGCGCCCCAGAAATGTTAAAGAGAGCTAAAATATGGCCACAAAAATGCTCTAATGAGGTAGGAGATGACGGAAACAGTCTGGTTGTTTTTTGTGTGTATCTTTTCTGTGAAAACACCCCAAAGTTTGTGTGGACAGATGGGACAAATTTACCAAAATAACAGTTATCCTAATTCCTTTGATGGAAAGCAGCATTGAAATGTTGGTGGTATCTGGGTTTGTGCCACTGAGGTTGGTAATGCTTGTTGTAAGTCGCTTTGGACAAAAGCATTTTGCAGAGTGACAGATGCTCATTTAATTATTAATCCAATGTGTCATCGTTTCAAAGAAAATCTACAAATCCAGTTTTTATGTGTTTTTTTTTTTACCGTCTGAGTCTTGTAGTGATTTAAATAAAATACATTCATCAAACCAGGACAAGTGCGAGCTAGAATGACTTACAATCTATCAGCCACTTCTCTGTCCTGTATTCTCCTTTTCTTTCCTTCAAGTCTTTTGACCATTTGTTAAGATGTTCTGATCTACATCTCTAATTCTGTTCCTCTTTCACTCTGTTTCCTCAAACCCATCTCTGTCCTTGGCTGTCTCACTTTTCAGTCCTATTTTGTCACTGAGAAAAAAAGCAGTTGAGTGTCACAGCAGTTAGTGGATAATTGGTATTTAAGCCTCAGGGCTCACATAAGACCGGCCGGTTAATTGCAGCCCTGTTACGTGATGCAATGTTTTAATCTCACCCATATTGATTATTTTCTTTCTCCACTGCGGAATAGTCTAATGTAGTTGAATGTCACAAGCTAATATTGACTCACTGAACATTAAATAGGGCATTTTATTTTGAGCATTTTCTAATATCAGCTGAGATTTGAGGCTCTAATTAATGCTCTCAAACATTTGGTGTCCTCTCCTTCACCCTCATTCATTCATGAAATATTCACCACCTTCTCCTTTGTCGAGTAAGAGGGGCTAAAGCAGTGCTTAATGTTTTAAAAATGTTAACATCAAATAGATGAGAAGCAACAGTGACTGTTGTGTAATAATTACCAGGAAAAACATGACCAGCATAATGTGTTCACATTACATGTTACCTTCAGCTAATAAGTATTTAGTGAGCTATTAAAGCCTGATTAGTGCTGGTTAATTATGCAGACTTAATTAAGAAGTGACTGAGGAGCCGGTTTATTGTCTTTCTGCTTCACTTATTGCTTTTTTTTTTTTTTACTTCAGAAAAAAATGTCCATCTTCTGATCTAATGTAAAGTAGGGCTCGAGATCACATGGGAAGATTTTGCACGCACGCACAGACACACACACACATGCACGCACGCACCTCGGAGCTGTGGCTGTCCTGACTTCTCCCTGGTTTCCTTTGCTGTCACCCCAGTTTACTGCAGAGAGACTGTTTGGGTGCAGCTGTCTCCTATGTCTGGCTTTTTGTGTGTTTGCATGTACTCTGTGTGTGTGTGTGTGTGTGTTTTCATTTTCATGATTTTACTCTTGTGTCTTTGATTTTAACGCTACACAGGTTGTGTTGTTTCTTGTACTGAAGTAGAGAGCTACGTGTGTGTTCTCATACTTCTATCTTTGTGAGGACCAATTTGAGTTGTTGACCTTGAAGGGAGGATGCTGTTGGAAAGAGAAGACATTTGTGTCAGCTCTTTATAGGACCATTTCAGGGATACATCTTGGTTTTAGGGTTAAGTTTAGGATTGGCTTTAGTCCCTTTCTAATAATGACATATAGGTAGGGCTGGGCAATATATTGCTATTGTGATATGAGACTCAGATTTTGGAAATTGTTATCTCGTAAATGGGTTAAGTGTTTTTTTCTGGTTTTAAAGGCAGCATTACAGTAAAGTGGTGTTATTTTCTGTATTACCAGACTGTTCTAGCTATTCTATTATTTTACCTTTACCAACTTAGTCATCAAAATCTCATTGTGAAGATATTTTGTTAAACCCTATATCTCTACAATATCGACATCGAGGTTTTAGGACAAGAATATCACAATATTTGATTTTCGCCATATCTCCCAGCCCTACATATAGGGTTAGAATGAATGAAATATTCTAAAAGTGTAAACATATTAACAATGTTTTCAAAAAAACAGGAGAAACTGGACAGAGTACAAGTGCACCATTAGTTTGTTGGAAGAACTGGTTCTTGTCTTAAAGGAGACATATACTCAGTTTCAGGTTCATACTAGTATTTGGGGTTTCTACTAGAACATATTTTGCTTTAATGTTAAACATTCTTTTTCTCATACTCTGTCCGAACATACAGTACCTCTTCAACCTCTGTCTGAAATCAGAACCACTATATTCACCAAGTGCATCAGCAGACACACAGAAGCTCAACAAACAGTATATGCGTATAGCCACATTAAGTATCCTTAAAACAATAAAATATATAAAATACTCCAAAGATAAAAAAGAGAGGGGGGAGGGGCATTGGATGAGCTATTCTTCTAAATGCTCTGAAAGGCCCAGTCTGCTCTGATTGGCTTGCGAGAAAGATTCAATGCACCTTCACCAAAGGTATTTGTCAAGCTTTGGGTGGGGATACTCAGGTCGGGAGCAGTTTATTCTAATAACCCTGCATGTGACATAAGAAAGAGAGCCAAATCTGAATGGCTGGATGAATGTTTTCCATGTTTTCTGAGTTTGTGGGTAGGCACTCCAGATACCCTGAAAAAGTTTGTGGTTGGGTGCTCCCTCTGAATAGGGTGAACTCAGCTCACAGTGATGACCTGTGTGGGTGACAGGAAAGTGACAGGACGTCGTCGCCCCCAACTGCCCCAGAGACCCATTTAGATCACACACAGACACATGTGCGACAGCTGGAGCTGGGCAAGGGCACAAACACACTCAGCAAGATTCACACTGACACACACACACACCTCTTTCTCTCTGTGTCTCTCCTGTCAGTTAGCTGTTTCACAAGCAAACAGGACTTGTTTTTTCCTCCTCCAGCTCATTCTGCTGAGCTAAATTGTGTTGCATATGTAGCAGGTAGGTTGTTTTTAGTGTGTGTGTGTGTTTGTCCTGACAAAGGGCTTCATGGACTTGGCTCCTCTCCCACTTGCCACTGTTCATTATTGTAAGTGTGTTTGTGTGTGTGTGTGTGCGCGCAAATAGATCAGTTTGTGTAGGTTAAGTTGTAGATCCGGTGCTGTCCCAGTGAGAATGTCAGGCCATGCTCCAGTTAGCACAGCTCTGCAAACTCTGCTAATAAAAACAATCCGGTGTGTGTGTGCAAAGTTTAATTTCTTTTGCATAAATATTTAAATATAGGGGTAGAATTGGCTGGAAAATGAGTCACTGTCAGAAGACTGTTTGAATACATGCATTTAAATGCCCATATTAAACAGTACATTTAAAAAATATATAACTTCACAAATAATAGTCAATTTTGTACTTATTAAACATATGCTTTCTCAAATGAAGTTTAGTTTTCTCAATTAGAATACTACATCTGTGGCAAAGCAAAAAAAAAAAACACGATTTAACTCGAGAACTCTGAATAAAATGATTTCTCAAGTTCCAGTCTGTTTCTGACTTTGATCCATAACATTTCATACTAGAATCCACTCAGTGAGTGTACCCCACTGCCAAGGATGCACAATGCCCTACATTTGTCATCGTCATATTATAAAATATTAGGAAATATTCAGTCTGCATCAGGATCCACTATGTGTTTTTACATTGGCCAATCAGCATGATGGTGGCCATGATTTCTGAAAAATACCTAAATCTTTGCTGGAAATGTAAGGATTTATTTGTGGACAAATTTGGCTGGATATCAAGTGAGCCATACTCATAATCATAATTTATGATTATTTGGCTTTAGCGCCACCTGTAGGTGCAGTGCTTCCTCCTAAAATGAGCAGAATCGCTTGGATATGTGCATTTCATCTTAAAGCAACACTAAAGCACTTTTCCCACTGTGCACTTGCACTTTGCCTTCATGAGGCTTGTATCAAATAGGCCTATAATTTGACAATAAAATTGAATAGACCATGCCTGCAGAAAAGCTAAAGGATATTTACATTTGTAGGAGTGGTAAAAGTATGGTCAATACATTCATCTTGCTTCTGTACTTCAACTTTAAATGTGTTGAAAATTACATGGTGGCACTATTGGGGTCAGCTCCACACCAAACTACTCATGACTATTTTTGGACCGTCCACCAATTAAAGTGTTCTGGTGTCTGTTGAGCCTTCACACTCATTTATCTCTTACTCAAACTGGACCTCCCGGGTTATTTTTCATCGTCTCACCAGCACCTGAAGCAACACGCCCCCACTTATCCACACCCCCTTGCTTTTTCTTTAAGCAATGCTGTTTTCCGGTCTTAACCTGCAAAGACCAAAAATCATGTCAAAACTGACCACAGATAAGTTAGTA
This sequence comes from Percina caprodes, assembly GCA_013375575.1. NCBI lineage: Eukaryota > Metazoa > Chordata > Actinopteri > Perciformes > Percidae > Percina > Percina caprodes. The sequence goes on along the minus strand of JABXJD010000191.1, from coordinate 863,468 downwards.
GTCCCGTTAGACTCCCCAATGTTGATAGTTCAGTACTTCAGCATCTTTGCAGTTGATATATAATCTATTGACTCTAATCTCTCCAATAGCTACAGAGCTCACAGCGAATCCACCCCACACAAATGTTTATTATTCTAAGAAGAAATACAGTATAAACACACAGCAGAGCAGGCCGTGGGTGTCCTAGTTATTACAGTCAATACCGCCCATTTTCAGTCAAACTGGCTCTATTATTAGACTGCACTGGACTGTCATCAGGTATCTTCAAAGGTTTCTACATAAATCACATATGACTGTTTTTCTTCCCTGCTCTGTGAAGTCCTGTGTTGTGATCTGCGAGGGACTGGGACATGTTTACCATCACAGAGAGGATAGTAGGAAAATAATGGAAGTTTCCCTTGTTATCTTATGCTGGGCTCTGTGTGTTTTTCTTGTTTTTCTAAAAAGACAGATTGCCATCTGAGGCTAGTGGAGTGGAATTAATGTATTTTCCTATGTGTTTCAATCAGCCAGTTTGTGCGTGTTTTGATGTCAGGATATATGTGTGTTTCCAATCACGGAGAAAGTCTGGCTTTTCACTCATCACCAATTACAACATTGTCAGTAGTTTATGACCAGGTGGAATATATGTCGCCTACAGTTAGGGATCAGTCATCATAAGGTAAATGTATAGAATAGAAATAAAATTAATCGAACTTTAGTTTCAGAATGACATGTGTAATCTACAGCATACAGTGAATTTACCTCCATATATAATTGTCCAATAATCCAAAATCCATAAGCAATATGTAAAACGCTGCTTAACTGGGGCATTGATTAAAAAAACTGGAGCTGAAAATCTCTAATCACGTAATTTTTCAAATGTTTGGACCCTTAGCAGTCAGCAACACATCTCCACACATACCAAAATGGCACTAAATCGTAATCCGATATTAGTATTTACATAATTTAGGATTAATGTAACAAGATTAAGATTAACATACAAAACACGTCCTCTCCTGAATTAAATCATTGCTCTTATACCGTGTGTGTGTCCGTCTGTCCGTCCATCCATCTGTACTTTAACTAATTACGTCCCTCCTCTGCATAGCAGCAATATGAACTAAGATGATCTTTTCACATTGACCTGGAAATGAAATGTCTCTAATGCTGCTTACATTGTTTGGTTTGGATGGTGGAAAGCAGATATTGTCTTTAAGATGCTTTCATTTCATTTGCAATAAATTCATGCTTCACAGAGAATGTATCACAATGACTGAATGACATTAATACCCTTAGTTTCCATCTGGTGCCACCACAAACAGTAAAAAAAAAAGATGGAGAGGTGTCTGCAGTTCCTCCCACTGTACAAAAGTATATAGTAATATATGTGATAGCATCACCTTACGTATTAAAACCAAAATTATCAGAAATGTTTCACTGAATAAGTGAAAACCTTGAACGGCTGGTGGCTAGAAAGCCGGTGTATTATCAGAGTCAGCAGTTTTCATCTTGTAGGAAACATGAATGTCAGTACAAAATATCATGCCAACCGTCCTAATAGTTAAAGATCCACATGACAAAACATTTAAACACAAAAAGCTGATTAACCCTTATTTGTCTTCCCGTCAAAGTTGATAATCAACACTTTTGACGCTTTCAACACTACGAAACACTAACTTATTAACTTCGTTGTTTTACCGTTATTTTTGGAATTTATGGTCAATAAACCTAATTTATAGGAACTTATACCTAATGTTTGAGTTAAAAAAGCAGATATTATGAATTATTTAGAATAAAATTAAAGGAATGTATGTTGATGGATAACCGTAGACAGGAATATGTCAATTTTTACTCAATACTATTTGGAAACTACTTAATTTTTTTCAAATGCTGTAAAATTTAAGACACCCCACAATTAATGAAAGTAGAGATTTGTACTTGCCAAAGAGCATTGTGTGGATTCAATCATGTTATTTTAGGTAATTAAAAAGAACATTAATATAGGAAAGCCGGTCAATTTGACCCGAGGACAACATGAGGGTTAAAAAAATCACTCCTTAAACCCTGTATTTCATCAAACAAAAATGAGTGGAATTAAAAAAATGGGCTTATATGATTTGTTCATTGCTATGGAAAATACATAGTTTAACGTGACCCACATGAATACTGGAGGAATTGTCACTTATTGCTCAGGGATTAAACTCCTTCACAAGCTAACAAAAAGATCACGCTAAACTGGCAAGCCCTTAATTAAAGATGAGATTAATTAGCGCCCCAAGATTGGCATTTTTGTATGAAAAGAAAGTAAGAGAAATAGAGAGGCAGGCTGGAGGAGCACACTGAGTAGATGTGTTGAGCTTTTCTCCACATATGTCAGTCCTGATCTAAGCCACACCTGCTGCTAACCACGATTTAGAGGGAGAGAGAGAGGCTGCAGAGTGCAGTGTGTTTTCGAGCTGTGTAGTCACAGGCTGAGCAGTCGTTGAAGCGAGCGGTCGCTATATCACTACTGCCTTTTCTTTTTTTCTTCTTCATCGCTCGGTCTCTCCTCCACGGAGCTCGGTCTTTCCTCCTGTCATCCTGAAGTGATGGTGTAGTTAACAGGGCTCTGTTGGAGAGGAGCTGCCCTGCCTCCCGTAGGATCTTTTTGCCAATCGCTGAGACAAAAAAGGGAACGGTACACTTGCTCTGCCACCAGGCAACTGGGAAATCCTCAAGACTGTAAAGTTGACTTTGCACAGTGGATTTGTCTCCAATTTCCATCTGGACACTTTTTTTTTTTTTTTTTTTTTTTAAGAACACTGAGGAGGATTTGGTCTTTTCTACAAGATATAAAGAGCTGAAGCTACTTGACACCAGGAAACAAGTGGAATCAGGGTGGAACCCCCCCCCCCACTACATGTTGAGGAGCTCAGCTCAACCCCCTGCTGAGATCCAGCAGGAGACCCGGACACAGACAAATTACACATTACACATATTACCAAGTTGCAGATCAGGTGCAAACTGCACATGTGCTTCTTCAATCCAGTAACACCTTTACAGCTGGACCATATGTGAGTCTTACTGACTGGTAGCAGAGTTTCCATCTCAGTGTGAGAGGGAGGGGAGCGTGCGGTCAACAGGCAGTCAGGAGAAGATGCCAGCCATCCTGGTGGCCTCAAAGATGAAATCAGGACTGCCCAAACCAAAACCGGTGCACAGCGCCATTCCCATCCCCCAAACTCACAGAAGGCCGTCGGCTCTAGCTCTGCCTTCGGCGCCCATCAAGACACAGATCCCCTTGCTGGGCCAGCAGGTGGGCGCAGGACCCCCAAAAAGCATCACACCAGGGTCAGAGGACGGAGAAGACACTCAGGTTAGGATGTAAAACTGTAAACCTCCACCCACACCTGCTGGGTGGTGTTCCACTGTCCTACTTACAGACATCCACTGTCATTTTGGCCCTTCGTATTAGATCTCTATCCACATAAGTACTGATTACTCAATACAGCCACTATTTAAAAAATATAGGTGGTGTTGGCTCACTGCCTACTCAAGAAGATGTTGTAGAAGGTACAATATGTGGTTTAGTTCAATTTGAACATTGCTGGATGAAATAATAGATCTGTCTCCAAAATCCTCTCGCTAAATGTTCTGTAAAGATCTTTTGCAATAGTATTTCATTTGACTAATTAGTGATTTGATTCTTCAAATTAATAACCCTAAAAAGTAGTGATGGCTTCGGTTTCCATCCCATTATGATCTAAATGCTGTTTTACGAGATATAACTGTCTGACAATAATGAAATTATGAAGGAAAATCAAACTCTTGAGTGTTTTCGGCATAAACAGAAAGACGTTCAGTCCTGGTATGAAAAGTCACTTTGATATTCCTTTGCAACAACATCAGATGTCATCAGTCTCTTCAGGTTGTTTCAATGTGTGTTAATATATTTCTGTGCCTTTCTCTTTTCTTAGCTGTGATGGTAGCTCTTTAAATGGTAATCTTTTTTAAATCAATACACATAATTTCAGTACTTTCTCTGGCTCAGTTTGGCATAACAGAAATACAACGCCAAATTCAGTAATTTCCTGGAAGGAGATGGAACAAGCTGTGTCTCTGCTGTCCAGGATGGCAGCGTAGCAGGATATCAGGGTGGCTCTTGGGCTGTGTTTGTGTGAAATATTGGCTGCACTTAGCAACCCCACGCAAACGGCTGCAGCAGCAAGAGGCATCGTTCTAATGCCATGTAAGGCAGTGAAGGGAAAGATGTGTGTTTGTGTGTATTAGAGGGCCAGCATGTGCATCCTTGGCAACCTGTCTTTACAGTAAGCGTGACTTGGAGCCACCGAGGCATCCAGCACTCCTTTGTGAAAGATTCATTGAATCTGGTGTAAAGATGATGATCATGTGAGGATAAGACCCCGGAGCCCTGCACTGCGGGACACGGCACGCGTCCGCTGCTGGTGTCGTTTGTTTGGTGTCTAATCACATTTTCTCACTGACCTACTTTCCGTGACTTTCTATCTCTCATCTCTGTCCTATTTTCTCCCCCTCTCTTCATCCCTGTTGTGCTGATGAAGCAACTGTCTTCACCCTCGGCTGTTAACCCGTGACCTGCCTGACCAGCAGTAGTGAAGCAAATATTGCAGTTATGTACTGCAATCCATCACTGTTGACTGTGTGTTTGTGTTATGTGAGTGTTTTGTGTGTGTGTGGCACAGCTATGTGAGTGTTTTCTAAATGTTTGATAATGGAATCACCTTCAACTACAGTGCTGTACATGATGTAGGTCAGCTAATTTTATCAGGCAAAAAAACAAAACCAGTTAAAGACAAACACAAACCAATTTTATGTAGATAGCATTTTCCCACAGACAAGTGTGACAATCAAAGGCTTTCAGTGGTTCTCTTGCTGTAAATATAATCAAGAGAGAGAGAGAGAGACCAAGCATCTCAGTTTCATTGTAAACTACATGGCGAAGATACTATTTTAGTTACACAGATGCTTAAATATGAGCAAAGATTAAATATGAGAAAACAAAAACAACATATTTTTACACTATTGTCCCTCATATTGAAAAAAATAAATGGTTAGGTTCTCTAATAGTCCCTGGTTATCGCTTTAAAACGGGAAGATTGTTATTGGTCTCATAGCTCAGTTGGATCCTCCTCATTTCTGGACTGTGTCTGCTGGGCTTCACTTCAGGGACTGACTGAACTAGAGGTAGGCCTGAGAGGCAGAACTGCTGGTGAGGACGTTGTCAGTGGTCCTCAGTGTGAACCCAATCAACTCTGAGGGAAGAGTGAGATGAGACGAGGCCCTCTGGAGACATGGAGGCTGCTTTATGTTTTCGGTGCTTTCGCGACCGACTTGGGAGACACAATGTTGAGACTCTTTCCATTAGGCTTATTATCAGGAAAAGTTCATTCTCCCAAAAACTATCCTAGAGCTGCAATTTTGCACCAACATTCAACAATCATACATGGCAAAAAATCCATCATAGCAGAGGCAGAGAGACCTATTTCAGCACCCACAGTGGCAACAAATAGACATGAATCCAGTACAGTCATAAGAGTGGGTTGAGGTTTGAGGAAAACTTGTCTTTATCTTTCTCTGTTTTGTTTTTATTTGACATTTATTAAACAAAGATGGTCTCACTCTTGAGATCGAAATCTAAATCCAAACACATAAGGAAGAAAAGTAAGGGAAGGAGTAAGGATAATATATTAATATTCATTTCACTGAGAAATGGCTGAATGCACCAAAACACCAAGCAGCACATGTTTGCAGTTATCTGAGGGATTAGTGAAGTCATGGCAGAGTGTAGTCGAGGCCTTGCGTCTAACAAACATCCAGCTGGATGACCCAGTTGGCACTAAACACACAAACATGTTGTGTACACCTGTAATAAGGAGTTAATCCATAATGCAATGGGAGCAGGAGGCAGAAAGAGACATCCAGGTCGAGCATACAGACAGGAGAGATGGCAGTACAGTCTGTCTTTATACTTAGCTGTGGGCATGTGTGTGGGGGGTGTGTGGGTGGGTGAGAAGTCTGGCACAATCTGCTGAATCTGATGTAAAGGTGATAGTCTGGAAATGTGTGAATGTGTGTGTGTGTGTGTGTGTGTGTGTGTGTGTGTGTGTGTGTGTGTGTGTGTGTGTGGGTGGTCTTTCTGTCTCATGTGTAACACCATTTGAAAAGACAAGCTGACCTTTAACCTTTCACCATACTCCATACATACAGACAGCAATGCCTGAACAGATACTCTGCTGCCCTCTAGTGGGTGTGTGTGTGTGTGTGTGTGTGTGTGTGTGTGTGTGTGTGTGTGTATATATACACTTCTCTATTCATCTTTAATGCTTTTTTTCTCCCTCACTCCCTCACTCTTTCACTTCAAGTTTTCATTGTTGCCAGCTCATTAATTCTCAGCTACAGCTTTGAAAAAGAAAAGGTTCAAACCAAAAAGCTCTGAAAGCCACCTTCACAGTGGAAGACCCTGAGAAAGATATTCTGATGTTGCGTAGAGCATAGACATTATAATTCTCACTCTCACACACACACACAAACACACACACAAAATCAAATGCTCTCTCACACATGAGCACACAGCCACATAGAGAGATGTGTCTGTGTGTCAGTGTGATAAGGAGCTCATATCTTAATAAGTATCTTTCCAGATAAAGGCTTAAGTCAGGCTCTGTGTAAAGACTGGCTTTATTAGACTCATTATGAAAGCACACCACGGTGTGAGAGCTAAATCCCAATCACATAAAAAAACATATTGGGACCGGTGAAGAGGGTCACAGGCCACTTCAGCTAATATTTACTAAGATAATCATGTTGTAAATAAACCAGGATCCACAATTTAGGCAGCTGCATATGCAGGAGAGAAGAGCTTAGTCTGGATATCTAATCGTCACTGTGTGATAAATGCATCAATGACACAGAGCTCCTTTTAATCAACTTCCTTCGTTCTTGAAGATATGTAATTGCCTGAAATTTTCCTAATTTGAATTATTTAAATTGGGTGTAATTTCATTCTAGGAATTGGTTTGACCGTGAACGTGCACTATCCAGCGATATGTGTGAACTCATTTAATCATTATGGATTCAAAGCTAATTAAATGACCCTTAATGGCAAGCTATGGATGAATGACGACTGAGGTTGGCGATTAGACAAAGACTCGATATATACATTACATTTTGGGTGAAAACCAAGCAGTTGCCTGGTTATTCCATCAGGTAAACTGTAGTCATTCATTTAATGCCTGTTTCCCCTCTAACATTTAAAACATATGAATAGTTGAGCCTTAAACGGTTGCTAACACCAACATTTTTCCGTTAGTTTAATTACATTTGTTAAAATTATCAAAAAAAGATCAGTTTACAACATGTTTGATAAATGATTAATTCTTTTGAATGCTAAACACTCAGTGGCCACAGCTGGGGATTTGCTGCTTTTCTGGTTTAACTTACTAGGACAGTGCCCGTTGAAAATGTGTGGATTGGGCCGATTGTTTGGCCTGTGGTATGGCTACTTGTAAAATTCTTTGCAAGGCTATTTTGCTGACGGTAATGTTATTAGTGCTGTAAATTAGCAGTAGACTTAATTGACCCGACCCAGGGTGTGTCTGATGAAAACTGCTTTGTCTGCCCGGTTTCAGCTCTGAGATGTTCTCACATGCACAGGGCTTTGAAGGAATAATCTCAGAGATTAAGTTATGTTCTGCCTCTGTTTAGAAGGTAATGTAGGCTACAGCTCACAGCAACTTAATACTCTAGGCCTATAGTGTCTTCCTTATATCCAGCATGTAACCAACGTTGGAAAGCGTCTGCGTGGGACGTGCAGGTTACCTTTCCCCCAAAACACGGACATACAATCATACATATAGATACGTCTGAACAGATAAATGGAATACAATTAGGTTTTGCTCTGTTGGTGGGACAAAACAAGCAATTTAAAGATGTCGTCCTGAGTAAGGCTGGGCAATGTGGAGAAAATCAAATATCACGATGTGTTTGACCAATTACCTCAATATCGATACTGCAGCAATGTTGTAGTGTTAACTATTGGTGCTTTCACAAAATATTTATACAATGATATTTTTGATACATAATTATCAGTAATGTGTAAACAGTTACAACAGTCTGGTAAGTTCAGAAAATGACATCACTTTACTGTAATGCAGACTTTACAACCAGGAAAAAAACACTTGTCATATTACAATATCAAAAATCTAAGACGATGTCTAGTCTCAAATCACGATATCGATACAATATCAATATACTGCCCAGCTCTAATCCTGAGTCTGTCAAATGGGTACCTTTTTGACATTTTCTTATAGATGATTAAGACATGTCATGCTGTCTCATTATGGTCAAAATTGTATACTGGAGGACTTTCAAGCCCAATGTTTGATTCTAGAGAAACAAAACAGCTGAACAGTTGATACAGGTATGGTTAAAACTAATGAATAATTCAGATGTCAGCATTAACCTTTAAAACCCATTTCACTTGACCCCTAGCAGAGATCTCTCTCATGTCACGAGCATCCTCTCCACCCCAGCATCTTGTATCCTGTGAAAGGCAATAATGACTTTTTTTATGGCTTTAACATCCAGCCTGAGTCTCCTGAAGACCCGGCCCAGCAGGTGAGAGTGAAAGGCAAAGCACCATCGTGCTGCATTGGATTGCTAATGTCCTCTTACCCACCCACAGGAAGACAGATTGGCTGGGGGTATGGGTGACTATATATTGCTGCCTTTGCCATTATCATGACAAAGGGCCACACATATACACATATGTCTCCTCAGGAGGAGATTGAAGTTAAAGCCAAATTTAATGGATGTTTTGATGTTCCATTGTTGGAGAGTTCATTGTTCAAAGGAATAACCAAGGTTTTAACAGACTGCAAGAGTTCAGAGAGAGAGCACAAAAAGGACATAGGTCTTGTTAGTAATCCTCATGCATTCAACTAATGCACTTTTTTCATTTGTATCTGTTACAGTTGTCATGTGAAGAGACTCATTTTTAAATCAAAAAGTGTCCGAGTATTTTTTTTTTTTTCTTGTCACGGCTGTTTTTTTTTTTTTTTTAAGTTTCTGAAAGGTGACACGTTGGAGATAAGAGGTTTTCACCCAACAGTGATTCACACGTGTTACAATCTGCATCAGGCAGAAGGAAGCCCGTGTTGCTGTTGATAAGAGCAACAACGCACCTCTGTGTGCTCTCTCAGAAAACAGAGAGATGGTCGTCCTCAGCTTCATGCGGCTGGGCTGATACCAGGTGGGGCTTCAGTCACGGGCAGACTGCGGTCAGATGGTGAGATAGAAGCAGGCCTGAAGTCTGTGGCTTTTATCTGGCAATGAAGCCACCTGAGCAGCTTGTCATTGTGAAATGGCACAGGCTGGGTGCAGGATTTGTATAAATTAGGGGTGCCACACTTTAGATTTTTAAGTCGTCTTCATGGTGCTGAAGATGCATTCAAGTGTGCCTTGTAAACTCTGAGAAGTGTGAAGTGCATTGCCCTTGCTGCAAGAATCTTTTTTTTGTAAATTGAATCGTGGATTTGGAGGATCGTGACACAACTAGTATAGATGTCAAATAATTATTCGGGCTTCCTACTGTCATCATTTCTTAGTGTGCAGGGAAATTCACCACTAGATGGGACCAGTTTAGCAGCACAATGTATTTGAGAAGCCTACATCTGTTTTAAAGGTTTTTATTTGCTAGAATAAATGTGCTTTAATACAATATGTTTAATGTACTTTGTTCCTTTTTTTTATCATGAAGCTCAGTGTTTGAAGTGAAAGTCTCCTTCTGTGAATGGGCTGTTAATCTTAAAGGTTAAACTATAGGAATAAGAAAACCTGTTCCGGTGTTGCTAGATTTTATGTTTTAGAGAATGGAGGGATCTTAAATTCGAGATTCAGGGTTTTGTTGTGTTGGATGGCAGGAAAGAGTAAAATGTATCTAGCACCATGGTGATTTATTGATTATAAAATGTGTTTTATCATTTTGTAATCAATAAATCACCCTGGTGCTAGAGTAATTTAAAATATGTTTCATAGTTTGTCTGCCTTTTGGGCTTCGTATATTCTGTTTGATATCGATAAAATACAAAATTCAAGAGAAAATTTTCCATTTTTTTTCCTTGAACATGTGAAAAGCTCAGCTTCTTTGAGGATACACGGGATCATATGGCAGTTGGCTCCAGTCATGACCTCATCTCTGCCTAATGTGTCTCGATCAGATTCCACTTCCTGTGCGGTTGTCCCCTCGCCTTCCTGTGTGAGGTCATGGCTGAGGACATAACCATATTAATTAAGACCGGGCATCTGCTTCTCTTGAGTCGATGTCCTTCCATTGATCACCCCCCCCCCCACCCCCTCCAAAAGGTGCCCTTCTCTTCAGTTTCTCTCCTTCTCTGCATCCCTTGTAGTTATCACAGGGAGCCCGTTGGTGCAGACAAACAGGTCATTGTGAGTGGCGCCCCCTGGGGAATCAACACTGCATGGGCGGTTAGACTAACGCAATCAGCTCCATCTCTGTCTGGAAACAGAAGGCAGTGTGGGGGAACCCAGGACAGGCCAGGAGGTAGAGGTCGGCAGGGCTGTAGTCGCCCTCCCCAGAGGCCCGTGTCCGGGGTCAACAAAGACTGAGAGGCAGGTTGGATAACTTCATGACCTCTGTGGAGCCAGCAGAAAGCCGATGATGTCTGCTGGTCAGGCTTTGATACAACAAATCAGCTATAGAAAGATTTAAATCTAGTACAGTAAAGATGACATTATTTCTAAAACACAGTATCTCTCATACAGTGTAAAAAGACAACAGATCAAGTCATATGATATCCACCATTACTAAATGCATACAAATTGTACATATATGAGAACATATGATTCATGCAATAGTGACCGTAATTACTGTTAACCATATGATCACCATCTCATTAGTTGTTCTGCTCGAATAAAACCAGTTTAGTGGAAACAAGTCTTTAGAAGTCATTATTGCATTGAAATTACCATAAAGAAGTTGATGTGTCTGGATATGTTGATCAATAAAATGTTAAAGCCACAACTAGAGCAGGGCAATAAATGGTATATGTTAAGTTTAAGTAGCTACAAAGACATACAACAAATAACGTTTTATTACATTTTTGTCGTGTGTCCATAGTTTTCATTTTTCTTTTCAGATATCACTGAAAGATCATTCTGACAGGCTGTAAACAAACCCTAGTTTTAATGTTCTAAGAACCCGTCAGATTCATTTTATCAACCATACCTACTATAGCTGTGCACGCTCACAGTTTATAGATAAAATAGATGACTGTAATGAACAGAATCAACTTTATAGGACTTTCATCACCTAGATGTACCGTAGTATGATATATTATGCCATATATTTAATCTTGCAAACTGCTTTGAGCTGCAGCGGTTCTCAGCTGTGCTCTGATTTTGATGGGGCGCTCTAAACAGGCACAAATACAGCTATGAAATATTCCTTGGCTTTCCGTCAGCTCTTTGGTAGTAAAAAGATTTCCACATCTCTCCATTCAACTGTGTTCTTGTGCAGCTTCAGGGAGCTTTTTAATTCCTCTGATTTTAACCTTGTTGGGGCTGCAAATCTGCCATTCATGAAGCTTTTCAGTGATTCTAAACACACCATGTCTCTCCATTTCCAACACATCATTACACATGCTTATTGTATTATCTTCTTAATGTTGATTTGTTATGTATAAGCTCCTTGTTTTTGTTTATATGCTCGACCCGAGGCTATTTATGAAGTGGATTTGTAAATATGTCTTCTTTATTTGTATATCTGTATTCTGAATGAATAAAAACCATTACACATGCACACAAACACATGAAAAGCCACAGTGCATACACGACAAAACATAAAAAATGACATCTCGACAAATGCCTGAAGAATTAATATGTATCATTGATACTGGATTAAAACAGGAGTTTTAGTTTCATATTTTAATTTCATTTTTGGGATGATATGCTTCTTTGTCATTTAAGAAGATTCTACAACACTTTTTCAAAAAAGGAAAAAAAAGAAAAATATATATAAAATGTCAGTTAATGTAGAATTTATTTTATTCTGAAAAGACAGATTTTTTTGTTTCATCTTTACTGTATTTAAAGATAAACTTTAATGACTTTGCTCTTTAGAGGACAAACAGCAAGTTGTTTTCATTAATAAGTGGTGGTCTCAGCCGGAGAACTTTAATGACATTAAACTTTAAAACTTTAATTATTTATCCTGATGCAAATTGTAAGTTTGATTAAAGTAATTTTGTTGTATATAATTAATTAGTTGCCTTTATTTCATTATTTTATTTTATAAAAAAACTTTTTGTACATAAATGGTGATGCTATAGCAAGAGCAGGATTTGTTCCTATCTTAATTTCCAATGCACCTGTACAGAAGAATTTCTGGATGTGCGAGTTGTTTAAATATTCATTTTTTTGAATAAATTAAAGGGCAGAATGAAGATGGTGTCTGTCCAGATGACACTGCCAAAACTGTCCAACCTCACTGAGGTAAATATTTATGTTTGCATTCATTAGGGGTGGAAATCACCAGATGCCCCACAATACGATAGTATCACGAAACTTACAGTATGTCACGATGGGATATTATTGCAAATTTAAACATATTGCAGTATTCTGCGATATATTGCAGAATAAACAGACTGCATCATCTGTTTTATCTACAGACTGCATCATCTCAGCTACTCTCTCTCCCCCAGCAATCATGTTACCTGGTTAGTCGATTAATTTTTACTGCAGACAAATAGAGAAGTGACACCAGACAATCTGTCATCTTACAGGTTACACGTATGAAATTGATTCATCTTATATTGTTTAATACAAGCATGACATTCTCAGTATGTTCCAGCTTTTGACATTAATGTCCTTCCGTATGACATTGTGTAAAGGTAAAATATATATGATGTAAAAGAGAAGAAGTCAATACAAACACAGAGCAGTCAGTCCACATTTACCTCAACAGTAGAGCCCTGTCCTAATGCTTTGTTGCATGTCTTTTTACCCCCAGTGAGTCCATATGTCCCTCGCCCCCTCACCCAGAACAGCCAGGCAGCAGGGCCATCCCAATCCCTCCAACCCCCCCACCACCATCACCCCAATCTTCCGACCCAGCCTCGAGAGCTCTGATATGGAGGTCCCCCAAAACAAAGGGCCCTCCCTGGCAGGGTTATCCCCCCATTGTCCCTGACACACTGAGGTTTATCTGGGACTGTGAAAGGAACCATACCCAGCCCATTCACTGAGGCTGCACTTAATGAGCTTGTTGAAGACCTGTGCTAAAACTTAAACACAAGAACTAAATGCTGACATATTCTCTTCTTGTAGAGCCAGAATGTCATTAAATCAATGCTGGTTAGGAGCAATGGGGGACTAATGTTTCTGTGGTGTGGAAGGCTGAGGAGATGGACTTCTTTTTGTGGTGTGTTTGTGAAATACTGTAGTATAAAAAAACTGCATGCAGTATTAGTTTCTCTTTCAAAAGTAAAGATGATTTGGTGTTTGTGATGTCCTCCTCAGTAGGGTATTCTGTTGATGAAATCGAGAGTCTTTAAGTGCCTTTTGTCATTTATTGTTTATGGTGGCTATTGCAGCTCGCTTACCGTGCATGCAGACGTTTGCCACTGAAATGCACTGCACGCTGCAACTTCAGCTCACACTTTCTCTCTCACACGCATTGCTCACGTGTCTAAAAAAATAAGCATTTTTAAGTGTTCTGTTAATGAAATTCAAGTGAAAGTCAGTGACTTTTGCCTTGCAGTGCATTTCAGCTCTAAAATATCAGTTTTTATTCTACATGAAATGGTTAATTTTCCACCAGTCAATGAGTGTTAAAGATGTCATGAACCAGCTATAAGTTGCATCGCTGTTGTGTTTTGGTAATTGGGAGTGGAGAACCAAAACGGACATTTATTTCTGTGCAAACAACACAGGTCAATACTTTATACTGTGTTCATGGCTTCAGTATTATTGTTGTTTCGTAGAGCTTAAAGCCTTTTTGTGCAGCCTCCTGGAAGTGATCATGCATCCCCTACTGTGGGAACTTTCTGTAAATCTTGGGCCTTTCCCAAAATTCAAATTCGGCTTGTAATTTGTGGTCAGTGGTGGGGTGTGTGTGTGTGTGTGTGTGTGTGTGTGTGTGTGAGCGCACACAGGGGGTTGGAACATGCTCAAACGGAGGGCATCCTGTGCTATGGACTTTCTTACACACACACTCACACATACATAAATGCTTGGGTTATGAACCCACTGCACACATGAACATAAATACACACACACACACACAGCTGCTGCAATGTGATGTGGGTGACGGCTGATCAGAGACCGGACTCCTCCGTCTCTGGTCAGGGAAAATAAAACTTGGCTTTTTTTAACAGACAGCAGAGGAGCTGGTTAAAGAAATAATAAATAGAAAAGAGATGGTTAGCGTTGAGTTCGGCGTGGTTTGGCATCTGAGCTCTGAAATTCCCACTATCCAGTCTCCACTGTTATCAAGGGTGCACCAATCATCCCTTTTTGTTCATTTTCCTCACTTTTTGTTGTCATGGAGGGCCACGGCTATCGGGGGAAGGGTCTAAGAAGGTTAAGAGGGCTGTCCTTTTCTTTTGCTTTCTCCTCCCCAAATGACCGATGGTCCATTGAAGAGCAATAGCACAATGTGTTGCCGTGGGCAAAGGAGGAGGGGAAGGGGGGAACAACTCCTCCTCTGCTCGGTGCGTTTGGTTTGGCTGCCTCTCAGAGCAGCAGCAGAGGCCACAGAGCTCCTCTTGCCTTTCGCCTCCTGCGTTTATTTTTCCCTCCTCTGTGTCCCACAGTGGGTGGAGAGAAGCTGGAGGCGCTGAACCCCCCCCCCCTCATGCATACAGAGACCTGCTGGGGCTTGAGAAAGCAGCAGCTCTACCACTGCCTCTGGATCTACATGGTACACTCATTCAGGACATTTTTCTAAAACCTCTGAGGATTTTAGCATTTTTGTGCAGCTCGGTGGGGTCCAGTTTGGTCTACAACTGGTTCTGATGGCTTTTATTTGGGCCAGGCTGGCCAGCCAGCAGTCCTCATCAGTGTGAGGCAGGTGTCTCTGAGGAAGGACGCTGCCAGAAGGAACATGAGTTTGATGCTGTGCCGCTGGGAGCAAAACAATTTCACCATGAAACTGGTAGGCTGAACACTAAGTCATCATAGAGCTCAAACACCAAGTGGCCGTTAAAAACGTAATGCTTTTCCGTGCATATAAAATCACAGCTGGGCCAATAGGTTTTTTTTCTCTCTGTCCTTTTATCACCACAGTGTTCACATCTTTATCCTGCCTTTCTTCCCTCTTTCTTTGCTGCAGCTTCAGGACATGTCTCACTTAGATACTTTTCCATTTTGTGTTTATGTATCAGTTTAAATTCTTTTCTCATCAGCCCAAAGCCTTACAGTAGCTGTGGTGTTGGATTGCAGACACGCAATGGATTAGTGGCGCTCGTTTAATATCATAGGAAAGTGCTGAAGGCGAGCTTCCTAGTTTTCCCCTCAGCTGATACTAGCTTCACTTTGATGTCTGCATGGGAACTAAAATAGGCTTAAAAAGGACTTCAACCAGAGTTTTGCGGCAAATTTGCCTATTTGTGTGTGCATTCTTTGTTAGAGCATTTATAGGAAAAGGTCTTTGGTTCTGCTTGGTTACCCTCTGTTTGGTGTGATATATGTACGGTGCCACAGATATAATAATAATAATAATAATAATAATAATAATAATAATAATAATAATGAATTTAATTTACATACCACTTTTCACGAACTCAAAGCAGCTTCACAGGGCTTGAAGATAATAAAAACAATGGACAACTAAATAAAACAAAACAAGATTCAGGCACAGATGAGAAGGAAGGGGGGGCATGGGGCTATGGATAGGCAGAGGTGAAGAGATGGTTCTTAAAGGCTGGACTGGAAGATGCTGAGGGACTTGGGTTTGTAGTTGTGAAGCGACTATACGTTCTAGATATGGTAAATATTCAACAGAATCTGGGACACTGTGATAAAGGACAGGGCTGGCCAGGTGCAGATAGGTCATGCTGTGCAAATGAGGGGAAAAAGATCTTTGTAATGGCTGATGTACGTATGTGATAAAAGTAGGAAGCTGCAGATTTAATAAGTCAGTTTGTATAATGAGCACCCTGTTGAGTTTACACATAACACAGCCTGATGGGACACACTATCTCTCTTTCTCTTCTCTCTGTCTTCCTTGGTGTCTCTCTTTCTTTCTGCCATGGTCCTTATCTGGATCTCCCGAGCTAACAGAGGAAGGGGAGATGGAAGCAGAGGAGGTTATTACCAGAGTCTAGAGATGAGCCGATAAGAAGGCTAGTTTAATTACACACCCGTAACCTCCACACAGCATGACTGACGGGATGCCGGTGGGCCACAGGGTCTGTGTGTGTGTGTGTGTGTGTGTGTGTAAGAGAGAGAGTAATGTAAAGGGATAACAGAGAGGCACACTTGAACATGTGCACACACTTCCCGAAATTAAAATAACCTTCCTTTTTATTATGAAGTGTAGTCAACGTCCAAAACCCTCTCTGTTCTATTATAGCTCTATTGATTATTTGATTGTCATGGTCCTTATGTCAACATATGACCTATGCAGCGTATATCAAAATGCATTATGTGTTTAATCATGATTACAGACATACCACCATACACAGAGATGAATAATACATTGGCACTAATAATATATTTTTTAGGGAAGGTATACACTGCCATCATTGGCATGCTATCAAGACCCATCAGACTCACTTTTTGGTGTGTTTATCAATGCCGTTTGGCCTGCATTGACTTACATTGCCTTGTGATTGCGTGTGAATTTACGCAGCGAATAGTATGAAAAGGGTGAAAAGTTGGTTGGGGTGGTGGATGGGTAAAACACAGGACTTTCACCCACGTGTCACGTTTCCTAAACCCAACCGTCGCTTTCTCCTTTTACTAAAGCCAGCCACGTTCTTTTCCTAAACCCAACCGTAGCTTTGTTCTCGCAATAACACGTTCTTCTCGCAATTACACGGTAAGTGGCGATAACACGCCAAGTGGCGATAACACGCCAAGTGGCGTGTATGTGTACGCCTGCTGTTTACAGCCTAGACATACTCACAAATAACTCAAAATACGTACAAGTAACACGCCACTGGGCTTAAGAAAGTTGGCATGTATATTTACACAAAGTAGGGGGGGCCTCTAGCTTACCCAGTAAAAGCTTTCGCCCCATGTAGGCTGAGTTCTGCAGCGGCCCGGGTTTGAATCCGATCTGCGGTCCTTTTCTGCGTGTCATCCCCCATCTCTCTCTCTCTCTCGCTCTCTCTCTCTCTCGTGTGTCTCTCGTGTGTCTCTCTCTCTCTCTCACCTGTGTCTCTCTCTCTCTCACCTGTCTATCCACTGTCACTAATAAAGGGAAATATCCCAAAAAATAATCTTAAAAAAAAAAAAGATTGATGCCATGTTGATGATACGGTTTGTGTGCACCGTTGACGGACTCTCACTTACCCCAGCATGCATTTAACTACTAATTTGTTTTTCCAGTTACTGTTTTGATGACCTCATTTCCTTAGAGAGGTTTTTATTGTCCACCCAGGTGTTATGACAACTGAAGAAAGTGGAATTCAACAACCTGTTTTGAAATCTCCAACTCCAGTGACTTGGATTCAGATTTCTTCAGTAGGGCTGAAACCTACCATTATTTTCATTGTTGATCAATCTGTCGATTAATTAATTAAGTATTATTATTATTTTTGTTGTCTTTATACTGTCTTTTTTCTTGCAAAAACACTTTAGCCTTAGTGCACCTGAGACTTTGGCCACATGGAGGGGAGGACATGCAACAATGGTCTCTGGCCAGATTTGAACTCAGGAGATTGCAGCAGAATTCAGGATGTGCATTTGATTAATAGGCAACAGGACATCTTTGCATAGTGCAATTTAAATAATACATTACCTTTAGGGGTTAAGAAAATCATCTCCACTTGGTTGAGTCAACTCAAAAAGAAATGATATTGTTTAGACTCAAGCTTAGAACAGAGCATATGTTGTAGTGTGTAGTCTTTTACTGCTACTGTACACCTGCAGAGTGAGGATGTGGTTTTTAAGGTGCAGAGACTCTTGTGTCTGCAGGGAAATCAGTTGTACCATTGCATATGGCTTGTTCACTCATACAGTACTACTAACAAGCTAAGACCTCTTTAATGACACTTGCTTTGCTGCTGTGCTCTCATGTGCATCAGACTACATATCTCAGGATTTGTCCTGATCAGATGTTGGATGGCAGACACTGCTAATTTAGGGGAGTAAGTCTAGTATTCATGATTCGATATTATTCTATTCTGGATTAACCTCTAGATATTTGGGTATTGTTTGTAGATTAAGGATGTCAGCGTAAACGATGTACACAGGCATTATCAAAACTAGCACTCTTGGGTGTAATATCTCTGCAATTTAAGGGTCATGTTTTTCCAACCGCTTGCAGTGATTTTAAAACCAGTTTATGTATCACATGTACAGATGACCACATGCATAAACTGAAGTCTCTTGGCTTTCTGATGGATGACTGTTTCCCATACACTAAATTGTTCCTGCCAAGTCGTTTTGTCTACCATGTGCTGGTAGGCCTCCATGCCTTACAAAGCCACTTGTCTTTCATGTGCCAAACCGAGAGCAAGCAGAGACGCGAGGGCTCATTTAGAGCGGCCTGTTTCAGCTTTCTGTGGGCCAAAGCCACTTTAGAGGTCTGCATGTGTACAACAGAGAACGAAGGGGGGGAGGAGTAGCGGCCAGGGGCCCCACAGACCAAAAAGCATCCATGGTGCATCCTGCTGGGAGCTGAGAAGAAGAAGAAGCAGCTCCAGCTGCACTGCTGCAGTAGTGATGGAGTGGAGAGAGTTGGGGGAAGGCAATTTTTTGCGGGTTCTATATTACTGTATGAAGAACAGGGAACTCATGGGTAAACTGTACACTCTGATTGACTTTTGCACAGCCCCCCCCCATATTTCTATGTCTCAGTTTGTGTTTCTTCCCTCTGTTTTTTTCTTTTCTTCTCCCTCCTTATCCAGGCGGGATAACATGCATGCCCCTCAGCCAACTGAGCCACCAGGAGGCTTCAGTCCAGTGTCAATGTTAAAGCACAGGGCGGGGGGGCGTGTTTCCTGAATAAAGCAGCTGTGAGAGCAGACTGTGTTGCTCTGTTGTCATATCATACTGACCAGGAACACAGATTTCTCAGAAGCCATCTGTCTGTCTGCTAGTGGTCACTGGGAGCTGTGCACACAATGGTTCCCTTCGCCCAGCGTGTGTTGACTTATTTAAGTAAGAGATGGGTTCAAAAGTCTTTGGTGACTACACGTTAGGTGTGACAGAGAAGGTGACGCACACAATTATAAGCTGGAGACGATCATTTGCACCCACCTACCACTCTTTCCCCTCCCTGCCTCCTTCTGTTATATTATTGTGTCGGTGGATCCATCATTTTCCTACCAGCCATCTGCTAGCCGGCCTAGACTGGGACCGGGGGGATGTGTTGCCACATGTTGCCCTCAGCCTGCTGCAGCACGGAGCGCTGCTGAGTCCTTATCGATGAGACTCAGCGTGGTCAAGCAGCAGAGGGGGTTGCCGACAAGTATACGTGTTATCTAAGTCGACCAGAGGGTTGTTATAGAGATAACTTTTTAACCTTAAGAACTACAACATGTGTAGTAAAAGAGCATTAAAGATGGCTGAGGAAGTTGGAGGATTTCTTATAATTCATCACAGACAGGAAATCCTTTAGCAGGTTTGAGAGTTGACCATGACTTATCACACAGTGGGGTGGTGGTGCATGAAGAATTGTCTTACACTAAAGCCAATGTCCATTTTTGCCACATATGTCTCATTCATTTCTTACAAACCCTTTGAAACAAGCTACTACAGCAAGTACGTTATGCCGATGTGTGCTGGCAAGCATACCTGCATGAGAGATGAGTAGTGCAGGCCTCGTCAGCAGTATCCGCTGCCTGCTTTTCTCTGTTCCTTCCTTTTTAAACCTTTTATTTAAGCAGCATATGTCTAAGCCCCAATGTGACACTGTCATGCTTCAACTTTGGCCAAATGTCACACTTCAATGCCCCTCTGATTAGCTCAAATGCTGAAGTGTGATCTTTGAGCAAAAATGAACTCTCTAACCCTCCTCACTACATTTCTATTTCCACCCCTGACATGCAGAAAGTCTGTGCACACCACTGCTTGTCAGAGTCCGATTATTAAGCAGCAGAGAAAGGTGTGATGGAGTTGTGAAAAGAACATCTGCCTTCATATTCTTCATATGCTAGTACCAGGCATTAAAAGTGTGGAGATGTTCTGGGCAGCTTCGAGGTGTGAATTGATGGCAGTGTGTTAATATGGAGCAGGACCGTGCTAATGTCAGCAAATTACTTTGCTGGTTATAATAAATAATACAATAGCGGGATTCAAACGGTAGTAAAACACTTCCAGGGAGATCTGAGAGCTCCCATATGTGTGTGTGTTTGGGGGGGGTCGTCTGCGGGGGGTCTGCTGTAATGTACAACATGGGTAACTGCTTTCTCTCTAGTTGCCTGGATGACCACAAATTATGTTGAGCCAGTACAGCACAAGACACAGCTCGGTTAAGGGAGCTTACCATCATATGTTGGCCGTGATACCTAGCGGGTAGACAATATTGGTAGTCAGAGTGATCTCCCCATGCTGTGAGGCTGCAGTATACTATGCTGTGGACAATGGATAGATTCCGTTTAGGAGTTTATGGCTTTGGTGAATCTTCACAAAACAAAAAAAGGGCAAGTAGCTACAACTTCTATTATTCCAGTACAGAGGATTTACAGATAGTCTCAACAGAAGAAGTGCATTATCTTGGCTGAAAAATGTCCGTCATGCTGTAACGTGTTAATAACATGAATCTGTTGTCTGCTTCACTAACAATTATCAAGATATGTACTCTACAGGAGATGCAATGAAATTTGCTACAAGACAGATTGCCCAAAAATAAAAGATTTCCATTTCCGGGTTTTATTTTGCTAGTCTTATCTCTCTACCAGTAGCACAAGAGGGAACTGAGTCAGGGTGTCTGACGCAGACAGACTGAATGAGAGAGGGAGAGAAGGTTAAATGTTTCAGAATGTCTGAGGGCTTCACTATAAAGCAATCTGAAGGGGTGAGAGAGAGGTAAGGTAGATCAAAGAGAGGAGGAGTAAAGCATGTCCTGTTCAAACAGGCAACAAGCCAGGCAGACCTGCAGCGCTGTCACGGAGATGTGAGAGGGACAGGAGAGTCGTCAAACAGCATGGCTATATTTACCCGCTGCTCCTCGCCTTCATGACAGAGTGCACTCGTCTCATGGTCTCCTGGAAGTTTATGGACCTCTAATTGTTTGCTTTGCCTGGTTAGTTGTCTTTATCAAGGTAACGGGCCCACATGGCGGAGATTGGCGACCTCATGGTGCCGGCAAGGAGCTACAGCCGCTTCTCTTGCAAAAACTACAAACTGGTAAGAAACCAGTGAGAGAAGGTAGGGCTTAATGTTGTGAGGGCTTAAGAAGGTGTCATTCATGCATGTAATTTGTTCATTCTTTTATTTTTTTTTTAAGATTATCTTTGGGGCATTTTAGGCCTTTATTTCCACAGTACAGATGAAGACGTAACGGGAGAGAGAGAGGGAGAGAATGACATGCAGCAAACGGCTGCAGGTCAGGAGTCGAACCTGCTGCCGCTGGGTCGAGAGTAAACCTCTATATGTGTGCGCCTGCTCTACCAACTGAGCTTACCCGGCCACTTGTTTGTTCTTTTTTTAAGCAGCCATGAAGTGAACTGACAGTAGCACAAAGGAAACCATTCACGGTGAAGATAAAATGTTCTGTAGTGTATCTACCACAGACATTAACCGTGAGGAACTTGGGAGTGATGAGAGAAACAGACATAAGAGGAAGGGTCAGCTTGAAATAGAAGCGTCAGGGTTTGAGTCAGATCTCCAGGAGCAGCCGGGAATTATTTTAGAAGCCCCCTGACAGAGAGGCAGGTAACGGACACTGTGAGTTGAACAAACACAATAAAGCTTACTGTTGGGATTTGGTTCTACCTCGTAAACCCTTGGATGTCCTAAACATGGTCAGGGGAAGAGGCTTCACGCTTGACGTTCAAATGTAGATTTCCTTTGAAAACATAGAAGAAAGCACTGTTATCCGAGCATGTCTTCTGTAGAGTCAGCTCTGTGCCATTACCTGAGTTATAACGAGAGCAGTTTAAGTTCTGGCTCCCTATGAAAGCTTCTCTTCAGAGATAGGCCTAGCACTTTATAGCAGCTTTGGCCCCGCCATATTCTCTTTATAGTTCTTGCTCATGTCAGTAGATTAGTTCATAATGGCGTGTTAAGTGCAGCGCTTTTCAGGTTGCCTACTGAACCCTGAAAGTAATGAGGCTAATAGTAGTCCTGAAGTTATCAACATAATTGTTTCTGGAAAGCTGTGCGCCGTCAGCGTATGTGAGAACTGAACTGTGCTTCCATTGACAGACCTGAAGTTTTTTGTTACTTTTGTTATGTGAAAAAAATCACTCACTGCTTTGTCATTTTTCTGCTTGAACATCCAAGTAAAGACTATATTGGTCTCGACAGGTTGAGTAAATTTAGCCTGAAACAGTATTAAAACCCACTGGATGAATGAAAAATCATCAAGCTCAACATATACAGACCCAAGGTGTTGAGCAAACAAATTCAACATACGGCTGCCGTCACAGGAACAAATAGTGGATTCTGTTTTTGTGATTTTCATAAAAAGAACAGAGTGATGTCCACACCTTACAAATAATACATGCAGACAACAGAGATTAACAAACGCATACATAAATAGACACAGACAGACACAAGACAGGGGACCAACTATACATGCAAACCAAATTGCTGTTCACTGTTTCACTCCTTCAACTCAAGGGTAATCTCCCAGTGGGATGCCTTGGCTGCCCTCGCCCTTCCTCCGCCCAGGCTGACCCTGCACTGCGGGGATGGCCTGTATGCGTCATGACCTTCTGTAGGCATCGCACACCGGCCTGGTGACTCAGCAAGCTGAGGCAGCGGGGATGCTGGATGTGAAGCATATTTGTGTATTTGTGTGAGAGAGAAAAAGATGCAGCTGTCTGAATAAGTGACTCATCGCTGCTTGTCTCAGGCTTTGAACCGCTGATTGTGTCCCTTTTTTTTTTTTAAGGCTTACATTGGGCATTAGTATATTAACATGCATATGGGTCCAGGCTTTCATGTAATATGTGACAAAGCCTGATCAGTTGTACACAGGTCTTTGTCTTTGATCTGAGTTCAGATCTAATGTCCCAATGTCAGTTTACTCTAGATAGCCTCAGCCCACTGTGTGCTGTGTTGGAGCACTTACTCCAGGCTATTATTCTTTTATTTGGATCCCTTTAGTCTTTCTGTGGTCCATACAAGATAACACATTTAAATTAACAGCTAATACATTGAAATCACACAGTTTGATTGAACCAAGAGCAGGCAAAACATAAAAATCAAGAATTAAGTGAACAAAAATAAAGTAATGCAGTGTAGTAAGTGTTTACAATGTTTACAAAGCTGATTTTTCTCTTTATTTTGCAGCTGTTGACGTCTGTAGTCTATTGGGTCTATGTCCCTGACAGTGTGAATGAGTCAGTGTCATGTTGCTTTCTCTGGTGACGGGAATGTCCCTGACATAAATTTACAGCTCCCAAAAAAAGACCCTCAATCCCACGAGTAGAGAGCCGGGATTATTTGGAGTTTCTGGTAATGGAGGAATTTTCCCTCTTGAAAATGTATCTATTGAACATTAGACTCGATTTATATGGATCACTAAGGTCACTCAGTGTTGACATATGGATGTGAGTGATGCCGCTGTGTAACGATTGGGTGTGAGGCCTTGCCGTGCTTATTTTTTACTATTAAAGAGTCATCAGTGGCTGAAATCAACCCCAATATGCAATAAGACCAAATTCAGGGGTACACTCTTTTGTTTAAAACTTGATTTTGAGGAATCTAAACTTGTTTTGTACAAAGCCTTTTGTCATTGAGCCAAATTAGCCAAACTTGCAGTGCAGTGCCTCGACACAAGCCGCCATACAACAATTGTTCCTAAATAAAATCCCATCTGAACTGAGTCTTGAATTAGATCAGGAAACATCTGATCACAGAATAAGTAAAGAAAGAAAAATAATCTAAGAAGTCTAACTTTTGATACGCCATGCTTCAGACACGTTTCCTTTGGCACAATAAAAGCATTGATGATTAACAGCCAGCCCTAGGCAGAAAGGGCCTGACATTTTACTTTGCACGGGACCGTCCAGTGAGGTAATAACACCCACCACTTAGCCTCTAAGTCTCCCTCTTATCCATTCAATTAAATTCAATTTCAGACATAATTAACAATATTTGATTCATCAGTCATTTACAACCCTGGGGAATTTTGATTAACTTTTTTATTCAGTATGCAGAGTGCTTCTCTCTGCTGTAGATACTGGGCTGAAGTCAGTGACACCTCATTCCTGTTTCATAGATATTGAGTCCATATGGAGTCAATACTCCTTCACTAACCATGCATCTTATTAAAATCCCTTTCAGATCAGATGTCTTTTCACATCAGCCCCTCCTTCTCCTCTACCTTTCAAATCACAGCAGCTACAATAATGTAATAAAATATATATCAACCCAAATAAGGGAGAAACAATTAAAAGTAAAATAAATCATAAAAATAAAACATCAATAAACAGGACATACAGTATAATGCTGTTAAACACACATTATCCAGATTAATGCACATTCAGCTTTTTTTGTTATTTATTAAAATGGTCTTTTAATTTTCATCTGACTGATATTGTGAAATTTGTTTTTTATTGGTGGGATGGACTTTGGTGCTAGTTATATATCACTGGGGATGGTTCCATTAATATTGGTTACACATTTTTTTTTTTACCTCTATCCCCTAGTAGATAATTGTGCGTTCCATTTACCTTTGGAAGTCAGAAGCCGAAGCTGGGAATGACATCACACCCATGTTGAATGCGCTGCATTTACAAGTCGGATTTCCATTGTTCCAGGGTAGCCATTGTTAGCAATGCCAGTTTATAACAACACAATACGCTGTTTATTGTGCATACAAACAGCGTAGCAACATGGCCACAGATAGAAGATGGACGGGAATGTATGCACAACTGATATAGTGAGACACAATAAATGCAGTGCTTAAAGTGCTTTTAACTGTATGTTACTACAACTTTCACTATTGTTGATGTATGGAGCAGCTATGTTGGATTTGACCTCGAGTTCTGAGTACAAATGGAACACACTATAATCGTGTAGCCAGACCATAATCCAGCACTGACACAACGCTGTGGAGCTAGGGCTACAATTCGAGATTATGTAAAATAAATAAATAGTTTGTAATTGTAATCCCAACAAACTAGTTTGTAAGTATAGCAGGTCAGACAAAGCTTGTTGTTTTTGACCACAAGGGGACAGAAGAACTCTACACACAGCCTTAACCCGTTCAGCCTTTAACAGTTGTTATAGCCAACGCGTTAGCTTAAAGTTGCCTATTTCCACATCTAGCATGCACAGAACAACACACATTTTCGCTTCTTTTCAATGGATGAATGAAAGTCCAATATTCACACTCCTTTTAATCTTTGTTTTTGTTTACACCAAGTTATGAGAAAAAATATCTGGCTCCTTAGATGCTAAATGCTTCCTTTACTTCTCCAGCTGCGTTAGCTACTAACGTAACCAGCTAGATGCTAATGTTGGTTGCTAACAGTCTGCGTGCCGTTTGTTGCTGGGAATGTAGTGTAGCCTAGAGTGGGTATATTGGAGCTCGTTTCCTGAAATGGAAATGAGGTTATTGAGAGAGGTGAGATTCTGACGGTATGATAACTTTCAGCAAACATATCACGGTTTCACGCTATTGAGGTTTTGCAGCTTTAAAATGTATTATATTGAGGTGTTTGGCTAAAAAACTTTTTTTTTTCCTTCTTTCTTTGAACACAAACACTAAGCACTGGGAGAGGGATTTCTAAACTGCACTTTGTGTCCTTGACGACTCATAAAAAACAACTCATACTGCAGGAATGGTAATATGGAAAATGTTTATGCTTTTGAAACGGTGACTTATTAAAACCGAGATATACCTTGAAACCGGTAACAGGCCCATGGCTAGTGAGACGTGACCATACAGTTAATCTGTCATAAAACTAAAACAATGAGCTAGCAGAAGCTCGAAAAGGTTAGTCAGGCTGCAGAGTGGGTGATGCTTCTGTGAAATTGTACTGCAAGCAGGCCTTCCATAGTAAATATAATTTGATTTACTCTTAGTAGATAAAACAATGTTTTTGTTTTTAATTTTAAGGTCTTTTATGAAGATTTATAAGGCCATCTCTAGATCACAGTGCTAACATGTGTCACCCCTGCATATATCTCCTCTTAATACCTGAGTTCTCACATTCAAAGTTTGGAGCTTATGTTTTGGCTGAGAGGATGACATCAAACACAAAATGGGTTTTGAAAAGTTTTAGTTAATTTTTTAGGACTTGAACGGCAACTTGTTGTGACTTGCCCACTTCCCCTTTTCTTTCCTCCCACCTCCTTCCTCCCCATGCCTTCCCCTCAGGCTGTTTGACCCCCCTCAAGTTTCCACCACTGTGACTGACAGCTACCCATTTCACCTCGATTTTAATTACACTCCAACCCCTCAATTTACCTGCCTGAAACTACTTCAAAGGAAGCTTACACACACACACAAAAGCTCCTAAACATTGCACTTCCTGTTCACCATGACCAGCTTTGAGTGTGAATTGAAAGGATAGAGTCTAATCCGTTGGTTTGAACGGTGTTTTAGCTCTGTGTGTCACTCAAGAGCCTATTTAGAGCTGCGTTTGTGTTTGGGTATGCAGCCTGTGAGATTTCAAAAGTCGTTCAGAGGCTATTTGTGTTTAATGTGTGGTCGTGTACACTCATAAACCTTTTGCATTTGAGCTTTGGTGTAAAGAGAAGTATATGTTTGCGCTTTTGTGTGTGCCTTTGAAGTGCACACACCTGTTGTATGCCATCACAAGAGCAGTGAATCACACGATGAGTAGCATGGCTCCCAGTCTGTTTATAGTGCAAACACAAAGACACAAGGGTCACAACCATGTCACACACCTCCATGCATGTTGCGCGTCCGTGTTTGTGTGTGCACTCATTCAGTACTAATGGATGCACTTGGATTTCACAGTAATTCCTGAGAAAGTTTAAATGCACAGTACAAAGCAGGTTACTGGGAGAAATAAGTTACACAGGAAATCCAACAACACTTTCATACAAAGTATATTGGCACCCTAGTAACTCCTGGTTACTGTACAATTTGTACATGCGGCAAAGTTACATGACAAATAACAATTTGTCTTTTTTCAACACAGGGTAGAACAATGGCGTTGTAGTCCCTTTACAAGACTTTGGTTTGTACTGTAGTGTGAATGAGGTCGGTAATCAGATTTCTCCCATAACCTTGACCTTATTTGGAACCAAGAGCTTTTTTTTCCCTAAGAATATTGTGAATGGACATTTTTTCCCCTTAAAGTGCAAATATTTCTGAATTTTATAAATAATGTTCAGTTGAGGAAACAAGACATATTTAGACAAAAAGATTCTCCTTTCAGTTACTCTGCCTCTGGATTTCATGATTTTTGCTATAAGGATGCATCACTATGAGTAATGGGTATCTGTTTGATCCCACAGTGTTGCTGTCAGTGTGATACTTTTCCTTCATGCATATCCGTACATTAAAAAAAGCAGGAAACTGGTAAATTTATCCAGGAGAAATCCATCCTTGAAAAGTCAGCGTTCTCGTTTACATGACACTGAAGAAATCTGATTGATGCAGAAAGCAGACAGTAATCTGGTTACTTAAACATACTCATTGTCACTCCTCCGCTGTCATATTTTTCTGCTGACTGGGGTACCAGTTTTCGGGTTTGTGTAAAAAATGAGAGTGAGACACACTGTGTAGAGGAAGAGGTGTCTTTACTTAGCCGAGCTGTCGCATGCATTTCAGATCCCTGCGGGGGACAAAACTACTCTGAAGTTGCACTTGTTAAACAGACTGCAGTTTACAGACAAGCCTGACAATGATACAAATCAAGATGGATTTATGAGGTATCCGTATCTCAAAAATAACTTCTTCATTAGAAACAATGTTCTGTGCCACTTCACTTTAACCTTTTGCGTGCCTTGTTTTTTATTATCTCACCAGAAATAGAAACTCACTTCTCTCGATGAGAGAGAGAGAGATGGAGCATAAGAGAAAGAGTTTGCCGACTAATTATGAGGGAACCTATTCAGATTATTCAGATGCTTGCTCTGCCCCCTCCTCTCCTCCCCCCTCAGGCAGTGAAGGGTCTTTTCTGTCCCCAGAGAGTGATGTCAGCATGGCCCATTGAAAACAGCCGCCGTGCGCTGTGAGATGAATGCCCTGGCTGAGCACAATGGCCCCAATTTGAATACCACGCGGATATATGCCAGATCGGAGCCCCAACAAAAGAAAGAGGGCTACTCTGCTCCCATTCAACCATGTTGTTATTTTATTAGTCGTAAATTTGCTTCAACCATTTATACCTTTTGTAGTTTTCAAGTGTTTATGGAGTTTGAAACACGTGGACGGCATGAAGGGGTTGCCCTCTGTTTTGGACTGGATTCTATTTTTGTTGGCTCATAACTGAATGGCGTTGTTTGTGTTTGTGTCTGAACGCAGATCTACACAGACTGGGCCAACCACTACCTTGCCAAGTCAGGACACAAGCGTCTGATCAAGGACCTGCAAACAGACGTCGCAGACGGAGTGCTGCTGGCTGAGATCATACAGGTCGTAGGTAAGGAAAACACACTTTTGATTAAAAAAATCTGCAAAAGAAAGCCTGCACTGATTATGTGGTTGCTGGAAAAAAGGAAAAGACATCATTAGTTACATTTGAAGATATGACCTTCACCAAACATGTAGTTACTATTTATTATGAACAGAGGCACATCATCATCAAATAAGAAACTTTTCTTTTGCAAGAAAGTGTATGTAACAGAATGAAACTCTATTATCAGATGTAAAAATTACAATTTCAGTATGAATCATACAAAGAGTTTATTTACCCCTGCACAATTGGATCATTTTCTTCCGTCAGATGCAGATAGATGTAGGACAACACACAACAACACTATTGTAGAAGTTAAAACCCATCTATTTTAGGTATGCTCTGAGGCTTATGAGTGAACTTGAAGAAGTTTAATTGTAGGTCCAAACAGTTTCTTATCTTGTTCAAAAGGAAAGAAAATATAAGAGAAGCCTCTGAAGTAACCTGTAAGGTGTTAATTACAGTTCCTCCCTCGTTGGTGGAAACGCGTTCATCAACTTTTCCGAACCCATTGAAACCAATGTTATTTTCACATTGACCAACATGCATTTCAGGCTTGATCCACTTGTGTTTCAAAGTGTCTCATGAAGTGAATAGGAAGGTTTTCAACAGAAGTATATTTATTCACATGACAGCAGAACTATGATGATATTCATCATAACGCGGGCTGTGAAAGTAGGCTGATCCTCTGTGTTTTTTTACCCTCACGGTCTCTCTGTGTCATCAGTCTTGTCATTTCGTCCAGGCCGTGCTCAGCCTGTCATTTCATGTGCCGACAGCCTTGAGGCTGAAGCAGGCCCACACCAGCTGACCGGTGAGTCAGCATGTCACTGACTCTGTCTGCTCCCAGTTCTTCCCCCGACGTCTCTGACCCAGATTTATACTTCCTATGCCCTGTTTGGCTTCGTCCTGCACAGAGAAAAGTCTCACTGTTCTCATACTGTTTTTTTGTTTGTTTTTTTTTGGAGCGTTGGGTTGGGCTTGGGGCATTTTATACACTATTTGAAATATATTTACATCACATGCTTGAGAGCATCCTTCTCTCATACCATCACTTTTGAAACTGGCTCCAGCTTCCTGCCTTGATGTTGGCTGCTTAAGTTATTCTTATTATTCAGAAGAAGCTTTAATGGCTAAGTACTGTAAGTGTGAACAAAAACAAGGTATTTGATTCTGGCTTTTTTCAGGGGTGGAGTCGCTTCAACTACAGTAACAGTCAAAGCTGCACACCTGTATGAGGAGTGTAGAGCAACTGAGCTTGTTGTAGTGGAATATAGTTAGCCCTTTCCCGACATACTACAGGAACTAAACCCATAGGTAAAAGCCAATGGTTTTCTGGATATTGTTGTGCGTTAATATGGAACTAAATTGAGGTAGTCTGTCTTGCTAGCTTGTCCAATCATGGACCTTGCATACTTCACCAGTACTGAACCTGATTTATTCCTGAACCCTCACAGAGTTCCTTCTTCTCAGAGGAGTCTTTTTTTAATGGCTCACAGTAAAACTGTAATACGGTTTTATCGGTCACAGTGCAAGTAAACTTCTAAGTTCTTTTTCTGTGTTCCTGTGGTCGAAAAGTGCCACAACATCATGATCCCCTTCATCCAGGATTATATGTATTCTCACAACATCAAGCCTACCTACAACATTTACACTCCCACAGCTGACCACAGAAGCTCTGCTCTCATATTAAAGCAACACGAGCCAGAGCTATTCACCTGTTTTGCCTGCCCTGCTGCCTTTTGTCTACAGGGAAACAAACTCACACCACATAATCGCTGGTGAAACCCGAGCAGGCTGCCGGTGTCAGAACTGCCATACTGGGACCGGATGTGGCACCTGTTAAGCTATTTGACCAACACAAATTTAAGGTCAGGACTTTGGAAGAGGAAAAACCTCCAGATCAAGGACATTGGTCATGTTCTTACAAACTGTCCTCAAGGCAACTGTTGGCATTAGGGTAAGGGTTAGATCTAGGATAACATCTATGGCCTTTTAAGATATTCTACTTGTGTCCTCAGCTCCAAGTCTTGGGATACTCTGCTCTTCTAAAAGAAGCCTTTTTATACAGTCTGGCTTCTGGTCTATAAGCTGTTGCTTTGCACAAGCCAACCAGGCAAAATGTGTCTGGTTATTTTGGAAGCATTTAATGTGTCTCAAAATCACAGAGTAGCTGTCTCTTGTGGGTGTCACCACAGTGTGTAAAGTTTTGCAGAGCACACCAACCATATTCAACAGTAGTAGTGTTAAATCATCAATAATGTATAATATGCTATCTTACAGACCTTTGCTAAAATAAAGTATTCATCATGAAGCCTGTTTTGTTTTGATTAAAAGTTTAAGTTATGTCCCAGTCAATAGACATGTTGTTTATACAGTGTAGGGAAAGTGGCTATTACTACTACTACTACTACTACTACTACTACTACTTGTCAGCTTTTTTTTTACACTTTTTGATTTGAGTCGAGCAAACCGATTACAGTTACAGAGTAACAGTCAAAAGTTATTTTACAGAAAAAAAATAAAGTGAATGCATCTACCCTCCAAATGGCCATCACTACACTCCATTATTGGTCATTTGCATTAAGTTAACCAATATGTTTGTTTTGCAAATAATGTACATCAAGATATGTTTTAAAGCAGCGGTTTCCAGCCGAGAGTTCCCCAACCCAAAGTTTTATTTATTTGTTTGTTTGTTTGTTTGTTTGTTATCTTTTAATAGGATAGTTTAATAGTTTACTCCTCAAAAACTTAAACATTAAACTTAAATCAATTGGAAATGAATACAGTGAAAAGAAAATTGGTTGAACTACTGACAATATGTGGACATAATGCAACCTGTGATGAGGAGTCCCAAGTCAACATACCTTTGTTTGAAGGGGTCACAATCGGAAATGCTTGGCAACCATAATGCCTAGTCATGAGTGTCTATTGTGTCCAGTGTCTACAGGACACATTTAAAGACATTGGGCGAGTACGAATCCACTTTTGCTAGTTTGATGGCAGGAAAAGGTCTGTGACCAGGCGCATGGTTCAAAAGGGTTGTACTAAGTGTTTTCATTAATCATAGGTGTGTTTTGGGCGTAACATGCAGTAAACCAATCATTGTCATCTCCAATTCCCTTTAAAAGCCAGGCATGTTTATAGCTTATTATGATGGCAGATATGCTAAGCAGAAAGAAATTTTCAGGAGAAGAAACTGATCTACTTGTGCGTGAAGGTAAAGACCCAGTAACCATAATAACATGTAATATAAAACATATAGACATACACAATATTACTATTTCACATTGTAATATTTTGCGCAATTAAAATAACAATTAAATGCTGCACTATTGACTTTAGACAAGATTTTTGTTGATCAATGGCGTGATCACTTTTCTCTGCATCAAGATAGCAATGTGCCAAGATTGCACCTGAACACTCTCCCTGTAAGACCAGCAGAGATGGGTGCAGGTGCATTTGCTATTTGGACAACATGCATTGTGCCTTGCGCTGCGCCGGTTGCAAGATGGGGCCCATTGTGTATTCACTCACCGGACAGAAAGAGGAGTATTTTCTCACAGGGCAGGCGTTGCAGTGCGTACTGTAGTCCTGAGGTGGGGCTACACTGTGGGCCCCACCGTGCCTCCTCCTGATGCAGGAGGCTGTGCTGTTGGCACAGTTGTCAGCTGTGAGCTGACAATCCTGTCTCAGCTGCTGTGGGCTGGGCCTCTTAATAGATGGGAGGAATCTTTGCTAACCCACACACATACACACCCCATTTGAAAAGAAGCACACCTCGTTTGGGCCCCCAGCGGCCCCGTTCCCATTTGCCGTGCCCAGATACCGTTTCATGTCTCAGCGGGAGGGGAGAGTAGGGTTGTCACATTCAGCGGCATGAACACCTCTGCTCTGCTCACTTGGCCAGCAACTGTCTGGGACACACACACGCTCAGGGATCTCGACTGGAAATAAAAGAGATGATTACAGTAACCGAACGCAACTAAAAAAAAAACGTTTTCACAGTTTTTTATCTCTCTTTCTCTGCCTCCTCTTTTTGTCTCTCCTCAGCCAATGAGAAGATTGGTGATATCAATGGCTGTCCCAAGAGCCGTTCTCAGATGGTAAGTGACTTTCTAAGTTTGTTTTGGCAGAACATTGTGAAATGTACCTCCTGTGTGACATCACTTCTCCGATGTCCCATCTTACCGACTCATGTGGTCCTCGCTGGGAGCTGCGGTGTAAAATTCACTGGTGGATAGTGAGTCCATTTATTTTTACTTTCGTGGTCTTGTGGGCTGCCGTCCGTGAAACATCTGGCTCAGACTTCTGGCAGTTGGCGCTCAGTTGAAAGCATCGAAGGCTTTGGTTTTGGGGCCAGTTTTGCCTCATCTTATTACACTTGCAAAGCAGAGTGCAATCCTCTCATCTCCTGGAGTGAACACAGGCAGGGAGCATCAGCACTGATGGCAAAGATGTTTGCAGCCAGTTATCATGTGGTTTTGTCCACAGTGACATTTAGCAGTTATGTAAGTGGGATTTCCTTTATAATGCTGCTGGTGGGATCTCTGTGTTTTTGGAGTTTTTTTGTTCCTTGTGGGAAATGAGCTGACAGTGCCCAGGGCAGGGCTGCCCATCGCTGAATGTGAAGGGTCGTAAATTGGGCTAGTGTGCCAGCTGAGGAGGCTATTTTTGGCAACCATCCAGACTACTGAAGCCTCTCAAAGCACCAGAAAGAGAGCGAGAGAGAGAGAGAGAGAGAGACGCCCATAGCTAACATCTGAGGAGGAGGTGGAAGCACAGCTGATCGCTTAACCCTTCCTATTCATTGCAAACATAGACCCATATTACTATACTTGTGAGGACATCCTGGTGTTCAGATTTCAGATTGCTTTCTAGCTTTTAAAGATGTGGGTCTGTTTCTATGTTGGTTAGCTTTTTCTCCACCACTTTTGTAGATGATAAGGCCTCAAAGTATATCAGTTAGGATCCATTCTCAATTTCACATAACTGACAGTATAGAGCTAGAGCCTGAACCATGAAGCACGTTCAACATCTGGCCCTCAGTAAAGTCAGGTATTGCCCTTTTGGTTAACATAACATTGGTCATCCTGGATAACCATGTACACAAAGCTCAGTTAACTATGGGTTCTCCCATGCAGCTACGAGCTTGTTAATGTGAAAGGGTCAGTTTTAATTACAAGCGACATCATCAGAAGCATGAATGAAGTACTTAATGGGAAATAAGATACACATGGGAAAAGTTAGTTAAAGCAACAGCAAAAGTTGAAGTTAAATGAGGTGAAATGGATATCATAATCACACAAGCAGAATAGAATAAGAAGCTGTAGGAAAACTAGAGCAGGAAAAAAGCAGGAATTCATACATATGTTAGTATAGGGTAAGCATGTTTTTGATGATGAACATATGAATGTGTGATGCACAATGTTAAAAGTAATGTAAGAGAGAGAGAGGAAAAGAGAGTTGAAGAGTTAATTAACTCTTATAAAAGACAAGTTTTTTATCATCACAAGGCTTCATGTTATGCTGTTGGGAATTAACGGAACTTTGCACAATTAAAATGCAGCTTTTAATTGTCACTGTTATTTGTCATAAACGATCACAAAGTGGAAACATGGAAATCTGAAAAATGATTGTATTTATTATATATACACTACCAGTCAAAAGTTTGGGGTCACTTAGAAATTTCCATTACACTTTCTTATAGACAGAATACCAGCTGAGATCAGTTGCATTGTTTTTTTTTTTAAACCAGGGCAGCAGTTCAGATTACATTATGTGCTTACATAATTGCAAAAGGGTTCTCCAATGTTTTCTCAGTTTTTTAAAACAATATCAGATTACTAAACATGTGTTGAATGTGCCTTTGGAACATTGAATGAATGGTTGCTGATAATGGGCAATGTATTTATTGCATTAAAGATCAGCCACCCACTCCGATCAGCTGGTATTCTGTCTATAATGGACTGGAATGGAATTTTCTGACCCCAAACGTTTGACCGGTAGTATATATCTATTGCTCTTAATTTCTTGTCACTTTATTATAAAATCAGTGCTTTTGTCCAAGTCGGAACCATGTATAAATGACTGTATTTTCCAGTGAGCTGCTTGGTCAGTAGTTGGGCAGGTTTTGATCTGATCTTCTGAAGTGAACATGCTCTAAGGCAGGTTACGATCGGTACCTCCCCAAACTTTAAAGTGAGCCAGCTACCTAATACCAGAAAGCCAGAAAAAAAAAGTTGCGTTCAAAATCACTTCAGAAAATAATGCACTAATCATATTAGAAATAGCTTAGCTCCTTCTCTACTTCCTGTCCCACTCACTATCAATTAGGCCTTACCCATTAGTGCTTATTACGCCCCCCAGTTTCCTGTAATTGAGCGTTTTGCACTCTTTTGTCTCAGTGGTCTGGACGTCTCTCTGTGGTTATGTTGTGCTGTTATCAACATCCTGTGTAGCCTCCCTCAGATCCAGCCCCGCTGTCATCTGCAAACATAGCATTTTTTTTTTTTTTTTTTTTAATAAAACAGCAGAGAAAATTGCAGGATATTTCTAAGACAAATCAAGTGGTTCCAAATATATAATGTCTGTGATTGTGTCCCGCTTGTTCATAGATGGTTTTTGGGTCAGTCAAGAGGGACACAAGAAATGTTTTTATAGTGTACATTCAAGCAATGTGATATTGTTGATTGGGTAGTGGCTGTCAAAATCTGTTTTGTTTTTTTCCTGGGTAAACTTAGATGTTGCAAATGTTTGTGTCTATAAGTATTTTTGGATCACGGGGTACTCAAGCAATGCTAAGGGCAGGTGCAACTGCAGTCATTATACAAATGTCTGCTTTTGTTGTACTGTCAAAACAAACACACACAGGTCCTGAGAGTTTAGTTGGCAGCTGGGTTGGACGAGTATGTGAGCCCACTTTTACTCCACTTGATTTCATTGCTTTTAAAACTGCCAAAGCTGTTGCCAATTACCACCACTTAACTTAACCTCTGTTTCTAAACGAATAAACATGGAAATGAGCTCTATCTGTGGGATAAACTGTAGCACTCTCTCCTCTCTCTCACGGTAGCATGCTGGCTATCCAGGCTGGAGTGGGAGGCTGTTTTTACAACTGTCACATCCTCGTTCAATGGACCCCCATCGTCGGGTCATTCCTTTGCCACCCAGTCAGGCCTGTGTGTGTGTTTGTGTTTGTGTGTGTGCTTGTCTGTCTGTCTGTCTTTCTGTTTAGCTTTAGCCCGGAGTGAGGGCGTTGAGTTGACACTGAGCTGTTAAAACCACACAGGATGCCATGTGCACAAAGAGACATATACACACAAACAAACAAACAGAACCAGAGTGTCTTGTCCAAGCATCCCATGTTAAAGCAGCAGCTTCTGAATTAAGTATATTTCATGTGCTAGGGCCTGGGGAATAAAACAAAGCTTTACAGAGATGTTTCTATTAGCCAAACATTTCATCATCCTCATTTCATTCAGTGCTATTAAATCTGAAGGGATTTATCTACTTAAAATACTAGATCAAGATACTATGGACCAACTTTTTGAACAAAATTTAAAGGGACTGTTTCATTGGAAGAAAGAAGTTAAATTGAAAACTGGCAGCATGTTCTACCAGGACACAATTCCCTTAAAGAGATGTTGCTGTTGATATTTTTTTATTTATTTTATTTATTTTTTTTAAATGGAATAATGGAAATGAAAATCCTTTCACTTCTATTGTTTGAGGATTGAAGTTAGGAATATCTCAAAACATGGACAAATAAAACCAAACTTTTTTGACATTTATAAGGGAGACAATATATCAGTTTTTTGTAATTTGCATAATCTGACCCTTTTATTATTAATTATGAGCCTCAGCAGATGAAATCGTGGACACGTCATACCTATATTTACGTTAGAAATGATTGCATTATCCATTACATGAATAAGCCATACAGTGCTTTAGATAACATTTCTCTACTGTATATTGAGTAAGAAAAAAATTATGTCTATGTTTTGTATTTGTTTAGGGTTTCAACCTGTATTAATATCTTGTTTGCTAGACTGGTTTATTCTCTCTAATCTGCCCATTTTATGCTGCTGCAAAAGAGGAAGGGAATGAGAGGCGGAGGAGGTAAACTGACAGATAGGTACAGTAGAAACCAGCAGGACCAGGTGTTTATGGGCTTGATGAAAAACCGACAGATGGAAGCATCAACAGTCACAGAGGAATGTTAAATGAGGATACATCTCCTCCACTTCATGCCAGGCTCTTTGCTGAGAGTGATTGTGCCTTTGTGTGTGAAACCAACTTGACAATATAGCGTTTCTTTATCTTTCACCCTATGTTTCACCTTCAGGGTGCAGTGTTACTGAAAACTGCCACTAGTGTAGTTTCTACCTGATCGAAACCCTGTACTTAACCCAATTGTGCACAGTGTGTGTAGTTTTAGAGATCACAGATTCAAATTGGTGGGGTGATGGTTGCTTCGCAGATGAATGTTGTGGTTTTGTAGATCTTTACACCGATAAGCAGGTCAAGACCCAAAATATGATTTATTAATGATTCAACGGGCTGGTAAATGTTTGATCAAAGGGAGCAGTTGTGTGTGTGTGTGTGTGTGTGTGTGTGTGTGTGTGTGTGTGTGTGTGTGTGTGTGTGTGTGTGTGTGTGTGTGTGTGTGTGTGTGTGTGTGTGTGTGTGTGTGTGTGTGTGTGTGTGTGTGTGTGAGAGAGAAAGAAAGAAAGAAATCCCCAACTGCGTCAGCTGGTCAGAACTCAGGTGATCATCACCACCACAGAGCAATCACAGTTACTGTTTCTAGGCAACCAAATATACCAAACCTTGTATCTTTCTTTCAGACCTTTATCAAAATATTATCTAAGACCATTTGTCTTCCTCATGACGACTGCTGAGCCCTTGGCAACAAATCAACAGCATCTATAGGAAGAGGACAAAATATGAGAAAAACTTGACTTATTAATGCATTCTAATACAGCTCAACAACAAAAAAGTACCATTTGTGGTTACTAGTGTGTTACTTTTTTCATGAGACTGATAACATTTTTCAAATTATGGTGTTTATTTTGTCCAACCCTTGTACATACACACGGACATACTGTGCTCGTTTGTTGCATAAGTAAGTCATCTGTTGCAATAACAGATAGTCCATTCATAGGAGAAATAAATGTGACCTTTTAAATGAATAAAAATCCATAAATGTATTCTGAGCAAGCAAAGACAACGCATTAGATAACAAATTCAATCCGCTCTGCCGTAAT
The DNA here is from genome assembly GCA_013375575.1 of Percina caprodes. Lineage (NCBI taxonomy): Eukaryota > Metazoa > Chordata > Actinopteri > Perciformes > Percidae > Percina > Percina caprodes. The sequence goes on along the minus strand of JABXJD010000191.1, from coordinate 825,238 downwards.
TGTTTTGCTCACAGTTCAGGGGGGATACATTTCTGTAGCCCAAGGACATTTGTGTTTTTGTGAAATCAAATAGTGTCAGCATGAGGATAATAAGGAAAATCTAAAACGGTATTAACATAACAGTTAATGAAAAATAATACATATGAGGTGATACAATAAAACATTTTTAAATGCTGTAGTGAATTAGAGAATACATACCATGACGTGATTACCGGATAGCTCAGTTGGTAGAGCGGGCACCCATATATAGAGGTATACTCCTCGACACAGCGGCCCTGGGTTCGACTCTGACCTGTGGCCCTTTGATGCATATCATTCCCCCTCTCTCTCCCCGTTCATGTCTTCAGCTGTCCTGTCAAATAAAGGCCTAAAAATCCCCAAAAAAGAATCTTAAAAGAAGACCGATTATGCTGCCTGCAGTTGGCGTGTGTGATTTTTGCATCATGGTGTGTGTATCATAGCTGCCAGTGCGTCATTTCTTTATCAATAAGCAGTGAGAACCAGCACTTCCCTGTGGCGTTGAAACCTCTACATACATTTTTCATTACACACAGAGAGAGAGAGAGAGAGAGAGAGAGAGAATTATTGAGGCAGATGTCAAAGTTCAGCAGGTGGGCAGGTAGCTGTAATCTGTGAAACCTCCTGAGAGAGTGAAAGTATGTGTGGGCAGGTACTAGCGTACTGGCAGAGTTAAGCACACAGTCATACAGACTCACAACCATCTTAACATGATCAGAATCTACAAGACCCAACAGTCAGAAAGTCAAATGGGACAGAGCTTTCGGCAATGAAGCTGACACACCAGTCAGACCGATTTAGATCAGAGTTGCATCATATCAGGCCAACATTGTTTCTTTTTCAGAAATATCACATATCAGTTCTTTCGTTTAGTGAAAGTCTGAAGGAAGTTCCTCCGAGACCAGACTTGAAGAAATCTGGAACACCTGCAGGGTTTCTGTATTTAAATACAGAAATGCATTGCTTAAAATCAGCTATCAGCAACTTTGGGTTAAAAATATCGGTCTCAGTATCAGTCTTCAAAAGCTATCAGTCCATCCTGCTCCAGACACGTAACTCTCTCTCTCACACACACACACCCTCCCTCCCTCTCTCTCTCTCTCTCTCTCTCTCTCTCTCTCTCTCTCTCTCTCTCTCTCTCTCTCTCTCTCTCTCTCTCTCTCTCTCTCTCTCTCTCACGCCCTCTCTCACACACTCTCTCTGTTTCACACACAAACGCAACACTAGCATCCGTGTGATGGGAAAAAGTGTTTGTACAGGGGGCTGTTGGCTGGCCAGCCCCATGCTGCCGACTGAGCAGAGCAGGTGGTGACGGTGGCCTGTCACTGGAGGTGTGAAGCCAGGCAGAGCAGTTACACTGTAGGACCAGATCACACATCTAGCCAGGTAGGAGCCACCAGCGGTGTCCTTCAGAGGATTTGTTGGAGATTTCTCTTTGGGCTTGTGTACGGGTATTTAGTTCTGATGATCATAGGAGTTTAAACAGAGCATCGTTATTTTACACTATACATATTCTCTTTAGAATTCTTTAAATGTGGTCTTTTTGCTCTTTTGACTGTTTTTGTAACTTACTTGGTGTAGCTACGGTATATTCTTGAAAATGTTGTCAACTTTGTCATTTCACTTTTACTTAGTATGTTTTTAATCATCCATCAGCCAGCTGTCTTAGTTTGTGGAAACAGAATAGTAGTGGACTTAAAAAATCAGCCCCATATTCCTTTTACAGTCTTGTAATAACTGGTTTAATGTGATGTCAAGTAAATACGTTTTCAATAAGCCTGCAACTAATAGTTTTCTTTATTGATTAATGCATCAGTTAATTGATAATTGTGTTTTTATGAATTGCTTAAAACTTTATGATTGATTTATAAACGTTCAATACAACATCAAAAAGAAATAATAAAAAAGATTGGATATTGTATGTACCCAATCTGACATCTTCTAATAGTTAATTATGTTTTATAATAAGTAATATTAACATGATATTAAAAGCAAGAATAGCTTTGCATTTCTGAAGTTGGAAATGGCAAATTATTGTCAATTTTACTTGATAATGACTTTGTAGAACATAAATCCAATTTTCAGTATAGTTCCTTTTCAGGTATGGATGAAAAAGTCTTTGTTTTGTATAGCTGACCGTATGGAGGTGAGAGAGAGGGAGAAGGATGACATGCAACAAATGTCTGCAACAGGATTTTATAGATGTGGCAATGACTTTACACAGCGTCATAAACCTCTAGGCCAGACTCCTAACAACAAAAAGTGTGACCTTTTATCCTTACATTAACCTATGGGATGTACTTAACATCACAGACTACTCAGTGATATAGAACAGTAGAAAATACACAAGCGAGGATTAATAATTAATAAAGTGATTCATCCCAGACTGTGTAGCTGGTGGCAGACTTTTGAGTTAAATAGTGTTCCTCTGGCTTCTCTAAGCTCTGGTCCTTGGCGGTTTTAAATAGCAAGATGTTTCAGTATGGAGACCCCCTGAGAGGCGGGGCTTGGGAGCATCTCAGCAGGACGAGCCTGGCATTTGTGATGGGGTATCTTAATGGAGCATATTTTCTGCAGGCTGCTGCTATTTAAACTTCAACTATACCAGGGAATGTTAGGCAGTGGGGGAGTGCTTCAGTCACTCAAAAGAAGTTTAGGCCCGGGGTATTTTAGAAAGTCTCGGGGTATGTCGGTGGGCATAGAGGGGTATTTCAGATCAGGTTTATTTTTAAAGGGTCTGTGGTATTCGTAGAGGCCCATAGTCTGCATTCCTACTGTTCCTAAGTTTTTGCTGCGTCACCTCAAAGGGCAGTATATGTCAGCCCCTCTAACAGCTGTTTCAGGGGTCAGAGGTCACGGAAATGACAGCAGGGGTAGCACTGCTGTTTCAACTTAATCCGCCAGCACACACTTTTTTCACACACTAACATGGCTCAGACAGACATGGAGTTTAAACTATGAGTAGAGAAGGGTAGTAATCAAATAGTGGATTGGTTTTTAATTCTCCTGCCTTTTTAATTCTCCTGCTTCAGTTCACAATTTTGCGGGAACCAATCACAAACTGGCTTCTCTACCTGGCACGCTATTGGCCGGTTTAACATGATGATGATGATGATAGAGAAACGATCAAGCACAGCAACCCGTTGATGTCGTTGTCGCTTCTGTGTCACCTGGATTATTGGTCTAATTGGTTGAAGGACTATCCAATTGGGTACAGAATCATTTGAACTATGACTGTTGATCACGCTTCTTGTGCAGAGAAAATACAGAGCAGACTCCCCAGACCAATGCTCAATCTCAAGTCTATTGAGCTTGGCTTGGTCTGGTGATAGCCAGACTAATCACATGCAGAATACGGCGACAATAACGAGACGGTTGTGGTTAAGAGAAGAAGAACGTGAAAAGGAATGGCCACACGCGGGACAAGATCCCCGGGTTCCAGTGTGAAAGTCCTGTGTTGTTCATCCACCTCCCCAACCAAACTATTACGTGGATTTTCGGCTTGTCAATACTACTCGCTACTGTAATCGTGCTGTTATCACGAAAGATGCTTCTCATTGAAATACATTAGATTCTGTGGTCTACTAAAATCAATGCTAATTGTAAAGATATAGCTATATAACAGTAACTGCTAGGGGATGTGACTAACAGTAATGTGGTAGTCAATGTAATTAACATTATTGTGGTAGTGGGTTTCATTAATAGCAATATATTGTATGAAACTAATAGTAATATGGTAGAAGTTTTATGTATTTATGCTTTTACTTCAGCTTCTCACCTCACAGCCGGATACTTCCTAACAGGAGAACCACAGTGGGAGCTGTAGGTCAAGCTATATTTAGTCTCTGCATATTAAGTGTAATCACGTCATTAATCTTTGGTGAGTGGGACCCTCCCGGTTGCAGCCCACACCCGGCCTCATTTACAAAGACACAGTTCATCTGTATTTTACTTAAGAAGCCACCTGGAGTATCTAGCTCTATATTTGTACTCCCTTGGCTGTTAAATTATATTTGTAATTTAATTCAAAACGGGTTTGTTGCAAGTACATTGTGGCACGACAATCCTTAATGTGTTATAAGCCTACTCTCACTGGTAATAAATGGCATGCTAAAAAAGATTTAGCCCCTCTTTAACCTTTGTGCATACTGTAAAATGCTTTTAAATGTCCATTGAAAAGTCAATTCTTCAGTTAATTGCCTTTCCAAAAGCAACATCTAACAGTCAGAGCAACTGGTGTGCCATATTGATATCTTTTGTGCTGTACCTGGTGTGTTTGCTCATCGAAAACAACAGTTAGTAAACTTTGATCGCACAATCATTAATCTGCAGTGACTGTGCTTAATGACTTGTTTTATATGGTTTACTTTGTTAGTATGTGGGCCAGCCGCCAGACTTGCTGTATAATGGATCACATGGGCTCTGAACAAAGCTTGTCTGCCTATCCAACCCTCTTGCAGTCCAGTGACAGCTCAGCAGTCTGCTCAGGTTGCCAAGGCTGCTGTCATAGCAACTGTGTCCGTATAGATTGTTTGCCTCTTTTGTTGCTCTGCTGACGAAAGTCTGATGGGTTTGAATCCTGTTTTGACTATGTCACCATGTGGCCAATAATTTTTTTTGCCCTTTGAACAGCACAGTCAGTGACTATACATAAAACCTTTCTACCACTTTCCAACCCTGCATGTATACATTTGTCTGCCAAAGAGGTTCTGGTACCTTTTAATTTGTTTGTCTTTCAGTTTGATATCTCATAAATACTCGTACTCTTCCTACAAATCTAATAACATGTTTGGATTCTTAAAAATCCCATTCGTTTTGTTTATATGCCATACCATTTCCGTGAAATTCAGAATCAGAAATGGTTTATTGCCAAGTGTGTTTGCCCATACAAGGAATTTGACTTGGTGATGATTTGATGCATGACAATAAAGCCAGTGCAAAAGTATGAAGAAATAATATGAAATAAGAATAGAATGACAATCAATCAGACTTTATTTATAAGGCATTTTTTGTACCTTTTCATCCCCACCTCCCAGCGCCAGTCACCCACTTACCCAACCACCCTAAATTGACAGAGATTATGTCCTTCAAAACAGGAACAAGCCAAACCGAGTCCTGAACCAAACTGAGGGAGCGCCATCAAATGTCATCAATTTAAAAGAATATAATATGTAAATACATACAGCACATCTGTTACTAAATGTCTGTTTTTAATGTCTATAGTTGTCCAGAGGATGTAAAAGTTTGCAAAATAAGTATAATTTCTAAGAGGGGAGATGGTGATGACGTGTGTTAATGTAACGCGTAACGTCAGAAGTGGAAGAGACTGTGTCAGTGGGGGTCCCGGGCATGTTGATGAGGCCAGCTGCGGTCGGGGAGAAACTGTTTTTGTGATGGGAGGTTTTGGTCCTGATTGAGCGCAGCCTCCTGCCAGAGGGGAGTGCTTTAAGGAGCTTGTGTCCAGGGTGGGAGGAGTCCGCCACAAAACGATCTTTCTTATTGGTTATAGGTGTAGCCTACTGTTTGTGACACAACTACTGAATCTGCTACAACAGCATGATGGATTTAAATCGTCATAAGTCTGACTCCCTTAAAATCTTGAATCATCCTTGTACAAATCATAATATTCTTTAACAAATTCATACATTCTCCAAAAAGAATGGCTTAACCATCAGTTAACCGTTATTCTCTGCTATGTGCACTTGTATGCAGATTTGGATCCAGATGCAGATTTAACATTTGTTACTGTTTTATAGCATTAAAACATTGCATTTAGAGGATGTTGAGGTCTAGCAGATGTGGTAATTTCTAAGATTTCAATTGTATGCTTACTGGCATTGAATACGTATTTACTCGCAAAGTCAATCCAATAAACATCAAAACATTTAGTTATTATTAATAAAGCATGAATGGATCTGTATCTTATCCCTATCAGTGTTAATGTTCAGCACCTCTTTTCTGAGGATTATAAAATTTTGTGCGGCCAGCGTTGCTTTCTAGATAGACATGTAGATATTTGCTTCCAGTCTTGCCATTAAGCTCATGAAAAGCGGGCAAAAGAATGACCAGCATGCTTCCTCACATTATACAAATATGCAAATTTGAATTAAAATTTGCAGTGTCTTTCAGCTGTGTCTGTCTCTCTGTCCAGATTGAGAACATTGATGCCTGCCTCAGTTTCCTGGCAGCAAAAGGAGTCAACATCCAGGGTCTGTCTTCAGAGGGTAAGCTGGACTCCTGCACTTCTGCTTTCACTGGAACAAAAGAGCTAAACCCAAACCTGGACCTGGCCAAGCTTGGTCTATCTATTAAACAAATGGGCTTTGTGCTATGGGAAAAATGAGCTCACATATACTTAATACATTGAAGCATTTTCATTGGCAAGCTCTTTTGCCAGGACATACTATATTGATGCCCGATAGTACACAGTAAAACATGCAGGCTTGATAGGGCCTGATTACCCTATACATAAAATGAATGGACCAGAACTCTTTCTGTAGCGCAATGTTTAAATGTAGCCTACCTCAAAAAATATTTGATGTTGGCTTCATTTTTTATATCATATTATTCATGCAGGAAACCTAATTATAGCAATGGTACAAATAGTACTGGTGGACAATAAAGGAATTAGTCATTATCACAATATAACAATATTGATAGGCCATAACAGCCAGTAAAGCAGTACCCCATAGTGCTATCTAGTAGCTTTAGTTTCTTAGCACAGAACAGTCCTGCAGCTGTCATCGTGCAGAAGAAGTGATAGAATTTCTCTATCCTCACTTTTGCCTTTTGTTAAGCCCTTTTTGATTTTGTATCTGTGAAATATGCTAAATAAATAAACCTTACTTGCTTAATTCATCCACTTTTTTTCCTTCTTTATCTCACCTGCCTTTTCCTTTTGAATGTTTCACATTGTCCTTCTCCCTGACCCACAGAGATCCGTAATGGTAATCTGAAAGCCATCCTTGGCCTCTTCTTTAGCTTGTCCCGCTACAAACAGCAGCAGCAGGCCCAGAGGCAGAACTCCCAGCCCCAGGGCACACACCCTCCCCTGAGCCAGCAAAGCAGCGCCCCAGCCCAGCTCAGCCACTCTACGCATGGGACTCCTTCCCTTACAGCCCAGAAAGCAGCACAGGCCGAGATGCAGTCCAGGTAAGGCTCGCTGGCACGTTAATGCAAACTCTGTGAACTCGAAATATAGGAAAAGTAACCTTGAAACTGGAAGAATGAGGTTTGTCTCTGTATTCTTTACTTTTTGCTGTTTCTGCTGTTCTACTTCATCATTGTGTCATCTCTATCCTCATGTTCACACCTCTTGTCATTTATTACTGTAAACCTGACCTCTCTGTCTCTGTCCTCTTCCATATTTCTCTTCTCTTTTCTTCTCCTCTAGGGATGGGTCTCAGAGTAAACTGCTCAAGTTTTCCCTTGGTCAGAAAAAGACCTCTAGGTCAGCTTCTTCTGCCTTTTTTATTTTATTACTCCTCCCTCTCTTTCCTCCAAAACACCGCCTGTCCTGTCCTAATCCTGGAAATAGGAACGTAGAAATTGCCCCTATTCAAGGATATCAACATCTTTTGTACAGTAATGGGTATCTTGTTGTTTCTTTGTCTGTGATTAAGGGCAGTATCTACTACAAACACTATCTAATATGCATGAGTGATAGTAGAGCACATAGGAACTAGAGCTCCAGGCTCCCTTTCGAACGGCCCTGTATGTCTGGCAGCGTGCTTCATTTGGCAAGCCTGCTAAATGGGCTGTGAAAGACCTTTAGATAACCCTTAAGTGTGTGTGTGTGTGTGTGTGTGTGTGTGTGTGTGTGTGTTTGCTTGCTTGACAAGCACATCCCCTATGTAATGTGACATTAATAATTAACACAGCAAAAATCTGTGGCTGGAATGTGTGTCTATAATATGTGTTCTTCAAATAGAGCTTCCGTCTGCGTTCACTGTGACGCTCTCAAGTCTTTTTGCGTTCACATTTGGCTCTTTTTTTAGCATGCAGTGTCGTATTATGTGTTGATGCACCTTGAAATTGGATTTAGGATGTGGTTTTGCATGCTGCCCATCCCAGATTGTGTTTGCATTGCACCTGCCAAACACCAGCTCAGCTCCAAGGAGATGCAGTGGCCCCACCTTCTGGCCAGCATGTTTAACTACAAGATGAGGAGCTGGGATTCTCCTGGTGCTCTCCAACCAAACAACTCTTGGCTTTTCTAACGTGTTCTTATTTCAAAGGCCCCAATCCAAAACGTATACAGATTTCCTCAAAAAGTGCTTTGGTTGGTTCAGAGATCTTAAGCCTTTCTTCATTTTGAGCAAATATATTTATTTGGCCAGAGCATTTTTCTTTTGTATTTTTGACTGTATTTGGCTTCAAATAAATTGTCAGGAAATGTGTAGATATGTTTCCATATTAGTTCCAACACATTGTAGCCAGTATTAATATTTTGAAATGTACATACCTATCAAATAGAATGTTTTTTCCATACACAGCCAGTCCAAATGGGGGGAGGCAGTAGACTGACTGGCCCTGTCATAATTGAAAGCCAAATGATCTTAGGCTACTCTTGACTAAATAATGCGGTAAAACCTATTACCCAGCAATGGCCAGATAAATAATGGCCAGTCAAAGTGAACGACATGCCGGAAATGAGAGTTGCTATAATGTATACAAGAGCTGAGAGAGTGAGAGCTGTAATCTGCTTATCAGCATCCGCCTCACAGTCCCAGGAGGATGATGGTGATGATGATGATAATGATGATGTCGCTTCCTGTGAATTAGCATTTCATTAGCAGTCTGTATGCCACGGCCTGGTCAGATTACAGACCTCAGCTAAAGGCAACAGAGGGACTCACAATATGGAATCAAGGTGTCATAAATTTCACCAAGGCTTATCCATTGCCAGTACATCCTGTCTAATCTGTGCGGGGAAATAAAGGAGCAGGACATGTAATCTGAGGCTGCTGAGCTCCCAACTCCCCTGGGACCTGCAATCTGTCAACGCGTCCACCCCACACGGATACGTCCACACTGCTGTGAGCTCATCTGTCTCCCTTAGATTACTGTAGGTGCATATAGGGAGATGGGGCCAGGCAGAGTTGCAAGAAAAGCAAACTGTGTAACTTCTAATCCAAGCCACAGACTTTCAAACCGATAATAAACAGAATATAAAGATGTATCTAGAGTCTAATATTATTTAAGATATGAGATTAAATATTAATAAATTTGTGTAGCACATTTCTTAAATTCCACTAGTGACATAATGCTTAGACAAAGAACAAAATATTAGTTAAGATTTTCTTTTTCTTAACACAAGGAACACTCTTGTGACTCTTGTGTTTACATAAAACCCTTTCTGCAATAAAAAATTAAAATAATAAATTTGCATCATCCCTCAATTCTCCTAATTAAGTGAGACCCTTGGGTTTGCATTTGGAAGCTGTAGACTGTGTCTCTAGCAGAATGTGTAATTAATCTGCATTATACCGGAATATGTTTCTTCAGTGTGTGAAGTGAAGGCTTTATATTGAAGATATACTTTATTGCTTCTTTTCTCTTAATTTCTCTCCCTCTCTCTCTGTTCCTTCACCAGACTTCCCGGCCCCTCGGCGAGGGTGTCCACTGCAGGCAGTGACATCCCTCCAAGAGGCTCGGTCAGCGCTGCTGGGAACAGACGCAGCCAGGGCCTCAGTGACAAGACCAAAGCCAACTCGCACCTGAACAAAGGTAGGCCTTGTGTACAAACACGCATAACTTTTAATAGTTTTGGTATGGAAACATCATACCACTGAGATGGCTTTGGCAAAGTGTGTGTGTGTGTGTGTGTGTGTGTGTGTGTGTGTGTGTGTGTGTGTGTGTGTGTGTGTGTGTGTGTGTGTGTGTGTGTGTGTGTGTGTGTGTGTGTGTGCGTGCCTCTGTCTGTCTGTCCCTCAGCATGCAATGCTGCACTGATCCAACTGTGTCCTGTGTTCAAGAGAAAACTCCTCCTTTAAGGTTCCAGGTAAATTCACTTTACTTGGAACATTAATATTTCCTGTCATAAGGAGAGAACGTTCATCCTCAGTTTGTATAACAAACATTCAGTAGTTCTGAATCAAAATCAGGAAAGGGTTTATTGCCACCTACGTGGAATTTTCCTTGGTGAATGGGGCATACATACACAAACAAACATGAATAAGCTTGAATAAGAAATAAACGAGAACTACGGAAACAGCATGGATGCTGAAGTAAATGTACTTTCTGACTGTAGCCTCAGTGAAAAATCTTAACTTGTATCTTTGGACCTGTGTCCGCTTACAGTATTTAGGACATTGTCACAGTGTGGAAGTTGAGGTGATGAGCTGTGATTTCTATTGCGTTATAGTTAAGATGTGATTGTGACCTCCATTTGGCTGCTGTACACAAACTCTTTGTCCCCAGAGGTGGAGAGGGTTACTGTGTGTTGTGGACAGCTCTGATCTGAACTGTTTAGGGATTTCATGCATGCATACGTTATAATAACTAAGAACCAAAAGAGAACCATTGTGGTAATGATTGGTCTTGTGCAAACTATATTTTGTATTGCTTTTGATTCTGAAGATAAAGTCACTTACACCAAATATGATTTCTTTTGTGCGATGTTTCACTCTGCTGTCACTAGACATCTTGATAACTTCATGCAGCGTAATTGTTCTTACGTTTTCAGGATCTTTGCTTTTCAGAAATCTTTTTTCTGCATGTTTGCTATTGTACTACAATACCCATAAGGCCTATACCTTTGCCTTTTAATAACTGAACCAGTTATTAACTAGCATTTTTCAGAATTTTAACTGAAGATTTGACCACAAGAGATTCATTTTTTTTGGGAGATGGAGATACATGCTCACACTTTTATTCCAAACTCCTCAGACCCACTGTTTGAGTTCTGCACCATACAACGTTGCGAGTGTGTTTGGCAGTATATTTAGTTAGAGCAGTGTTGAAATAGCTTCTGTCACAACTCAATGGGCCAAGGCTTTATATAGACTGTGTTAGTGTTCACAGTTTAAACTCATTATCCTGCATTAGACAGAGAATTCCGACTACAGGGAGAGGGAGAGGGAGGGAGAGGGAGAGAGAGAGAATCTGTTGTCTGTTTCAAGTGACAAATTAACCAACACTGTGAGCAGCTCTGTGGGGCACTCATTCTGACGTGCGGCTCCATCGGAGGTAGGGCACTTCTATTGGACGGTGTTGTGTTTGTGCATATGTGAGTGAAACAAATGAACAAGTGGTAGTGTTAAAGGAACATCGGACATTTTGGGAAGTACACTTTCTGGCGGAATGTGAGATTGATAGATGACAACTACTCTCATCTTTGTGTGCTAGCCTACCAGTTAGCAAAGCTCAGTATTAAAACGTGTTATATCCTGTTTGTAAACCGTACAACAACCAAAGTGTAAATTCAGCAAGTAGTGTTTTATATTTTAGGCCTATTTGTGGTGCCTGCTGGCTGTAGCTTTATATTTATGGTTACATACATAAGAGTGGTATCAACTATATGGATCTCATTCTGGGCATTATATTGAATAAGCTGAAAGTTGAGCTGCTCCTTTGTAGCAGCAGTAGTAGAAGTGGTAGTAGTTGTAAGTCTGAAGCTAATTCTGAAGAAGAGCATTAGCTGGAAACGTCACTTGTAGTTGTGCCAATAAATTAGCTTAGTCTAAAGAAGAGCATTAGCTCGAAATGTAACTTGTGGATGTGCCAATAAATTGAGGGAGCTACAGTGTGCGGACCTGTGTATGTTTTCATTGCAGCACTAGTAGCATTAATGTTTGAGGTGTCAGTTGAGCTTGTCAACAAGTAAGTGAGTGACCAGGTTTCCACAGAAAGAACCAGAGCTCTTCTAGAAATAAGATAAACGTTGTTAGAAAATGATTTAGATTTGAAATTGGCAGCAGGAAGTATGAGAATCAGCCCCCTCCTTCTTGCCCTGTTGTTGACATGCTGCCAAGCCCCGCCCCCTTGCCATACCACTCTCGTCCTCTTTCTCCTCCTCCTGCACCCTGTGGATGGCTGGCCATGGTTTGGGACTCTTCCCTCCTCGTCTGTCCATCTCCTCCTGTCCTTCTTTCTCTGTTCCTTTTGGACATCTGCAGCATCTATGAGGTTTGTCAGCTTGCACTTATAGATCACTAGGACGGCAGGTGAAAGTTTCAGATGTAGAACTTGAGATTTGCATTGAAACTTTGAAAGTATGGTTGCAGATTTCGGTTGGTTGTTGGTTGGTTGTTTTTTCCAAATGTGTGTATATATGTAATGCTGCAGAAAGCAAGATTTTTTTTTTTCTGTAAAGGATGTCAAGTCAGTGAAACATTTTATCAATAATTTGAATTGTAAGTATTGAGGTTCCAGGGATATTGGTTATATAATTTGCCAGCGTCTTGCTGCTTTGGTGTAAAACTGACACTCATTTTGTTTTGTTTCCTAGGTGTCAATAAATATGACATTTTTGTCTGATGTTAGTTTAGTTTCTGCCTCAAAAATGCATGTTGTGAACTAATGTTCTAGAGATTGTTATATATGCTTTTGAGAGGGTGTTCCGCTGGTTAAAGAGGCACCTGCAGCTTCTATTGTGAGGCCAGATCTGCTCTGTGTCAATGGTCCTGACACCAGAATGGAGTCACGTTACAGCACGAGTGTACAGTAGGGAAACTGACCTGAATCTTCTCTTCTGCTCTGCATTAACACAAGGTGACAGCATCTGGGTGTCCACCAAGTGACACAGAGCAGAGAGAGCCGGGGGCACCTGTGGGTCTGTGTTTGTGTATGTGCACGCTTTTGATGTATTTCTGTGTGTTTGTATGGCCGGTGCCCTTGTTGAATGAATAACCTTCTGATGAGCTGTAGTATTACTGTTTAAGTGTATTCATGTGGAGAAACTTTAAAAAGTTTCAGTCTCCACACAAAAGCCCTCTGTCCCTCTCAGTTTTTGGAGCACAATATCTGAGGAGGGAAGAGAGAGAGAGGGAGTGCAGGCTTCTGAAATCAGAACGTGGTGAGTAAGCGATCCTACAGCCTCAAACTTTGTGCCAGTTGGATATAGTTTGTGTTGATTTCACCAATAAAATTGCCATGACCGAAGAAGGAGAACTGGGCTCACAATGCTCTCTATCATGTGAGAAATCTTCTCAGCACCTACGTTTTGAAATCCAAAACATGTTTTCAGTCTTGCTATATGAGAGTGACTTGAATGTAAGTAGGGACTGAAGGTTTAGCTTAATGTCTTGTGACCATGAAAAGGGTTGAAGGGCTTGTGATGTCTAAACAGTGTCAGCCGACGCTACCTCTAATGCATTACCGCTGGTCTTTTTGTGTGCAAGTGGTCACACTGCAGTGTATTTGCTCTGGTCACCGGCCCTGCAACTGCATACATGTTGAAGCGTTTGAAGTTACTGAGCAGAACAAACATCCCCCTCTCTCTTGAACTTGACATGCATGCACAGACTTGTGAACGCACAGAGAGGGAGAAGAAGGTTGACACTTGTGTGAAATTACATGATTTTCCTCGGCTGTAGGCGGGCATTAACACAGAGCAGCGCACGCACAGACACATGAGTGTGACGATCCATGAAATGAGCATTGGGTCCACTTCGGCTGATTTCCCAAAATGCCTTGATGTTTATAAGGAAGCTCTGAGAGGAGTAGGCTGCTGGACCGACCCTGAGGCAGAGTCAGAGAGGGTGAGACAGGTTTTTATGGCAGACAGGAAGTGCAGTGGTGGTCTGTGATCCTTTCCCCCCACTACCGTCATTTTCTGCTCTTGAGTTTATTCTCTTATGACTGCTGTCATTAAGCAGTTGAGTCGTAAACGCTTAAATTCTTTCAACATGTTTCTTTAAGCAGACAGCTCGACCAACACAGCGAAAACGGAGCAATGTGCAGTTTAATTCCAGGATTTGCCCCAAGGCTCCACAGGGTGGGTCATTAGGTCAGTGGCCCATTCTAAGGGCATGTTAAGACTCTACTGTGTTTATTTTTGAAGGAAAAGTGCTTCCTCAAGTGCTTGTTGTGCTGATAATGCTCCAAATGCAGACCAAATATAAACCAGATTGATGCAAAGTGACAATCTGTGATCAGAATATTTACTAGAGATCTTTCTATCAGGTCTTTTTTCCATTTGATTGTGGCTGTTATTATAACCTGTGAGTCTGTGATGTTTTTTAAATGTAAACTTTTCTGAGCTTGAGAAAGCACACTTTTTTGCTAGTAGACAAATGCTGCAAAGTGTGAAATCTGACTTTGGCATTTCTTTTATTTGGGAGTGTCTTTTTGCAAACCTTGGTTGGATTTATGATGCAGTCTGTGTCCAAGTCCATCACTCTAGTGTCACTTCTGACCCGACACGTTGAAGATTGACTACTTTTCCTTCACCCTTAGCAACCCAACTGGAGCGTGTCAGTCCCGGTCACCGGGTGCAGTCATGACCAGCTGTCCCTAGTGTCCAGGGCCTCTCCATATATTGCGTTTCTTCTTCTGTTCCTTTCTGACCCGAAATCCAAGCTGACCCCATTCACGGACAGCGCAGACCATCCTGCTGGCCCACATCAAAGCTTCACTCACCCCAAACCTGCAGTGCCAGTCCCCTTATTCTCTCAGCCTGCTCCATAATCACAGCAGGTCCCCTTCTCATTCAGCTGCCTCCATTAGGACACCAGCTATTAGCAACCTGACCCACTTTTCCGATTGCTAGCTGCTAGCACGGCTAATTGGTCTCTAATCACTTCCTAATGGCTGCATTGTTTCAGGCTGCTCTCGCTAAATGCTAAACAGGGAGAGAAAGGAGAGGCGGCGAACGAGTGCCTATTTCCAATTAGGACATGAAAGGTGCTGTAAAACTGAAAAAAGTAGAGACCCAGATGAGAAAGGGGTAAACAAGTGGATTGGGTGTTTAATATTCTGCTTAAATGATGACTTAATGAGACCTTTTGAATAGCATATGAATGTGAAATTAATGTAGACATGACTTAAAGGAAGCACTGAGAGTTATAGGATTATTTTCCACCTGAAATATCACAGAGAATGATTCTTTATACACCATCTTTAGTAATGTTTCATGTATGGTTGAGCACCAAATGACTTGTTTTCTCTAAAAAAAGTAGAGAAAGTAAACTCCAATGGAGTGAAATAGTTTTTCCAATCCAAATCAACTTTTACAATGCATTTATTTAGCTGATCCTTTTATCAAACACAACTTACAGTAGGTGCTTTCAACTGGATTCAAGAATCGTCTAAAATCAAGTATCAATCTGTCTTTATGTTAATGCAGCAACCTGCCTAGTTCTGTGTTCCTTCAAGATACTGACAAGAGACTGTCACTTCCTTAAATACTTGGAACAGGTTCATTTGTATTGTAAAAATGTAAAAGAACCGAAAAATTCTGCACGCTGGTACTTGTTTTGGTCCTCAGGCTAACCTTTGTGAGGTACAATTCGTACATAAAAACATCATTAGGGCCATGCTATTGGAAAATAATTGAAGTGTGTTTTGTCACTTAAGAAAACAAGACTTGCAGTGCGTTAAGAATCTAAACTCCCAGAGTACAGTTGTGCGAGAAGGCAAAACACAGCAGCAGTAGTGACTTGGAATAAATATAAGTGTGTGTGCGTGCTGAGGTGGTGGGGTGGGGGTGGGGGCGGTGGTATGTTGCAATAGAAATGTTGTGATTAATTCCTCCCAGTGCTCCCTGCACCGGCCCTCTCTCCAACTGCCCGTTGGTGTTTGAATATTCAAATATTACTGGTCTGACCTGTGTGCTACTAGTACCACCTTTCTTTATATACAGACTGACAACCTCAGCAGCTCTGAGGATACTCTAGTTCGCACAGTAAGAGCAGCGACTTAACCAGGAATTTCAGCTCTTCTTTTGCTCCTTCAGTTCTTGGTAAGTTTGCTTGTTGAGATGCTGCTGAGTCAGTTTTTGCAGATTTACTCAGCAGTTCTGGGATTTTAACAAGGGTTTACAGGAGTATGTTTACACTGCAAAAAAAAGCAACCTTTCTGTTCTGTTCATGTCCAAGTTAAACTTTATTTTGTATACCGTTGAATGATGAATGAATCTAATTTACAACAAACTTAGTACATGTAACCAGACAGTGTTTCTTTGTAAAGCAGAGGGATGCTGACCAAAAGCAGTCCATATAAGTCCAAGCCTTATAAGTGCAGCAGCACTGCTTCTTGACTTGGCCTGCTTGGCAGACTTTAAAGCACTTGAGCCTGCTCCTCATTGTTTTTATAAACAGTTTGTGATGGACTCCTCTCATTGTTAGTGCTAAGGGTTTTTTAACAGTTTTGGTGGCTAGCCCGAAGGAAAGTAATGGCACGTTTGGCTGTATCAACGCAGGCCACCTCCAGGCCCTTATAAGGCCACTTTGTGTGGGGTCAAAGACGACTAAGTATCTGGTATCTCTTTGCTCCCTCTGCTTGACTTTTCCTGCTTTCTATCTTACTGTTAATAAAATGTCTCTTTTCTGGTGCAGATTCCTCAGAGGGCATGACCTCACAACCTTTGGTGATGACTGAGCATGCTCCATCATCATCTGCAGCAGTGACCGTCAGCTCTTCCACCAGCATCCCCGCTGCTACCTCCGGCCAGATTCCACACCCATCTTCACTGTCCTCATCCAGCTCCTCCACGGCCATTCCCCAGCCCAACAGCAACAGCAAGCCCTGGAGGAGCAAGTCAGTGAGCTCCAAGCACATTTCTCCTTCTCCTTCCTCCACCAGCACCGCTGTGTCTGCCATGCAGTCCATCAAGCAGGAGAAGGACACCTCCTGTAAGGCTGAAGCTCCTCCAAAGGTCACCACTCAGAAGTCAATGCTGGAGAAGCTGAAGCTTTTCAACAGTAAAGGAGGCTCCAAATCTGCCAGCGCCTCCAATGGAGTAGGGGCCCAGACCGACAACACTGCCCCAGCCAAGCAGTTTGGAGCGATGCAAGTGGATAGAACCGAGACTGGCTCCAACACCGAGCCCCTGGAGGAAGATGATGGCAATGTCCGGCCGGGAATGAACGGGACAACCTACGGCGCAGCTCCCTCGGCAGGTACTACTGTCTCCACAACCGCCAGCAGCCCCAAAATCGCCCTCAGGGGCATTGCCCAGCGCACTTTCAGCAGAGCTTTGACTGCCAAGAAGGGCTCTGTCAAAAGCACAGAGAAAGACAAGGAAAGGGGGAAGGAGAAGGAGAAAGGGAAGGAGGTGGGGAAACGCATCTCCGTACCGGACAGGGCAGATCTCAGGGGGGACGAGCTTAAAGAGGAAGTAGCATCTGTTGCTGTAGACACAGACAGCTCAAACAAACGGACCTCTAAAATCACCAGCTTCATTCCCAAGGGGGGTAAAGTGGCCAAAAAGGAGAGTTCCACCCCTGCACACAGCGGAATACCAAAGCCAGGAGGCAAAGCCCCAGGAGTCGGGGGGAAAGCTTCCTCAGTGAAAGAGGCGGGGGAGAGGCCTCGGAGCATGCGATCAGGAGGGGGTCTCGCCATGCAGCGTGGCCCCCTCGACAGAGACAGGGACAGCAGACACTCCAGCTCCACTTCCAGCCTGGCCTCCACAGAGGGAAAGACCAGCGCCTCCCCTGTGGCAGGAGGAGGCACTACACAGAGCACAGCCAGCAACACCATCAGCGTGCAGCTACCTCAGACTCAACAGCACCACAGCCATCCCAACACGGCCACCGTTGCACCTTTCATGTACAGGTGAGATCACACAGACTGAAAACATCCGTTAAAGCATTGGATAAATCGGTTCCACATTGAGTATTTCTCCATCGTGTGAAAGATTTGTGTCTACATGAATAGCAATCAGAGTTACAGTTAATAAAAAACAATTTCTTAATCGTATGACCATTTAAGACTCAAAATATCCGATATCAGTCTGCTTTATCAGGACTGTGTGGGCGATGCCCATTTGGCTCTAGAAATTAGATTAAATTTCAACTTCATAGGTCACATAAATACACCAATGACATAAATGCAAAAAGTATGTGCTTATGTGATACACTGTACATATATAAAAAAGAAAGATCAAGTGAAAAAGAGACACTTCTTCAATACTTTTGGAAGATCAATAATATTACAAAACATTTATTTTGAATAAGATATTCAAAATAACATGTCTTTGCCTCATGTTAATCTCTGGTTCTGCTGCATTGATTTCAATACTATTTAAAAACAGTCCTACAGTGTTTACAGAGGTGCTGTGCTAAATCGGTAAAGAATTTAATTTAGCTTTATTGATAATCTTACTACTACAGTATAAATACCTTAAAGCTTGGCTTACTGGCCACAAAACAGTAATTTAACCATTCACATCCTCCGACTAAACGTTTTCCCAGAAGTTGTAAAGTTGAATTCTTCATTGACTGACTGTCAATATTTACTGGAGTGTTTTGTTCAGGCATAGACCTGATAACAGTTCTGGGTAAGCTGTTCTTGACTATCTTAGCTTTTAAATAATAATAAGGGTGTATAACCCAGCATATTACCATGATATTGTGTGTCTAGGATTAGTTTTTACTTTTATTTAAGTCATCACATATCTAACATTTGATTCTCTGACAGCATCTGAAAGTTCAAAAATTGGAATCGAGCCATCTGTAAACTGTTAACTAGGAATGTCTCATCTGTGTGTGGATGTATGGAGAGAGAAAGAGAGAGAGAGAGAGAATTGACTGCATGTGTGTGCACATGGATCTGGGCAAATATGTGTGGATGTTGTGTGTCTCTGACCTCTGTCCTGGTCCCAGTGTGATAAGGAAGGAGGTCCCTCTCGTTCTCCACGAGTCCTTTCTAACAGCCGCTCATTAACCTCCTGACACTTCCTGTGCTGCTGCCCTTTCTCGCTCTGTACATCCTGACCTGTGGCTAACCAAGCCAACTCTCCAAAACACCCCCATCCTCACTACTCTGTATACCTGTCAGGTACCATTACCAGCAGGATTATATCGCTCCACCTATCAGAAAGAGTATGTTTGACAGCAATGTTAAATAAAACACAGCAAATCAATGTTCACGTTGCTTTTTCCCTCCCCTGCTAAGAAATGGTACACTAAAAACAAAGCACAATGCCAGAAAATGTGGAAGTGCATAAAAATAACTTTTGCATAACTTTTTTTCTTCTGGTTTTGTTTTGGTGTTTTGCAGTTATTTACTAGATATTCATTTCATGTATGAAAAGTATAGAAATGTGCAATGGACTCAGAAGTAAAGCGTTGTCTGGAAGAGAGTGAAAGAAAATTTCAATAAAGTATTAAAAAAAAAATGATAACCTGAAGTTTAAACCAATATTAGCTCACTTAACCAGAAGTTAAATGAAAAGTTTACATGCTGTCACGCTGGCAGTCAGGTTTTTGACTCGCTCACACTCAGAGAGAGTGCACAGTAGTCGCTAAGGACAAAGTCTGGGATCAGGCAAAGACCAAAGGCTGTATTCAACCGAGGCATTTCAAACGTCGTATCAAAAAGCACCAGCCAGTGCAGCGGGTGAACTGTATTGATTTCTCCTTCAAAGACAACCTGTGGCATTTGGGGCTTAGCAGGCGTTCATTTTGGACTCCAGTCACAAGACTTGAAACACAGCAGATTTCATTCTTAATCAGATTTATCCCTCTTTCGTGACAATTTGCTGAATATTCCCTCTAAATGCGCACTAATTCAGATGATGAATTCAATGATACCCCCCACCCCTTTTGATCCCCTCGAACTATTTGTTTTCCCAGATCCCAAACAGACGGCGAGCAAACAGCGAACACTGAGAGCGGCTCAGGAGGAAGAGGTGGAGACGGTTCCTTCACCAAGACCAGCCAGCTCTCCATCGAGGACCTTTCAGGTGGGTGAAAGGGTCTGTCTCTGTTCGGCTTATTGTGCTCCTGGTAAATATTTCTGAGCTTTTGTTTTTTGTCTCACTCTCAGGTGAAGACCCAGAGACGAGGCGGTTGCGGACAGTCAAAAACATAGCAGACCTGCGGCAAAACCTGGAGGAGACCATGTCCAGCTTGCGAGGAACTCAGGTCACACACAGGTAAAAATCTAATATGTTCATGGTGATTCGGTGCTGTAACCCCACCAAGCCCACATACTCTGGTTTGAGGATTGCTTGAGGTAAATAGTAATTTAACAAATTTGTTGAACTATTTTACTTATTTTTTTAGGCACTTCTATAAATATTTAAGTATTATATTGTTATTACTTTTATTTCTATCAGAAGAACTGTACGGTGGATAACAAAAAGGGAAGTATAATTACGCTGGATAGTTTGCCAACACTGCTTATTGCATTTTTTTGAGTTGGGAAAACAAAGCTTTACTATACAAAGACTAAGAAAACACTAAGATTAAATAGAGAAGTATTGGTAATGTATCATAGTCAATATTTCTTTAAGTGATTTTTCTAAAGCATTTTCTTTTCACCTTGTCAATTCAGCACTGCTCAGAGATTATATAAGTTTATAAAATGTGTTCCAGTGGAAAACAAAAACTCTACTGTTTGGGGATCATCAAAGTGTAGCGCCTTACAATGGCTGCCACGGCTGAGTGGTAAACAGGCCAAATCGGGAGAACTGTTGGGGATTTGAGTCAGTGATTGAAGCTGCCTCATGGTCAGCAGACTGTGTCTGTCTAGGTTTACAGGTATTACCTCCTTTTTTCTTCTTGTTCCCGTCTCATCCTTCTTTTGAGGGATCTTTTGCTTTGATCACAGGGCGTGTCTTTCATGTGGTCTTTGATTCAGGTTTAGCTCTAATCATGTTCCCTCCCACAGAATTTTGACCTCTGCTCTGGCCTCGCGCCTCAGTACTGACCCAGCTGTCTCGATTTAGTTTAGGCTAGGAGGAGATTATGCAGTTTGTTTGCCTGTACTATATCTCAAGATTCTTTCAACCGATTTCTGTAGAATTTGGTGGACATCTGATAATTTAATCCGTCCAACTTTTAAAATTTTTTATTTATTTATTTTTTTTTTTAGAAGAAACCTTCGAACATCATTTTTGGCCAGTTTTGACACATAGGGCTGCCTCGTGGCAGTCGTTTACTTTCCTCACTATCATTTCTCTTCTCGTGTACTAACACTTAGCTGAATAGCCAATCAGCTAACTCCGTTTCAATTAGTTGAATCGGCCGGGAAAAAAAGGGGACAAGGGCCAATAAGTAGCGACAGTGAGTGACACACCACAAAAAATCCTGTCCAACTTGGGCAGACGGGCCGTCAACCTCCTTGGTGTGTCAAGGCCTTTAAACCAAGAAACAATTGGTATGGGTTTCCAAATGTGTGATCTCTCATTGGAGATAACTTTTTTATTTTTTATCTGTACTGTTGCAATAAAACAGGTAGAGATTTAATTCAGAGTCATTGAGACATCGATGACTGTTAGCTCAGAACTGCATTCAGAGTAGTTTAGTTTATTCTCATATTAACAGTATCATGGCTCTTCTACTACTGCAAAGGAAGAGGCTTTGAATACAACCTCATCAGATTTAATGGGACTTCTCTTTTGTTTGCATGTGGATCACAGATTGCACATTTATTCTCTCATCTCTCTCATTCTGCTCAGCACATTGGAAACCACCTTCGACAGCAGCGTCACCACAGACGTCAGCAGTGGTGGAGGTGGAGGTGGTGGCAGCAGCAACAACAGTGGAGGGAGTCGGAGCATCCTCAGCCTCACTTCATCCCGTCCCTCCCTGTCCTCATGGCGACTGGGCCAGTCCAGCCCTCGTCTGCAGGCGGGCGACGCACCCTCCATGGGGAACAGCTACGGTGGCCGGGCGGCCGGTGGTCAGGGAGGACGCTACCTGTACCCTGGGCACCTCCGGCGGCAGCTGGCTGGCAGGGGAGGAGCCCTCTGCAGCGTGGACCTCGGAGACAGGGCCGGGGAGGACATTGACCTGGACAGCATCGCTGTGGACGTCACTGGTTACATGAGCGATGGAGACGTGCTGACGAAGAATGCTGCGCGCACTGATGATGTCACAAGCGGGTAAGTGGATTACACTGATGGAGACTATTTAATCTTGCAAACAGGTTTTGAAATTGCTAATGCTGAAACAATTAGTCGATCTACAGAAACATACGTAACAGCAGCTCCTTCCAGCTTCTCCAGCTTGAGGATTTGCTGCTTTTTTCTGTTTTTTCATCATTATAGATAGAATTCTCTTTTGTTAATTATTGATTTTAATTTTTTCAAAGTTTTGACATTTGAAGATGTCACTTTGGGCTCTTGGAATTTGTGACAGGCATTTTCCACTGTTTTGGGATTTTCTTATCAATATAAAGGATCACTTAATGTATTGCTAATAAAAATAATCAATAGTTGCAGAAATGGTGTTAGGTTGCCACCTATCAATGAGTGCACTTTTGGGGGGGGTCAAGTGAGAGAGGCACTGGCTGATTATTATGATTCTATTTGAAAATTAAAACTTCAAATTGTTCTTCTGTAATTAAATAAGCCAGTTAACATAGTATCTGATAGTACAATACAGTATTTGTATAATAAACGTATATAAAGTCTGTTTGGGATTTTAGCCACGAAAAAGATTATTGGTAGGTCGATTTACTTTGACATTCCTTTGTACACGAGCCAAAAACTGTATGTCCACTATAAACCTCCTCCACACCTCTACTAGCATAACGATGTTTACTAACTAAGTGTTAATGTAGTGTTATGGTTGTCCATGTGGCCCAATAGGCTGAGTTGTCTGAATACAAGTTTGCCACAAGAGGGCAGTAGTGTTTGCTTGCTCACTATTCCTGCCTGTGACCCGAATCCCAGATAATATCCCACAGTTTAGCCTCAGTAGTATTTAAATAACAGCTCAGATCCCACAAGTATCCCATCTCTCTGTCTGCAGACGCAGTAATGTGGATACGCTGATAACCTGTTTATTTGCTCTCTCAAAACTACTGTCCATGTTGTAACAGGCCTTCTGCATACCTTGGCTGCCACACTATGCAATATAAACCTCTGCTGTCATATCAGATGAAGTTGTAAAAAGGTGCCAACTGTGAAAGCGAGAGAGACCAGGATCTGATAACAGAGCTGCTGCAGGGATTAGTTTGAGTTGTGATGAATGCAAATGTAGAAAAGAGCCTGAAAGCTCAGGGAAACATGATGATTAAAACAAAAAACATCTCTAAACACCTGGAGTGGGAATTGCTTCCTTTGGCCCAGCCCTGAGGCAGCTGTACAAGTCGAGGGAGCTAAGTGCTCTTGAAGTACTTGATATGTCTAAATCTATGGCAGAGCTGACAAAGGCCAAGCCACAGCCACACCTGGACAGGTGAGTGATGTGAACAGGTGAGCACAGCCATTTGCTCACTCTGAAAACTTGATATTCATGCTGTGTCGGACCTCTGAGGAAAGCAAATGCAAATTAAAAATAATTTCCTGATTTTCTTATCGTCTGATATTGTATGGGTAGATGATCAATTTTTCATTCGTTGGAATAATTGAAATATTATTGAGTCTATAAAAAGTAAGGAATTGTGAATAGGTTAACCATCTAAAACAGACGAGGACTGCTGACTTCCCCCCCCCACCCTTCTCCTTATCCCCAGGCTAATTAGCGGTTAGCTCTATCTATCTATCCGGCCTGTTAACATCCACTAACTGGTTCTTCTGAACAGGTCTGGGATGTTTACCCAGAGAGGAGCTGGCATTTAGATTGCTACAGTATAGTTTTCCCAACACTCACATGCCACTTAAAGAGTCACACAAATCACAAAGCAAGTTTCTATCACCTCCATAGTTCTGGTTTGATTTGTCCCGGTTCTTCTTTTCTTTCAAAGCTGTTAGCAGTGCACCACATTCAATTCAATTCATCTTGGGGTGGAAAAAGAAATTTTAAGAGACCGATATCTCAGCATATATTTTTTGTTCCTGACCCTTAAACTCCCAGAACAATATAGAACCATGGATTAGTGACATTGTAAAACTTATTTTTGACGTCATATCTTTGGGTTTTGGACAAAACAAGCATGGTCAAGATGTCATGTTTAGCTCTGGACAGTAGTAGCAAACAAAATGCTTAATCAAACAAAGAAACAAAAAACCATAGATGAATTGTTATTAAAAGCAATCAGTTGCAGCTCTAGACGATTAGAAGCAGTCTAACGGTAGTAATCTCTGAGTGCTACGTCACTGACAACATGACTGATGACACCACATTTAGTATCTGCATCGGTTTTCTCCAACCCCCCACCACTATTTTTTTTCTTTTGGCCCCCCCTCGCCACCTCCTCGGCTCGGGGGTATTGTTGCCTCTCTGCCCTCCCCCTTCCCTCCCTTCCTCCCCCTTCCCTCCCATCCCTCCTCCACCTTTTGCAGACAGACCCAACCTCCTGCCAGGAGCAAAAAGCATGTGGAGCTGAGGGGAGAGAGGCGGCATACCAACACTGAGCTCCCACAGAGCAACACACACTCTCACACACGCTCAGGCTGCACATGGACACATAATCTATACGTGGAGAGTTCACTGATACTGCTCGCTCACTTCTGATAACATGATCAAACGTGCTCTCACCTGGTGAAATTAACACAACAGCAGATCTCGCACACTGGTTCAAACCTGATAACAGACAGTAGGCAGGCGGTTGAAAAAGGACACCCTTGATCAGGAGATTTTTATCAAAAGGGGATCAACACTCACCTGGACGTGTTTATTTTGCTTTGGACTAACTTTGTTACCATGTTTGAGGCAGAAAGGTACGTCAGAGTATTTCAAACTATATAGACAAAACACCAGAAGCTCTAGAGGCGATTGTTTTTTCAAGAGCGTGACAGTTTGTGAATTTCTTCCTGTCAGTACCACAGTGCGTGCATTCTTTTAGTATCTGCATCGGTCAAATATTTCTGCAGGTTCATTTACTCAAGAGCTTTTGCTTCTGTTAGTTGCACGCCTGGCTGTGTAAACTCTACCTGGCTCCTCCAGTTCAGCCCATAAACTCTCTTGTTTGGACACGTTTCTCCTGCTGCAGAAGGTTACAGGTTAACAGGCATCTGAAACTGGACTGGGAGTCTCAGTTACTCATTAGTGTGAAGAATTAATTGTGTGTGTGTGTGTGTGTGTGTGTGTGTGTGTGTGTGTGTGTGTGTGTGTCTGACACTGACTGACTGACTGACATCTTCAAGGTGACTTTGCTTTGGGATGGCAGCCATCCCACCATTGTTCATTTGTCTACATTGTCTTTCTAATTGTGAAAATCTAAACAAGTCTTATGTAAGTGCCTTATGTAAGTGCAGGAACTTATGTTTTCATTGCTTCATCTGTCTGATTGATTATGTGAATCTTAAAAAAAACATAGGTATTGATTTGTCCGATATTTAGTGGTCCATGGATCATTTGATTTGGCTTCAGTGGTGGTCAGGATTCATGATTTCTGATCTTAAAAGCCATTTCAAATGCTTGACATAATACCTTAAAAACATATAAGAAATGCAGCATAAGACATAAAAACACAAATAAATGACAGAAACAATTTTGGTAATAACTGATTAATAACTAATAAGTTTTTAATCTGGATTTAAAAGTATTCAAAATCAGGCTTGTCCTCTTTCTACTGCATGTTTGTTCCAGCTCTTTGGTGCATGGTAACAAAATGCTGAATCTAGTTGTTTAGATTGGACTCTGGGTAATGGTTAGCAGACGGCTACCAGATGACCTGAGATTCATGTTCTGGTGAGAAAGTACATCTGGTGCTTTCAGGTTTGCCGCTAAAACTGTCTGCACATGATGTTGGGTACAACAAATCAGTCCCAGTGTGCTTTATATCTGTTTTATATCACCACAGTGAATCTCCCAATGCTGCAGCTCTGCAGAACATATTAGGCTCTTTCAGCACAGTGTTTTGGTTTTCCTTCCTACAGACTCAGCTCTCATCAGCCTTATTTCCAGCAGCTGTGTTGAGTAAAAAGTAAAACAAAACTCAGATAAACCCACTGACATAATGAAATTAAACATCTAGCAGCTTGTTTTGTGCACCCAAGTGGCCAAGAAAAAACACAATTACTGCAACATTGAAAAAAAATCATAATCATACTTGCAGCTGTAAACATAGTAAATGCTGCAGTTTGTTCAGCATCTGCACAGTTTTGCTCTCTGCTGAGTGACTTCTGGTTGCCGTTACAGTTTCTGTCTCGCAGCTCAGATGCTGATTCAGTTTGACTGCAGGTTACACAAAGGAGCTCTGTCTAAAGAAACACTGTACACTGTGTAAACTGTATATACATGTGTGGGTGTGTGTGTGTGTGTGTGTGTGTGTGTGTGTGTCTTGCTGACATCCACACAGAGATAACACAGAAAGTGTTTTAGTGGTTGAACTCTTGCTGGGTTTATTTTCCTACTCACTCAACTGCCGAAACAGAATCATCACAGCCCCACACAGAAAGCATTCACTGTCTGAACGGTCCAGCCTCAACTTTAAATCAGCAAACATTTCATTAAATTACACATGGGTTAAATGAGTCAATATTTAGTTCCATTAGGAATCTCCTCCACAAGTAAATGTTTGGGTGAATTAGTTGGTGTTGTTTTAGTTTGAATGGGAATGTTTGTTTTAAGTGTTGAGGTTTCGGACTCCAACAACCAATAAATCGAGTCCATTGAAATGTAATTTTCCGTTATGAAATGAAGGAAAGCCTGCTTAGCCTTATACATATATAGTGTATTTTTAGCTTTTTTTTGTAATGTTACGCTACTCAGTCAAGAGTAGATGTGATGAATGGCAATATCCTCGTTGTTGGAATAAAGAACAGACTCATCCTCTGTCTACTGAGCTGCCACTTCTTTTACAAACCATTGTTGTTTACCATTGGCCACATGAGAGAAATGTGTCCTCAGTCTTATAGTTTGCTGTCTTTTGTGTTTGTTAGGGAGCTCTTTGCCAAACGTTTGGCCCTGATTAATGAGAACTTTGCTTCGACTGGAAAACTAGATGGATGTGGGCTCCTCCTGATCTATACACAACTAAAGCAGCTCTAAGAAGAAATAAAAGACTGTTGTAACTCTGGCCAAGGTTTTAGACAAAGTGTGGTACTGCACAACTTCAAATCATCCTCTCTGAGCCCTTTAATTGTGTGCCTTTGAATTGCTTTATGGTGACGATATCTAACGTGCTGTGTTGTGTTTTGCAGTTATATGACTGATGGAGGTTTGGGTCTGTACACGCGGCGCCTGAACCGCCTGCCCGATAGCATGGCCGCCGTCCGGGAGACACTCCACCGAAACACGTCGTCAGGACAGGGAGATGCTGACAGGTAAGTCAGAAACCTCTTAAAGGGAAATGTGAGGGATTCTGCGTAATGCTGCCGTCTTTGTCCTGTCCGGGAGATGGAGAGGGATTTGGTTCCTGGCTAATTGACAGGCGGAAATGGATGAAGGCCAAGCAAAGCCCCACCATGTTGCAAGATGGAGATGGATGGTGGGGAAGAAAAGAAAGAGAGAGAGATGGGGGGAGGGGGTATGCTTGATATGGAGACACACTGGTGGTTGGAAGAATAAATAAATGAGTGCGAGGCTGGGTGAGACAAAGGAATGACTGGTCTCCTCAATATATCATCAACATGGACTCTTTTATTGAAAAGAAATGTACCAGTTTCCTGTGCTTTAGGACGAGAAATATTTGACATGTGAAACAAAGGCTTTAAAGTCTTCTATCGATTTTAAACTGATTACACACAGACAGACATGCTGGTGTGTTTTGTTGTAATCTCGAGTGCTTCAAGCTGCCTTTTTCCGTAAATCCTCAGGTGTGGCTAATTTCCTGTCCTCCAGACTTTTGACCTTTGCCCTCTCGCTGCCTTTTACCCTCAGTCCTTCACATTAAACTCTCCCAGCCCTTAGGTGGGACATAACACTAACTGTCCCTGGACTCAACGTTCCTCTCTCCCTCTTTCTTCCTCGCTTACCATGCAGGACTTTGTCTCTCCTCTCACCTTTCCTTTTCCTCTCGCTTATTTTGATTAGAGACTGCAGCGAGTGGAAGAAACTGGAAAGCCATTAAATGATAAAAGTATATAAGTTGGGGGGATTCCTCTGTTTTTTCCCCGTTGGATTTTTTTTTTTTTTTTTTGCTTTCATGTTTCTATGTGAGGTTTAATTGACCAAGTAGGCAGATGTTATGTTTCTTCACAAACTTCACATTTCTTCTTTCATGATCTTCAGTCAGTTTCATTATTTCTTTCATACGATTAAAGAGAAAGGCAAGGAAAGAGTTTTAAAATTAAAAGGGCATGAAGTGACTCCCCTCCTCCCCCCACGAAGGAATGTCTGATAAATGTGCTTAGTGCTTTTACTTTGGGATTAATTAGGAGAGGTGGAAGCGGCAGATGAAAATGCATTAGCATAACAAGCGGAAGCAAGTGCAGCTGCAGGGTAAAGAAGGGTGACTGGTTTTCTGTTGTAAAAGGGTTAGACTAATTTAATACATGAGACGGGGGTTAATGGTGCAGTTTGGGCAGGTGGTGGGGGGTGAGCACCTTTCGCTGCGTGTTTCCTACAGTTTGAGTATCGGAGGTTCTGAGGACCGAGGTGTGTGCGGTCTGTATTTGCTCTCTGGATGTGTGTGTGACCCATCTATAAACCTCCTATAGTTTAAAGTGGGGGTGGGAATCACCTGAGGCCTCACAATACTTATGTCACAATATGATATTATCACGCTACTTATGTCACAATACGGTATTATTGCGATTTATTTATTGCAACTTCAAATTTTTCCATCTGTAAAACATCTGTTTTATCTAAAAAGATACATTTCTCTGTTTGTTCATCTCACTTCAGGTTTACTGCTGCTGATAGGACTGCCAAGCAGACAAACATATAATAATAGATTGGTACTTGGCGTCTGTCTATAGATACAGTATTGTCACTGAAAATATTGCGATACAATGCTGTATCGACGCCCCCTACTCCCGGTTTGGGATGCAGCCGAGTCTCTCAGAGCTGGTAGGGAAATGTGGGGTGGGAGAAAGGTGTTAGGTTTCTCCGTGGCTAAAACCTTGTGACCCCGGGACGAGGATGTCACAGGCTTCAAAGGGATCGAGGTTCACAGTTAAGAGCGTTCCTAAAACTGTTACGCCTTCACGCTAAAACACTTCAGATCAGACCCAACCTGCACTAATGAGGAGCACAAAGGATGCAACTAATAAAAACACAGCGTTGAACTGTTCAATAGGAAAAGTACTACGGGAAATTTCACGATTCAAGGTGTTTTCACAGTTACATAATTTATCTTTTTTCCTCTTTTTTAAGTTTCATAATTGCAACTTCTTTCCGAAAGTCAATGAGAAATCATGCTAAATACTCATGATTTAAATATAGACCAAAAATGGGGATCCCCCTCATATAATCAAGCAGCCCTTAAATCTCATCTACTGAGTTAGTGACAGCTGACGCTGATCAGTGCTGCTGATCTGCAACCCGTTGGAAGTGCAAGTACTAGTTTTAACTGTCAAATGCATGTAAAGCATTTGGTGGAAACCAGCAGCGGAGCACACTACCTCATGGGACAACAGGCCCTGCGAGGCAGAGTAATAAACAGAAACAATAGAGACTAGGAGCTCTGTGTACGTGTGAATGTGTGTGAGCATGCTTATCCCTGTCATTTATCTCTGCAGCAGGAGAAAGGGGAAGCAATCTATAACCGCCTGTCTTCAGATTTGAATTCTCTTTGTTAAAGCAGACAAAGGAGATGTCTCTGTGGTGTGAAACCACTGTAGCGGTGAGTGTTACACCCCCACCACCCCCACCTCCTCCTTTCTTGCTGAAGCATCGAAGATATGTCTTTTTTTCAAATGAGAATGTGACAGAGAAGAGAGCACTACATAAACTACTCAGTTTTATGCTGCTGACTGATGCTTTTACATGAAAAAGAGGCAGCAGGGTGATAAAGGATCCTAGTAATGTTTTACACATTTGTGTGAATGGTTTATTTCCCTGTTCTCTACATATTCTTGCTGGTACAGTCAGTACTGGCAAGATCAGGACTCTTTCAGAAGTAGTTTGAAGAAAAGAAGAATATGCTGCATGAAAAACAAGCAAGATAAATAATTATAAATATAGTATACAGTAGATATGACAGTGGTGTAAATCAAAGTTTTACCACAATACAATATCATATTGATTCTTAGGACAATGATACAACATTTACTGATATCTCAAAGTCTGCCACAATAGAATTTGGATTTGATTCAATTCAGGGGCATGCGACTGATACCAGACCATACATAAGCCCAATTAACACAATCAGTTACATTTATATATACTTACATAAGCTAACTAAAATAGGATTGGACATTTTCATTACTAAGCTCTTCCAGACATTTCAATTAAAAACAAACTACCAGTACTCTTTTCAGTAAAAAAAAGAATAAATATAAAGTGCAAATTTCAAAATGTTAAATATGACAATATGTGTCAATATTTTCACTTTGTATCAATAATATTGGATCATTGAAGACTGAAGCGATATTAATCGATCCAGGTCAATGTATTGTTACACCTCTAGTAAAGTAGCACTAACAATGTGAAAAATGAACACACAACCTCAAGGTGATAGACCTAACCATGTGAATGCAAGTAGCACTGTTACAAAGGTGGGTCATGTTGGGTAAAGGCTGATTCCAATCATTATCAAGAGGTCTGACGACAAGCAGCTTGACACAAGAGGTTTTAAATCAACATGAGACACGCAATCCAGCTCCAATTCATTCACTTGGTGTACCTGAGATGTCGGTACAACAAATTAAAGAGACAATAGCAGAATTACTTAATGTCATGAAACATACTTGACAACACAGAATATGCCAAAGAGAGACATACTTCTTACAGTATTAACAGTATTGTTCCACTAACAGATACACCTTCCATCAGCAGGGGCTTGTTAAAACACAGCTGTCACTCACTCAGGACCTTTAATTGTCCTTCTCGTTATCTTTTAATTGTAAATTTAAAGCCTTTTGTAAAGGACTTTAAATTGCCTTGGTGTTTTGAAGGCAAATAAACCTGAGTAAACTGCCCATGCCTTTTCTTTGTGGTACTAAGCCATGCAACACTAGTCTTTTAAGTCCATTAGCACTGCATATAAAACCCAGCCTCCTTATTTAGTTCAATGATCCTCTGGGAAAAAAAACACCTGAAACTGGTCATCCGGCAACTCTCTACATTGGCAAATCAACTACATGCAAGCACCACATTCCTGGTAGATTACTTTGTGATGTGAGTTGTGTAATTCTACTGTGATAACTTTCCAGAATTGTAAAATACCGTCGCCCACTATTAAGCCATTGTGCAGTCTTTTGGCACATGATAAACTCAAACTTATAGCTCTATGGCTTAAACCGTCCTTACTGAATTTTCATTTCTTATTGTTATTTTAGTCCAATTATAAAGCCAAGTCTCAAGGCAGATTGTTTGAATCAACGATTTTTTCCCCCTGCAAATTACTCAAATTCCAAAAGTCATTTTTTACAGCCATAGTTATTAACACAACTAATGTGTAGGCTAACTGTAGAGGAACCATGTTACTTATTTAAAAGTCCTGACCTTTTGACTTTTGTAAATTATGTTATTATGATACATGTTCAAATTATTTTGTCTGCCCCCATTATATGGAATTGCTGTGATGATTTCCAGTTTCTCCCAGGAGGGTTTTAATCCCACCTGCAAAAGAACAGAAACAAGTTGGCGTACACGTACACACACACACACGTACACACACACACACACACACACACAAACAGTAGCACATACATGCCCCAAGCCCCAATATGTTGCCTCTCCTGTCTGGACTTGAGCAGCTTCCCTGTTGGCCTCCGATGTTCTTCTCCTCAGCTACTAACAACACCTGGCCCTCCACCTGTCTCACCCTGTCTCGCCCTCTACCAGCCTGTCTCTCTGTAACCCCACCTCCACCTGTTCCCCTGGTATCCAGAGTGAATGCTGTGGTTTGCCTCCGGGCTCTCGCAGTAAAAATAATCACTCTCCTCCCTCTGTTCTTGTCGTTTCATGAGCCAGCGATCTTGCTCCCCAAAGAACCAGGATTCTATTTGTATGATAATCAGACACACAGGAACACAGTTTCATCTTCATTTTGACCCTGTCCCCTCCCCCGAACCTCCATACAGATGTTGTACCCAGTCTTGCCCAGCTTGGAGACAACATTAACCTGCAGCGTGTGGGTCCCAGTCTGGTGTTAGGCCTTGGCTCCGCTTTCCATGGGTGTTTAGTTAATGATGGCAAAGGGGAGCAGGGTAAGCCAGTGTTGGGTTACCAAGACCAGTGGCACCAGGGCAAAAGTCAAACCTAAACCATCTGTGGTTGTCAGATAGTGCACTTAGATGATTTTACTCTGATATTTTCCATTATGATTGCAAGAAAAGAAATTGTTGCAAAAAGTAGGCAATTCTTGAGTAGTTTAATAACCATTTTTTTTGTCCTCCGACCATCAAAAGGTAAAATTCAACCAATTTACTTAGTTTTGATCCAATGCACATGAGTTAAGAACTTTGTAGTAATTATAAACTATTGATTATCTCAAGGTTCGGATACATTGTCTTGTTTAGTGAAAACTTTTTGACGTGTCATAAAGTCACACTGCTTACTTACCCTAATATGACATAGGGACTTGCCTAGGAGCGGCCCATGTTACTTCTGCATTTTAAAGGCCAGTAGATGTCCGTTTACTTTGCATGCTGGCTACCATGATGATAACAGACCATGATAACAACGGTAAACCCTGCAAGCCAGGAAATGGGAACTCGTTTTTCTTGTATTGGATGAGCATCAGAAAGGCGTGTTCATGGCTAAGTTAGCTCAGTTGGTAGAGCAGGCATGTAGATATTTACTCCTCTTTGCAGCGGAGTCGAACCTGCGGCCCTTTGCTGCATGTCATTCCCCATCTCTCTGCCCTTTGCTGTTTTCATCTGTCCTGTGGAAATAAAGGCCTAAAATGCCCCAAATAATAATCTTTAGAAAGGCATGTTCACAGATTGAAGAGGGAAGTAAAAAACTTAGCTTCTCTCTTACTGCCGCTAATAATGGGCCGTCTGTGAATAAACGGATGCAATCTAACTCAGAATTTGGGAATTAGGAAAATATTTTTGTTACAGTATATATATATATATATATATATATATATATATATATATATATATATATATATATATATATATATATATAATATCTAGCTCACATTTATCTAGAGAATGTGTTAAATCTGGTTTTAGATACGCAGCCACACCTTTCCTTTGTCTGCTCCCCCCTTATCTTCTATATATACACACACATACACACACACACACAGAAATGGGGATGGGGGGGTGATGAGGGCATTCTGGGGCACACTGGTGCAGTTTGACACAATCTGTAGCAGTTTGATTCAACAATATGATATGATTCAAATATGTTCCCACATTAATGGGATTCTCCCACACACACTCACATACCCCAGCTGTTGCTGAATGCGCTTCCACCTACCACAGAAAAAATCTCCATATTGGTCATGTGAATATTATTTGTTTCATTTTTTGTGAAAGAAATGTTATTTTTAATGCAAATCAACAAAGGTTTTCTGTGTGCAAGCAGTGCTATTTTATTATTGAGCATTCAGCCTATAAAGGGCATACCAAAGGGGCATCACCAGCTGCAAAAGAGACAGTCTGGCAGTTTTGCACCTTTGGCCATTAGCAAGACATCTTGACGGTGCTGGCCTTTGACAGAACGGCAAGCCGGAAAGTCCAGAATAGAAAAAGCTGAAGTAGCTTGCACCATCAAATTTGTATTCAGCTGTCCTCTGTCAGAGTGCAAACTAAAGAGGAACCATTGATGACAGACAGTTATGTGAAAGAAGTCGATAAATTAAAATAAGTCTTTTGAATGAACTTATTGGCTAATTAGAAACTTAGCGAACAAGCTGTCTATAGTCAGTCAAGTCAATTTTATTGATACAGAATACAATGTTGCCTTGTGTCATTTCAAGCCTTGATTTGGATAAGGAAAAATAATAATTGAAAGTTAGCAATCTTTTTCAGAGACACTGTATCAAATGAAAATGATGTACAGTCCTAAGAATGGAAAGCCAGGGAGTTTTATTTTACAGTACAGAACATCTTTGAAACGGGTTAATTTGTATTGGGCCAAGAGTGGAATAATCTAATGGCATGGGGGGGATTTTGTTTTATGAGAAAAAGCAACAGTTGTAATAGGCAAATGTATATGTGTAACCACATATAGAAGGGATTTGCTGCCCACATAGATGTGGGAGAAGATTGATTAGGATTGAGCATCTTGATTGGAAAAGAAAAAGAATCAATGGAAAGTACGCTTGTTATGAGAAGAGAGAAACAGACAGAATCCTAAGAGAAATTATGCTTCCGTTGCCATGCATAACATTTTAGCAGACCTCTGGGCTTTTTAACAAGCACACCTGCCTCGCCCCAGGAAACACAAAACACACACACACACACACACACACACACACACACACACACACACACACACGCAGACACGCAGACACACAGACATGGGTGGGGCCCTCCGTCAGGTAAATAAGGGTTTTGCTTCCACACATTCTCTTTTTATGCCCAACATTGCTGCTGTAACATCCACAGCTCTCTCTTGATCTTTGTACTCACTATTCTGTCATGTTATTTGTTTAAGCTGGTTTGTGTTATCCTGTTTTTGTCTTATCTATTTGCTATATTACTCAGCTGAACGCAGTGAGATGTGGTAATGACCCACAGAGAGAAAAAAGATTGCTATGCGACGTTTGATGCTAGGATTTAGAACCAGGACGTCTTGATTGCAAAGTATATGAGCCTCAGCCAAGTGAGTTAGCCACAGAGAAAGCAGTTTTTGAAGGGCAGAGGCTTGGTCCCACGTCTCTGGTCCAGTGTGGAATCTAACCCAGGCCACCAAGAGGAAACAGTAGATGGAGAAAGTAGAGCAAAGGAGCAGAGCATGTTGGACTTCAATTAATCTACAGGGAGTGGTTTGTGGAGCTCTCAGCAGCACAGGGTAAGTTTTAATCCTCCATACCTTACCTGACTAATATTTTCCGTGAGGTTAGGTGCAAGTGGGAAGTCGGGGAGTCAGCAGGTTCATGCAGGTTGCAGCTTTAAAGTCACTGGATAAAGTTGATTATCCACGTTTCAGCTGCTGGAAAGGCTCAGGGACAAAAGTCCGCATGCGAGAGAGATTTAATGTCATGGGCTCTTGAAATGTAACAGGCTACAGACTAACATATTGGTAAGATTTTGTCCTGTGAGCCCCACAGGTATCATTTGAATTTTCTCAATTTTAACCCTTAAGTCACTGCTTTCCCATTTAATTTCACCTGAAGTAGCTTTACTTTTGGAATGAACCCTCTTAGTACTATCTAACATTATCATATACATATTTTGTACTAGCTTATTAATATTGAACTTAATAACTGTCCACATTTTCTATTATTAACTGGAAATCATTATTAAGTGTTTTTGTTTCCATACTTAGAATTATGCAGTTTAATGATTTTAAGGAGTACCATACAGTTTCTTCTACATCAACAAGCTTTTATTTAATGCAACATTTTGCATAAAGAAATTTAATTCAGATGGAGTAGCAACTGAACGCATTCGTGGGAAATAGACCAAAGAACAAAGTGGAAAAGACCAAAGTGGCTCAACTTTAAGAGAGGAAACTCCTGGAAATGTTTGATTTCCTCAAAGTGGATCATCATCTGTTATCTGGAGGAACTTATAAAGCAGGTTTCAAACCAGTTGACCATAAAATAAGGCAATTTCTGGCCAAAGTTTGCCTTTATGTTTCAGCTGCACTATTTCTTTTAGTGTCCCCGGGATCCCATAACCCCATGTGGTAGACCACAGACGTAGAGAGCCAGAAGTTACAGCCTTGTGTTTCATTCTAGCACTGAGGCGACAACGGGCTAATTTGTATGTGCCGTGTCTTTAAGTAGTGTGTCTGCACACGTGAGAAATTCCACGTAGAAATTCCTGGTAGTCTTTTAAATTTAGCTTTTTGTTGTGTTCAGTGATGCGTGTCGCACGTGTGAGGAGTTTGTATTGTGGATCCGGCTCAGCTGGTCGAATATAAGGGAGTGGGTTTGTTTACACATCAAACACAGAGAGAAAGAGAAGAGTCAGAGGAAATCTGTGTGAAAGACAGGCAGCCAGATGGATCTAAACGTTTTGATAAATGCTCTCAGTGCAGATAGCAAAGGTTTTCCCAAAGACAGGAGAGAATAAGACCAGACACGAGGGAGAGGGAGACACATTCCTGAGTGCGTTGGTCCTGTCATTTCTCGTCCCTGCAGGGACAGCTGTGTCATTTTCTGGGCTCCGGCCTGGAATGTGTTGGGTCCCGTCCCAGCGGCCCCTTCACTGTCTCCTTCGCCCTTACACTTTGTATGCCCGTTTGGTACTGACTGTTGTCTTTTGATGAAATCATAAAAACAGGTACATTTGAGCTGAACCATAAATGTAGTCACATTTTAGTGATTTTTGGCTCAAATAATTATCTGCTTCTCAAGTGTAAATTTGGTACATTTTCCTTTTTTGCTGTAAATTAACACTTCAACATCACATTAAATCCATCCAGTTGAGGTAATAAAGACACTTGTGATCATAGAATGCTTCAGCTCTAAATACACAAGAGCCTGCGTGTAGTAATGCACCTTAAAACACTGAAATAATTAGTTTTTAACCCCTAAGGCAAAGAGCAGCTACGAGTTCAGATACTGATGTGAAAATGCTAGCATTATTCTTTTACATGTTTGATCAGATAGTCCTTAGTTTTATTTCAAAACTTTGAGGATGGAAGAATGTATGGAGGAAAAGTTCTTAAACAGCTGCTTGTGTTTAGTCAACATTTGAGTATAAGAAGTTTGGTGTCTTTTGTTAAAATGAAAAATAGCAGAGAATCATTGATATCCATCAATGTAAGGCGTCAAGTATTTACTTATTTATTTTATTTATTTATTTTAATACCGAAAATCCGTTATTGCATCAGCACATTTCAAACTATACCAAGCTCAGATCGTCAAGATATGATTAGACTGAAAATTGATAAATGCTGATGTTGTTATGGCCTAGCCCCATAAGTTGTTTTCATTTTGTGCCATTATGCAAACCACATTTACTGATAGGAATAAACTGTTTTGCATGTCTCTGATGGTGCTGATATAGTAAGCGACGACACCAGATCTGGCCTGTCATCTGTGGGCCCCCCAACCCTTAGGGCTGTAAAGTCAGAGAGACAGTCAAAATCCTCCCCTCTTCCTGCCCCACTCTGTCTGTCTGTGTGGACAGAGACATTTGATTTGGGGGTTATATGATCCAACTCCAGTATGAGGACCAGTAGTCGCCCCTCAAACACAGGAAATCCCCTTACTTCTGCTTCCCAGCTCTGTTGTGGCTGCATGTCTGTGTGTATGTTTCTGCGGCACAGATCCTGTGTGCATGTGCCAGCATTGGATGGGTTTTTCAGGAGGGGGGTTACAGTACTGCCGGGCCAACCAAACCATCGACCGACCACAGTCCCAAGGGACGCACACAAGAAAAGTTAAACAAACATAACCACAGCTTTTTTCTCAGGACACTTCCAGACACTCCTATTGGCTGACCTACATGGTAGTTCTTTTTTTGCCATTGGTCCTCTTGCCTCCCCCACGTTGCTCTTCTCTTTGGCGGTTTGGCCTCTGAACTCTGACCCTTTTGGGAAAACAGAAAAGCTTTCTAAAGGGATGCGGCAAAAGGCGAGGTTGCTCCCTGGAATGTCTTGATTTGGGTCACTTTTCCTTGTCCACTACTGTCCTCTCTGACTGGTTTACAGGCCTTTAAGCCTCTTTATTGAGTGAGAGAATGAAGTCTGTGCTTGCACACAGCGTTTTAACTGCACACTCCAGCCGATTTTAAAGGGTCAGTTCACCCAAAATCTAAAAAGCACCAGAAACCAATTCACCCCGTTGTATTAATTTAGAGGCATGAATCTGAATACCCCGCAGAACAGTCTAAATGGCTAGATACTGTAATAGAACATGAGTTAATTTTGTGATTTGGGTGAACTGACCCTTTAAAAGGAAGAGTAAAGAGCACTTCACCTCATTCCCTGTGTGTGATGATCTATTAGTTGTCAGCTTTGTCGGCCAATGCTTGGCACCGCTTCCTCTCGCGGGCAGCCAGCAGTTACTGTCTCCTGTGATTGGCCGTAAAGGGCTTGTTGGTGCTTAACTGGCAGGTTGCTTTGCCAGCAGAAGGCTGTGGGTTGGGCCACGCCGCTTGCCCTGATCTCTAATTAGCACTGGCTTGTCAGTTAGTCAGGGTGGATCTGTCTGGGAAATTGCAGTCTTGCACACACAGACACACATACACACAAACCATAGCTGGGAAACACACAGGACAGCAACATTGGGACAAGGATTGTCCTTCAGTTTCAGTGAGTTTGTCTGTGATCGTGTGGCTTTGACTTGTGTTGCCATTTGATTCTTGTTAGGCTGAAGTGGCTTATTTAGGGCTCGGGGTGTGTTTGCCTGTGCTCTATTAGTGGTGTGGCTGCAGCAGTGAAGTGGTTAACAGTCCCGGGGGAGGCTCATGTTACCAGCAGTAAGGCAGGTCCTTCCCTCTTCTTGCCCCCCCCAGTTTCTCTCTGTTAGTCCAGAGAGAGAGACAGACAGTGCCCCAGGGATGAACCATCAGTGCAACAAGCGACAAAGGAGCTGCATCTAGTAACACTGCCAGGGCGAGAGACATTGAGAAAGCTCAGTGTGTGTGCAAGAGAGAGAGAGAGGCAGACTGAGAGAGTGTGGGAGAGACATTTGGCTCTGTGAACTCTCTCAGCGGCATGAAGTCATGAAGCTTTCTGTCCAGCTTGGCATTTTCCCGCAGCGCCCTGGTTCCCACGGCAACCCAGGCACCCTGACCAGGTAGGGGTGTGTGTGTGTGTGTGTGTGTGTGTGTGTGTGTGTGTGTGTGTGTGTGTGTGTGTGTGTGTGTGTGTGTGTGTGTGTGTGTGTGTGTGTGCGCGCACGCACAACTGTAACAAGGAAACTTGTCCTTGTAGTTATGTCTTTGGTTCAGTCTGTGTTCAGGAATCTTTGTGGACTTATGTATGTATGTATGTATGTTTGTATATGCTTCTTCATGGCTGTCCATATTTTCCATGTGTGTGTGTGCGTGTGTATGCGCTTGTGAGTGTGTTTTTGTGTGGGACTTTCCCCTGTGGCTGTTCGGACGAGCTGAGACGGTTGTGGTCACTCTAAATCGATCATCACTTCTTAGCTCACGGTTTCACGGATGCTTTCAACTCTGAAACTCAGTATCTCTGCTTTGCTGCTGGTAAATCCCAAAGGAAGTTGTGTTTCCCCTCTGTTTCTGTTAGTTAGGTTGTTAGCAAGGTTGCTTAAAACACAGCAAATTGGTTTGGCTTGAAATCTGCCAGTGGGCCAGCTGATTAGATTTTAGTGGTGAATCTGAATTCTGGGATTTGAGCCATTCACCAATCTTTGTTTTTGTTTAGTTTAGAAAAGCTGTAATTATGATGTGTTCATATTCTGCTGGTGGGAAACATTCAGGACTTCCAAGTTGGCAGTTAAACACTGTATTTACTTGTTTTCTTACTTGTCTGAATATCCAACTTGACAGATGAATGATAAATGGGAGCTGATAGGATGTGCCGGGTGCTTAACTTCAGTGCTTTCATTTTTTTGTACACCGTATGATGTTTCTGTATCATCAAATATTAAAAGTTGGCTTTGAATGCTTGGACAGATGCTTAGACTCAATCTGAGATATTTCCTAATTTTTCAGGAAACTTAGTAATAATTAATTTAATTTAATCAGGGTTCTTATTTGGCTGCTTGTGTTACCACAATATTTAAAATTTTCATATTGCTCAAACTATTGTTTGGTAACGGTATCGAATAAAGCAGGTTATCTTATTGGCACTAGTAACTGTATGCAGACCTGCTGCTAATACGGTGATTAGTGTTGACACAATAAGTTGGTGAGTTGAATCCACAATAATAAAGTAATTTATCAACGCATTCTCAAATGTGAGAATGTGTTGCTTTCCTTTGTTGTAAATCATTGATCACCAAATATTGTTTGTTACCTTTGAAAACCTGAAGATTTTAGACTAAACAGTTAATCTGTTCATTGGCAAAAAAAAAGATAATCAATAATAATCTATTACTAATCTGTTACTAAAGTCCCGGCTGATGTGATGGTAAAGGAAGCGATGTGTGTATCGATAGTCTTAAGTGAACGGACGCGTGTGTGTGTGTGTGTGTGTGTGTGTGTGTGTGTGTGTGTGCGCGCGCGCACGTGTGTGTGTGCACGTACACGTGCGTGCACTCGTGCATGCGTGTGCAGCCAACCCTGCACTGGCCATGACCATCAGCCTCCCTCTGGTCCTTTCAGAGTAATGTTTGCCAACTGGCAGGGCTTCCTGTCCCCCACAGACTTCCAGTGAATGCACACATACACACGCATATTTACAGATATCCTGCATTAACTCCTGGTGTGTTTGCTCCGTTCAGATGGGTCTGTTTGAACAACTCAGACACACAAACACACACTTTCACACATAAACACACGCCATGATGTCACCCCTCCGGCAAGCCTTTGTTCATATGATAGACAGCCCCATTCAGCGTGTGTGTGTGTGTGCCCAAGCTGAAGTTAGTTCAGATGGAAAAATAAAGAAAGCGAATCACCAGGCAGTCAGAGAAGCCAGTACCATCTTTTTTTTTTCTCTAATTTTACTTCCGTTTGGCAGATTAGTTAATAGAATGAGTTTTCCTTCTCTTTTCTTTTTATACAAAGGCATACATTTATCAGAAATACGAGACAGAGAACTTGATACTTGCTGTCCTTCTAAAATAAAGTATACAGAAAAAAGCATTGTTGTCTCAAAAGAGTTCAGTTGACTGATGCAGAGCAGTACAATATAAAAAGCATCACACCTCACTGCTGTGTCTCTGCCGACCGTCTAAGTGAATTTGTCTATTCAGAAAGGAATGAAACATGTTCCCAAAGAGCTGTTGTCTACAAAGTGGATTCCCCCATTCTCTCCACTCTGAAAGATGTATTGTTTAAAGTGTACTAAAGTTAACCTCTCTCTCTCTGTGTGTCTAGCTGGGATGACAGCAGCTCTGTGAGCAGTGGCATAAGCGACAACATCGACACAGATGACATCAACACCAGCTCCTCCATCTCTTCCTACGCCAACACGCCCGCTGCACAGCGCAAAGGCCTCAACACACAGGTAAGACCGCACACACTTACACACACACATCCATATGTGCCACTGGTTGGGACAGTAAGTTCCATTTATTAACTCTCATTAAACCTGTCCATATTTTATCAGAAAAATGTGATGTACAAAACACTCTGGTAGTCATTTACCTAAACAGCAAATATGTAATATATCTGACAAAGGTTGGGTTTTTAGTTCTTTTAATATCCGTTGTTGAGTTCTGACATGATTGGCGTTGTTGAAAGCTGATTGGAGAGGATTTGGGTTGAATAAGTGTATTCAATACTGTGTTCAGATTTTAATAAATTCCATCAAACTGTAGTGTGCCAGTGGTTGTCCTCTCATCTGTCTGCAATAACATCAATAACCTCCATCATAACAGTTGGAGATATTTAGAAGAAGATAAAGATCAGGATGCATTTTGTGTCATCATTATTTTGTGTTTATTTGTTCCAAGTTGAATATTTGGTATCAGCGCTGCACTATGTCACAATATGCTGGCAGTTATTTGATACCTAAATGAACTGGAGGTTTCTACTTGCAAATAATCACTATTACAAGCATCATTGACTTTATTTAGCACGTATTTTAGTGGCTTTGAGTGGGCTTGTTACTGTTCAGGAGAAGAGATGGTATGTGAAATTTTCAAAGCAGCATTAGTTATCCGGAGCAACAGTTAATTTCACATTCATTCTGTGAATTTAATGGAAAATGTACAAATGTTAATTTGCCAAATTTCATATTTCATTGTGAAATGGTTTTGAAGGAATTAAAACTAGATGCATGGAGTGGTGACCTGAAGCAACCGAATCTTTCCTCTCGGCCTCATTTCCCAGTCTGTCCCAGCATTCCTCTGCATTCAAAGAAGAATGTGAGACTACAGCTGTGAACTCACAAAAGCTGATGTTGACTCTGGCCTCAAATCATTAAACACCGATTAAGAGCCACTACGCTTCAGGAAAGTGATCGCTGAGACGATAATATTGTCAGCTGACTCACGTTATTGTGGCTAATGTGGAGCCAGTCGCCATGATGAGATCGAGGGGCTGAAGAAACAAAAACAAAGGAGGCTTTCTGTCAGTACAGTAGCATGACATAGTGCAGGTTGATTAAGTCTGTTTCAAATTCTGTGAGCAGAGCTGTGAGTGAGCTTGCTGCATTTTTGCAGTGTTGCCTTGGCAACTGCAGAATCAACTTAAAAGCAGCCATCATCCCTCAAACAGCTGTAATGTACTGTTAGAAAAATAAAGACTCTTGTGAGATGGCTAAGTTATACTTCAATTCTCACAAAAGTTAAAGGAAATTTCAAGTTCAGAACCAACTTTCAATATGTATGCTTTAAGTTTTAAAAAAAAGACGAATTAACATGTAAAGCTCTGGGTGATCAGGAACTATTTCCACATGTATAAAAAAGAGTCCTCACAGGAGACACAGTCTCAAGTGGACTTCTTTGTTGTGAGGGCAGAGTTACGTGAGATTTGACTCACTCAAGACTTGAATCAAGACATTTAAGCAAACATTTTCTAGTCTTAAAATTCAAATCAACTCAAATTGTAACCTGGTAAAGTCCCAGACCAAGTGTAAACAGCAGCAGGCAAGCTGGTACAAGCACTGGTCTTAGCTACCTACTGTAAAACACACTAATAACACCACTTTGGAGGAAAATATTTAAATGTCCTCACAATTCAAAGGACTCTTGACTCTTCTTGACCTGCATTTTGCTTAGCAAGACTCATGACTTGACTTGAAAAATATAAGCTGTCCGCCAAAGCTAAATCAGCAAAAAATACTTCTCTCACATTTCAAATAAGGAGGAGAACTCTTTCTGCTCCGGCCCTGATGTGGTTAAAAAGCTTCCTGACTAACTGCTCAGGTGTTGGTAATGTGGATGCTGGCGGGATTACACAGCATGATGGCTGTGGTCATAAAATGGAGTGCTTTTTGGAGGCACTTGGCAACGTCTCATAAAAGACGCTTTCTTCAGTAGTAATAAATCTGACCTACTTGGTGTGTGTGTGTGTGTGTGTGTGTGTGTGTGTTCCCAGCCTGTGACGGATGCAGAGAAGCACTCGGCCTCCACAGCGGTGCACCAGGCCTGGTCAGGCGACGAGGTGAAGAGGCCAGACGGCGGGTCAGACTGCGGGGTCAGCAGGATGGAGACAGGCTCCAAGTGGAGCCGCCGGAACCCTTCTGATGTCTCTGACGAGTCTGACAAGGGTGGCTCTGGGAGGAAGACCCCCTCCGTGTCCCACACAGGCTCTTGGAGGAGGGGCATGAGCACTCAGGTGGGGGTGACATCCCCTCGGACTAAAAGCACCAGTAGCACAGGCTCCATGAGCTCCAGTGGCCTCAAGACCCACAGTTCAGGTAACACAGACATCCACCACCAATATGAATGTTTATATATATCAAAAACTAAATACAAATTTTCCAATTTACTAATTTATTTTCACTTGATCCTATCTGATACACCTGTATTAGGCTCATCATTCTTTATCTCCTCACCTCTGAAATTAAATTTTTTTAAAGATGCAACTTGTTCATCTACTGCAGTGGTTGCCAAGCTTTTTTAACATTACAGGACCCCTAAACTGACATTGGACCACAATTTTGTCCCAGGTTCCCATATCTGATGGGATTTTTGCTCTAAGACGTTTTGTTCCAAATGTGTATAACACGCGTGACCAAAATTGTCATATATTCTGTCATTGTGTTGCCTGCAGATGAAATTATAGTGAAAATAAATTGAGTGTAAAATCATGTAACAGTAGCACTGTCCCCCCCTGCTGATGTCTCGTTTTGTGTGTCCTGCAGGTAAGACAGATGACGTCAAAGTGTCAGAAAAGGGTTGTCTCTCTCCTCGTCCTAACGGCCTTCACCGCTCGCCCTCAGACGCAGGACGCAGCAGCGGCGATGAGGCAAAGAAACAATCGATCCCCGCCAGCCGCGCGTCCACGACAAACGCTCTCACACACACCGTTTCCGATCCCCACTCTCAGACACATACACTCAGCTCACACACCTCGCGCACCCCAACCAGCACCTTTGGTTTCAAGAAACAGGGCCATGGGATGGTCACCATTGTTACTGCCAGCGGCGCCACCATAACAAGTGGCTCAGCCACCCTGGGGAAGATGCCCAAGTCTGGGGCACGATCGCTTGCAGGAGGGTTAAAGGTCAGTGGGCAGGATGGCGGATCGGCGTTGGGTCACCACGACGACGGCTTCCTCCCCATGAGCGCCCGCTCCACACTGCAGTACCGCAGCCTGCCGAGACCCAGTCGCTCGGGAGCAGCCGCCCGCAACGGAAACCGCTCTTCCACCAGCAGCATCGAGTCCGCCGTGCTCTCCGTCACAACTCACGGGAAAAACTCAATCAGCATCTCCAAGGCCAACGGCTCAGGAGGCCTGATGGCCAATCAGACGGATCGGGAGAAGGGGGTCTCTGACATCGACCTTCACAGGAACGGTGTTGTGATGCAGAGTGGAGGAGCAGCGACTGTTCCTCTGACTGGAAGA
Organism: Percina caprodes; assembly: GCA_013375575.1. Classification (NCBI taxonomy): domain Eukaryota; kingdom Metazoa; phylum Chordata; class Actinopteri; order Perciformes; family Percidae; genus Percina; species Percina caprodes. The sequence goes on along the minus strand of JABXJD010000191.1, from coordinate 780,438 downwards.
CAGACGGTTTCTTCACCGACACTGCGCAGGTGAGCACACACACTCTTAACATAATTAACTTAAGTACCTCAACTTACAAAACATAATTTGTACTGCAGACACAGTGACGGCTAGCTGATGAGCCATACTAAGTGGGGCCTTCTTGTATGGGCTTGACTTTACCTATACATACACACACACACACACACACACATACACACACACACACACACACACACACACACACAGTAAGTTTAAATCAGGCCATTGTGAAAAGCAGGCTTTGAGATGGGCTGTTCAGCTGCCAAGCCTTGGTGGTACAGGGGGGAGGGTGGAGGAGGGAGGGTGTGGTGCTGGGTAATGGGAGCTGAGTCTTAACTCAGCGCTCTGCCCTCATAAATGTGAGGGAGTGATAACACTTCAAAGACACTGTGTGCTGCCATTATCGCCCACCACGGCTCCAGTCATCATAGCCTGCCATTTAACTCTAACCCAGGATTAGCAGAACCAGGAGAGAGTTCTCTGTGTGTGTGTGTGTGTGTGTGTGTGTGTGTGTGTGTGTGTGTGTGTGTGTGTGTGTGTGTGTGTGTGTGTGTGTGTGTGTGTGTGTGTGTGTGTGTGTGTGTGTGTGTGTGTGTGCGCACATTGGCCTTGACTCGGGCTGAGCACTGACTCAACCTTTCCTGGCTGCAAAATAAAGAAGAAGAATAATAATAATAACTGGTGTTTTTGTCCTGTTAGCGGTGGGACCTTAAGGATGGCAAACTCAGCCAGCCTGCTTCAACGCTTATTTGATCCAGAACAGCCATGAATATTTACATGAATTTTTTTAATTAGCTGTTAATATTCATGATCTCTAGAGGATGATTCGTAATTGTTTTTCAAACCCCCATGAACTTTCTGCTTGCAGCAGCATACGCTTGAAATTTACATTCATACACAAAAAAATAGCTTTTTGTCAGTAAAAAGCTATACGGAATAATCAAGTGTTAAAATATGCAATTATCCACAACATGCATTAGAAAACATGTATTTTATAGATTGATAATAACTTTATATCATATCTCTCTATTAAGGTCACACATAGACAGAATGTGCATATTTTGCTCTATAGAAATTCAAATATTTTTCATCTTTACATTCTGTTAATTATGTGATTTGTTAAAATTCACAACAATAAAAAGAATACTATATGATGTTCTTTGCTTCAGTCCTGCAAGTACTTTATTCTCAGTTCTCAGCCTTCCTCCCCTCTCTGATTTTCCACCAGGTTGTTTGGTGGGAAGCCCGGTAAACAGGCTCCCGTCACCACGGCTGAAAACATGAAGAACTCCACTGTTATCTCCAACCCCCACGCCACCATGAACCATGTGGGCACGGTGCTGGAGTCCCCAGACGGAGGGCTAGGAGGTGTGGACAGCGAGACCAGCAGCCCCCTGTTTGGAGGCAGAGTGCAGGGAATAGGGATGGGCACGCTGGGCAGCGAGCAGGTGAGCAAGAACATATAAACATTATCTTTGGCTTTTAGATTCAGAAGTCTTTCCTTTAAAATGACTGAAATAGAATGGATAATCTTTAGAACTGAGTCACGGGAGCAGCTACTTATTCATTTGTTAAGCTGCTATTTTTAGCTCTACACATTCTCCAACTACCCAGCACCCATTACTTATTAGAAGAGGGAAAGCATTTTTTTTCCTTTTCTTATGAGTTTATTTTGGAGTTGCATTTGCATTTTTTAGCCATGTTGCTAATATATCCATGCTAATGTTGGCCTGTTGGTCGGCCCACCACTTTGGTCTGCAACATTTCAACAACTATTGGAGGGATTGCCATGACATTTTGTGCAGTCATCCAAGTCCTCCTCAGAAAGAATTGTAAAAAAAAAATGTAATTCCTTAAAATGGCTACAATCAATATTTTTTTATAAAACCACTGTATAAAATGACAATGTGAAGACAGTCCAACAATGTGAAAGGGGTTTCTTGTTGTGATGTTCCTACAGAGAACAATCACCTGGATATGCAGCTCCCCTCAGGCTTGATAGGGAGTTTCAGCTTATTGTTTAGCTGTTCAGTAGCAACTTTACGATTTTGGTTCACTCTTACTAAACTCAGTGTTGTTTTGTAGCCGGCAGCTGTTTTCAGCCAAAATGCTTCTGTACACTATTTGCGCTGCACAAATTCCAGAAGTTATAGATGAGCTGTTGAACATAGGGCAGCATTCAGCAGCTAAAGAGCCAGATATTGCTCTCAGGAGTCACTAGACACAAAAACATATCTTAAATAGAGAGACTGAATATTGGGATTACAGAAACACAACTCCAATAAATTATAATCTGTAATTGCTGGATGTGTAAATAAGAAACTGTTTGCCAACAATAACTGTTTTCCAACAACTGTTTGCCAGCAAGTCCACTATATCAACCTAAAAGGTTACACATCAATGGTGTGTTCACAACTTATTTTCCTTGTACTCTATGTGGCTAAAAGGGTTGTTGCAGCTTAACTTCGGATTGACCGTTATCATCCCGTCAACAGAATTAGTCTAATACCGTACTTTGATTTATGTTTGAAAAACAACGGCATTCCCATCAGCTTCAGTTTAATTTTAATGTTAATTAGAATGTGTTAGCACACCAAGCTAAGAGAACAACCACTTTAAGCATTATCTGCTTAACATCAGCATGTTAGCGTTGTTATTGTGAGCATGTTAGCATGCTGATGTTACGCTCACAGAGCCTCATCACATATGTCACACTTAATGTGTATGTTACTGTGTTTCTCTACAGAACTGCCTGACTTCAATCTTGCACAATATTCTCAATAGTATTATATTATCATTTAACTTTAGAGCTACTGTCATTTTCAGACTTTAACTATGAGGTGTGTGGTCACCTGTCAAACCAGAGGATTAGGTTTGGGTTTAAGATTAAAAATGATTGTCATTTTGAGTTTAGAGAAGCTGTATGTATTCATTGTTAGCTAATGACGAGGCTTTGGTGGTGACACCTCACTGATTGTACACGATGATTTAGTTCACACCTGACTAATACAACAAACTTGTTTTTTTCTTGAACTACTTATAAGTTTGTTCAGTCAAAGTACAGATGGGAAGTGTAGGTACTTGTTTGACTAACTGTAGGCTACGTATTGCAGCAGAGCAGCAAAATGTGAGCATGCTCAGTCATGAACTTACCGTTACCTTCTCACATGATTCATAAGACTTCATCAGACTGTGTCTCAGTCATATAGTGACTCACGGGTATTGTTTTTAACTCATGTCTTTACAAACAGTAACACTAACATAACTTTGGGGCCTTTTCTACATTACTATTATCTTCACTTCAAGTAAGCATAGGTTCAAAAGTTTAGTCAGTTGTCTTATAGCAAGTTGATGGTCAAATAAAAGTGAAAATGCCTCTGAAAAAAAAACAGAGCAAAGCAGCAAATGTAAGATTATTTAATGAACCACTTAAGATATTAAAATGCAAATTGTTTCAGTACTAGAATACACCGACTTTTTTAAAACCAATAACATCCTCTCCGCCCCTCCACAGGCCTCCAGTCCCGGCTCAGTCTACTCCTCCACCGGCCCCTCCAACAGCCTGACGTGGGGTACCACCTTCAGCAGCTCCTCCGCCCAGAGCAGAGAGAGCACGCTGGGCGGGCACGGCGGGACAGGCAGCAGCATGGGATACCCCTCCGTCAGCAGCATGCACACCAGCAGCGAGTCCATCGACATGAGCCTGGGCAGCGCCGGCCATGGGACGCACAGGGAGGACACCCTGTCTGCTCTGGGCCGCGCCGGCAGCGTCAAGACCGGCATGTCTGAGAGGTGAGGAACCCAGAAAAGTGGGGAATAATTGGGAAGAAAAACTAAAATTGGAAAGATTTAATTTTTTCTTTTAGAGGTCATATAGTATTATTTCTTTAACACTTCTAATTCATTGCATTTCAGAGGTAAATATTACTAGTTATTTTGCAAAACATACAATCAGTTTATAAAGTAGAAGTCCTTTTAAAGATTAAGTAATCCGACAATTTATAAAAGTAGTTCAAATGAGCTTCACCTCAACCAACTGAAACATTAAAATGCTGCTTACACTTTAATGCATCTGTAATAATAATCCTCTAGAAAAATAAGTGTATAATATAGCTTTGAAAGGGGTCATTCTTGATTTTCTTAATTAAGTACATTTTGCTACTTATAATGGATATTTTTTTACTTTTTGATATTGATTCTGTCACTTAAGGATATAAATACTTAATCGCTGACAATATTAAAATTCTGCTCAGTTCTGACATAACTAATTCCTTTTAAAAGTCCCATGGCATGAATATTTCACTTTGAGGTTTTTTAACATTAGTATGCATTCCCCCAACCTGTCTATGGTCCCCAGTAGCTAGAAATGGTGACAGGTGTAAACCAAGCCTGGGGTATCTTGCTCTGCTTTTGAGAAAATGAAAGCGCAGATGGGCCAATCTGGAGTCTGGCCCCCTATGACCTCATAAGGGGGCAAGGTAACCTCCCCTTTCTCTGCTTTGCCCGCCCAGAGAATTTGGCCCACCCATGAGAGAGAGAGAGAGAGAGAGAGAGAGACATCATGGCTTTCAAACGAGCAAAGTGGCAGTTGGTCAAGGCCAAATTATGTACAAAACTTCCGCCGTGGCAAGGTGTCGCTTCTTGTTTGTTGTTCTGTCCTTCGCTCAAGCAGAGAAACAAAACCCTGTGGCGTCCTCAGTCAACTACACAGTAATTGTGGTCATTGTAGCAGATTCCATCCTGACAGGTTGACTGCGTAATGTGACAGGAATGTCTCAGAGGAAACTTAATAGCATCTGCAGTCGAAGCTTTGAGGCTATGACATCACCTTCCGTCCTCACTGTGTTTTCTTATTAACTTCATTGGTGAAGTATTTCGCAGTTGACCTGTTCTGAAGGATTCACTTTATTCTCTAAAACTTTCTTTCTCTGTGTCTGTTGTGCGTTTTCCTTCATGTCCTCCATCAGTCCCCTCTCCTCCCCCTCCGCTAGCCCTATATTCAGCCGAAACACGCTACCTCGGAAGCAGGACAGGTAAATGTACCTGTGTGCAGCTGTGGAGGTTCCTAGTAAACCACCGCCTGCTGCCACACAGAGAGCATCACATAGAACCAGAGAGAAGCTCTGCGGTAGCTTGTTGTTTTTTTGTGCGTAGGTGTGTCGCTCTGTGTGGTAGTTTGTGGTTATTTGTAGGACCTCTAGCTCCTGTATGAATGGGAATTTATGAGCGAGTGTAAATGTGAAGTTGTCTGTGTGGATGTTGGCAGCTTCACTGTTTTTGTTTGCCGTGCTCACATGCTGCCACCTTGTGGTAGAGTTTGTATGTGCGTTTACCCAATAGCATGGGCATAGAGTGTTTATCATTGATTTTATACTGCAAAAATGTCAAAGAATGTTTTACTATTTCCCTAAAAGTCTTATTTTCTGCAAAGAATTAAAATATTAAGCCAGTACGATGAATTCATAAAAACCTTTAGTATTTAGTATTTATTTATTCCTGTGTGGCCTTTGTCTTCTTTTTTGTGAAAAGTTGAGTTTTTTCAGTTGTTAAGAAAAGAGAGAGCAAAAGAACTGAGTAAAAACCCAGTATAACATGGCAAGATTTATTTGCAGTGTTTAAGTTGGGATGTACTAGTAACAATAAGAACATATAGATATATTTTCAGGTTAAAAATAGCATTAGGTAGTCTTTAAGAGATGCAGCTACTTGTTTCCTTGCCTCCTTTGCTTTGCTCCTCTGAAGTGTTTCTCTCCTACAGCGGGCTACACTGTGGTAGAAACACTCTGCCTAAGAAAGGACTCAGGTACTAACTGCACTTCTTGCTGGATAATTGCCATTACACACTGATTCACCATATTGTCTACTGTCTTTCTTTTATTTCTGAGTCTACATTCACTCTTAGGGGCTTGTGCTAACGCTTAAAAAAAGAAGCTTTTGACGTTTCTGTTTGGCACTTGGCACATGTGTTGTTGTGTTGTGCTTCAGTGACGAGGCATGTCACTTTGTCGTGGTAAAAAGCTGTGTTGTGCTGTAGCGGGCCTGATTTTGGGGTTCAAATTTCTTTGGCTTGTTTTCTGCTTTTTTCCTCTAGTTTATGTTGCTCACAGCTGAGAATCAGTCTATGTTCACGCTGTTGTAATTTGCTGTTTCAGAATCCTGTCAGATCCCAGCTACTAATCTGGCTGCTTAAGAGAAAAAAATCCACCTCACTGATTGTAAAAAGTCATACAAATCAGATTCACCTCGTCCTGTAAAAACACAAAATTCACACTGCACCTGTTCTGTTTCGTGTCCTTGCCTCTGCTTGAATCTTTTCTTTGACTTCCTGTAGGTATGGCCCGTCCGCACAGCTGCGAAGCCACGAGGAGGCCCGTGATTGGCTGCGCTCCCACTCCACCAGCGGACTGCAGGAATCAGTCGGTAACTCCCCGTTCTCCCCCAGCTCCAGCATCACCTCACCCTCCGGCACTCGCTTCAACTTCGGACAGCTCGGTGTGCCACACACACACACACACACACACACACACACACACACACACACACACACACACACACAAACTCTCCACAACGCTCCATGTGTATTTACTTCAATCACACAGTACATTTGTTCTCCGTTGGTTAAGACGAATATAAATTAAAACAACATTCATCATCACACCATCAAACTGTTGACAATTACGAGGTTGTAGTTTTTAGCAGAGAGAAACTCAACCTGATTTAGCATCTATTTGATACACATGGCTTAAGTCATATTCTGAATATTATCAGTGGATTGACGGAAAATTGATCAATCATTCAACACATACTGTACTGTAGAAAGCAAAAATGCCAAAAATTCTTTGGATTCAGCCTCTCAAATGAGAGAAGTTGTTGCTTGTCTCTGTTTTATATCTAACTGTAAACTGAATGTCTTTGGATCTGGGGATTGTGGTGGACAAAACCAAAAAACAATCTGATGGTGTGTTACCTTAGACCGGGACATTCTAATTGTCATTTTCACACAGTTTTTGCTGACTAAGCAAAAAAAAACAAAATATGCCAATGATGAAAAGAAATCCTCACTTGACATTTCATATGTCATTTTCATAGCATCCAGCCCGACCTCGGCAGCTCAGATCAGCCTTGCCGGTATGCGCAACAACAGCCTGACCAATCAGGACGGCTCCTATGAGCCGTGCAGCGACAACCGACTGAGAAACTCCTGCATGTCGCTTGACGAGAAAACTCGCACCATGAGTCGATCGGGCTCCTTCAGGGACGGCTTTGAGGAAGGTAAGTGGAGACAAGAGAAAGATGGATGAATATTCATTGACTCTGTGTGAGTCCTGGCCCTGGTCTTCAGATGTTTGGTGTAATCTGTAATTACAGTGTAATCCTTTTCCAAAACCTGCGTTCCCCCCATCTCTCTATGACTCTGAAGCCTCCCCTTCCTCATTCCACATCCCCGTGCCAAAAGAATTATTATTCTATTTGTTTAAAGAACATTAGAAAGGATTACAACCGCACCTCTAAGAAAAGCCCTTCATCCCCTTAGAAATCCATAATCAGCTTTGGTGCCACTTTGTTTTTTTCATACGCTTGTTTATTGGGAGACGTACCCAGCCGTGCTTTTCCCACCAGCAGGCAGACTCCCCGCATGGGCAAGGTTGCTGTGCTGCTCAATCCTCAGAGCCATAGAAACACAGCGCTTTGAATTAGACGAACTAAGTGAGACTGGGAGTAGTCGTATTATTGTGTTGAAAATGGTTCCCTTAATGGAAAAAACTGCCTTTAACACTTAAATAATGTTAAATAGCCACAGTTGGTCACGAACCTGTATTTCAGCAAACTGCAATATAAAAATAAATGCTAATGCAATGCAAACCATTCACTACAAATTAATGCAGCCAGAAGCCATTTACTATTAAAATGCTCACGGCTCACTTTTTCAAGGTGACAAAACTGTGTAACCAACAGGTTCTTCTGTCAACTTCTGTCAAGGTTGTATAAAGGAATTCTGGAGAATGTATTTAATGGGTGACTGTTGGAAAAACCTCACAGATCAATATCACAGACTGATGTAAAAAAGACAAGAGACGGGCTAAGAGTTGGACAGCAAATCCAGTGACACTGAAACTGGTTTTGTAAATGCACCCCGGGGGAATCAGCTGTGAGTTTTCTTTAAGAAATCTGGTAAATCTTGACTTCAACTTAAAAGCTTAGGAAACATCCTTTTAGAATCAGGATGTAGTATGTGTGTATAGGGCTGGTGTATCATATGACTGATTTCACAGGGCAATCAAAATAAACACACTGAATGCTAAAAGAGGTTACTCATAACAAACACCCTTCAACATCAATATGTCCACATTGTAAAAACCAGAAAATGCAAACTTCAAAAAAACAGTAATATCTCAAACGAGACTAGTTGCTTCCCGTCAAACGGCTATAAATCGTACAGCCGACTTTAAAAGACATTTGTCCCAAGCAAATGCATGTTGAGCTTTTCCCAACATTGTGACGCTACTATGCAAATGCACAGGTAGCACACACCAAATTTGCACATGCACAATTACACAAGCACAAACTTATAATTATTGCACCTTGTCATCCCTTTCAGGAGGAGATAATTACAGGGATCACAGTGAGAAGCATGAGAGAGATGTGATAACATACAAAAACCATTGCTTTCTCTGTCTTTGTTTGGGAGTTGGATTGCAGTGTGTAGGTCTGCGAGGACATGCGGTTTGTGTACATGTATATGTTGCTGAGGTGTAGAGTTACCTGACCGTTGTTAGATTGGCAGGACAAAAGTCACATCATCCACCCAACACTTTGTCAGACCTGTCCTGTGTGAGAGCTACACCACCATACACTGTCACTTCATCCCCTTCACCCGCACCCTCCCCACACCTGCTCAACTTCTCCTTATGTCTGTAGACACCATATTTTACAATGAAAATGTGTTTACAGGTTACGTAGTTCTCTCTGCTCAAAAATTATAAATTGAGATTAATGGTGTTTACATAAGTAATTTTCATGGATTAAAATGATCTTTATTTTTTTTTTCTTCTCACAAATCAATTAACAATTCTAATTTTATTTTACTGTTACAGTTTCACAGAATATTATAAAGAAAGTATAGAAAGTCCAGATTCTCAAAGGTAACACTGTAAACGGTGACATATACGCATGCACCATCAACAAAAATGTCACATTGGCAGAAATGCTGAAGAGCCAGAAATCTGAACAATTCTGAGGATTGTCAGTTTGTAGGAGAGAGTACAACTCTTTCTATTCGGTAAAAACTGGATTTAACAGAAACGGGAAAGTAGCATATTTTCCCAAAATCAACACCAACTCTGTCCAATGGCAGGCCAACTTGGTAGCAGTTATATAATGATATCTCATTATAAGGTAACACACGGTCATATCACAATAACATACTACAGTAATTATTGTCCAACCCACATACAAAGAAATGAAAGTCATCCCTCAAAAAAACATCTAACATGTCAAACATGACAAATCGATATATTGCTTTATCTATAAATGTATTTTCCAGTCATTCTTGCAACTCTAATCCATTCAGGTCTAAAAACAATGAGTAAAGTTTAAAAGATCTTACATAAATTGATTGGTGTGATTAAACCAGACATCAAGTAACTATTCTCCTTTTCATGTGGCTCCCAGCAGCACACCTCGCTGTCTAGACCAAATTAAGATAAAAGTGTGTCCTCAGTAAACTGTCTGTTTCTTCCAAGAAGAGAATGAATGAATAAATTAATGCATCTGCTGGGATCAGCCCAACCTCTGTGTGTGGTTGATGACATCATGCTGCTGATCCCTTCTGATCTGCTCCTAGGCAGGGAACAGTGCTGGCGTTGTGTCCCGGCCTCTCATGTGTGATTAGTGGCTGAGTCATTAGCAGAGTAATGCTCAGGCTGTCATTAGTTACGCCAAAGTCCAACTGTAACGTGTAGGCGTTTCATCTTTATGGCTGCAGAGCTGCAGTCATTATGTCCCAGGAGGAGGCGGGAAGATGGGTCGGGGCGGGTTGGAGGAACTGGTAACACTGGGAGGAACAGTGTTGGGTGGGCAGGGTTGGATCGGAGTGGGTGGTTTGTGTGGGGTATGTTGATAATCACGGTACTGTTGTGTGTACAGATGTACTTTTTAATCTCCACTTTTGCTTGTGGTTTTTGTCTCTTCAGTTCATGGATCATCCCTGTCTCTGGTCTCCAGCACGTCTTCCATTTACTCCACAGTGAGTACACAAAACGTCCACTGGAAATGAATGGTTTCTCCTGGTGCATATTATACCTTTAAAACTGATCTATTAGTTCTATCATTACATTTTGTTTCAACATTACATAGTTTGTCCACTATAAAATGTTCCTCTCAGGACATGTCTCGGTCACAACCTTTTAATAATAAAATTTTTTAGTGAAGTGTAGTCTCTCGGGGCTCTTGGTGGCCCAGGGATGAGGCCACATACCATGTAACCGCATGGCCCTGGTTTAATTCTGACTGGGATCTTTACTGCATATCATACCCTTGTTTTCCTCATATGTTCTGCCTCCTTCTCCACTGTAAATGGTGGTAATAAAGGCAACCCCCCCCCCCCAAAAAAAAAGTCAAACGTCGAAAACTATCAGCTCTATTATTCAATGCGGAAAGAGAGAAAACAAAACACTACTCTTTATAATTATTGCATCATCTTGTATTAGACAGTCTTTGCAAAGCAGCAAGTGTACTAGTTTAGATCGCTCCACAGTTCATGTGGAAACCAGAGATTTTGCTATTGCCAACAGAATGTAATATTGAAAATTTGAGTTGGCAGTACGCTGTTACACATTTATCCTCTAATCTATCCAGATATTTGACTCAAACACCCTGTGAGAAAAATGCCTTGCTGTAATCACACAGGCAAACTTGGGACAGCCCACATGTTCACAGAGTAGCCAATCAGAGCCTTGTCTTCACTGCTCCTCCCTCTGTGGGCTGGTTAACTCACCTGGGCAGGTGTAGCAGAGAAACTCTCAAACAATTGAATGTCTCCTCCGCGCTGGCTTGTCCGTTGAGCCAGAGAACCACAGGTTTGCAATCAAAGAGTGGAGGAGAGTGGAGGCAAAAATGATGGCGACGTTATCCCTGGCGGGCACCATCACATCCTGGCAACAAACGGTAGGGATGAGGAGGACTGTAGAGTGCAGGAGTACTTCACTCTGCTTTTTTATTTTGCTCTGTTGAGTGTGAGATACAGCTGTAAGTCAAACATATAATTACCCAGAACATATAATCGCAGATACTTTATGGAATTTTTATTTCTTTATCAGTAAAGCAGACATTTTTGACAGCATTTTCATACCTGAAAAAGTAATTTAACACTTGGGAATTCCACAACATCAAAAAAATTAATTAATTTTGCAATTTATTTCCGACTTTACTTTAGTTTTCCCTCAGATTTCTTTTTCATTTTGTCTTTTGCTTGTGTGTACACATTAATTGCCATGATGTTGATAGCTCATGGGGTTGTTTTTGTTTGTGAAGTCTGGTCCCGGATTTGGCATCAGAGTGAGATCTCTGTGCTTTGTCCAAGACACACAGGCTGCTGTGTGTGTGTGTGTGTGAGTGTGAGAGAGAGAGACTGGCAGCTCTGTTTGGGTGGTAAGACCATTTGTGGACGGATGCCACTTTGTAAAGCATCCACTCATGCCGCAGAACACATGTGCTTTACACACTGCCTAATACATGCACAGACACATTAGACTGTTGAAACCTGTTTTAGTGGTTGGTAGGTGGAACCACATGAAAAACCATTAATTATCAGATGTTCTGCTTTGTTGCGTTACACAACTGCTGTGTTCAGGCTTCCCACAGGCCTTAAAAATACTGATTGTGGATTAACAAAAAACCTTTAACAAATAAAAAGCAGCCAGAGAGCACATACCTCCACCAAAGCTTAACAATCCTCTAAATGTGTTATTTTATAATATTAGCAAATGTCAAGAAACTATAATGCATCTAGTGATAAATTATCATGGGATAAAAGAGCCAGATGTGTTTTGAGTTTACAAAGCAAATGCAGAATTTCGTAGTGGAACTGTTATAAAATAAAATCCTGAAATAAATCCTGTTTATGCATGAGAATATGAGCACTTGCTCTTTGTCCCATGACTTCCAAGTTTAGTTTAAATAATTGTTAATTTTGGAAATGAGCTTTTGAAATATCCTGCTAATAAAACAAACAAGCCGGACCAATAATATAAACTCTCTGGTGAGTGCAATACAGCTGAAATAATAATAATAAATGGATAGCCTTAAAGGTATAACATTCTTTCAAAATAATCATCAAATCTATCAGTCTTACCTGATAACAGCTTCTTTCAAATTATTCTGATGACACATTTTTGTAGGAAACGTAGACCATCATTGTGCTGTTCTTGATACTACCATTGGATGGCGCCAAAATAAAAACCTTTAAATTCTGCACATAAACTCACATCAAACTTCAGCTGACATCAGTCTTTTAGCAACAAATGAACTCATTTTGAGTTCACTGTCAACTGACCTCTAACTATAAATAAGCTGTAAAAAATAGCTTGCATCAGGTTAAAAGAAATGCAGTTTAAGCGCCCGGTGCAGCATATTTACATGTAAATGTGGGTGTTGCACGTTTGACTGTTTTTGTGAACAACAGCAGCCGGTTGTGTTTGTGCAAGCCTTTGTTTTGCTTGCTCTCATGCTGTACAGTATGTATTTACCTACCTATTTTTTCTTACTATTGTTCTGTGGGCAGGCTATGGAGACAATGTGATTCTCTCTCTCTCACACACACACACACACACACACACACACACACACACACAGATGAGTGCAATGCCTTCAGGACGATATCTCTGCTTTCCAGACATATTACACCAGACAATCTTCTCCACAGTTTACACAGCTCATCTCAATGGAGCTTTAAAATCAAACAGGAGCCAGGACATGTGCATGGTCTGACCACCACCAGCTTCAACTGCTCTTCTTATTCATTAAAACATGTCAGAATTCAGTCAGCACATCCTCTAATGATTTCTCTTCTTCTGATGTTTGTTTTTACAGAATGAGGAGAAGTCTCAGTCGGAGGTAAGCTTCAGTCCACCCACAGCTCTTCTATCCTGTGTTTTCTCAGCTCTTTAATTTTCTATGTACAGTGGCTGGACTTGTTGGAACATGGGGGCGTTTTCACAGTTGTATCTAGTTACACATGTAACTGTATTGTGACTGACCCTGTAACAGGCTCTTGTTCCTTTTTCGAACACCTGTGTATACCTGTACTGTATTGTGCTCTTTTACGCATTAACTGACTGTGTTTCATCTCTTAACCTGAACATATCAGAGCTCCAATCTGGGAGCCTCCCTCATTTGTTTTGCTACAGTTTTTATTTTCTTTATGTGGCTTAATGCGTGTGTATGTGTGCTGTGTATGCTTTTATGGAGCATGCTTTTGTCTTGGTGCTTTTTTGATGTCATGCTTTTTTGTGTCGTTAGATCCGCAAGCTGCGCCGGGAGCTGGATGCCTCCCAGGAAAAGGTTTCCGCCCTGACGACGCAGCTCAGTGCCAACGTAAGTGAGCAAGCACGTAAACACAGACACACAGACACGCATGCACGCTCACTCACTCACTCACTCTCTCACTCACTCACTCCTTTGCAAACCTTCCAGTGTATACCGTGCCACAAATCATATCAATTTTATGCTCATTTAAAACCCATTTTTTGGTTATTATCAGCAAAGGCTGTACAGCATGTAGCAAAATACAGTAAGGAAAACAAAATCACTAAAATAATGGTGTGCTTTTGTCTATAAACATATCATTTCAGAAAATGTGCTGTGACTTGAAACAGACTTAAATTGATGTTGTTTTGCCAGACTTAACTGTAAAAAAGATGTGAAATTTGGCACGCTGTCTCTCTCAAGCACCCAAATTCACGCAAGTACATTTTGTGATATTCATCAAATACGGAACAGATAGCTCCCACCGAGCACTTTACTCCCAGAGGGTGTAATTTTACATCTGGCAGAACCATCAGAAAATCTCTTAAAGCGTCTCCAGACACGATCCTTTCTGCCACACTACCTTCTGCATTGCACAAGTCTTGCTATGCTTCGCTTGTAATCTGCTACCTAAGTTGGTGCACGCTGGTGGTTTATCTGTGGATTAGAGATATGGAAGGAAGGCAGCGGTGTTTCCTGCAGAAAGTCAAGTCTCAGCACACTGCTGAGGGACAGTCGCAGATGTGGACTGAAGATTTACAGCTAATGACGCCTGGATACAAGAAGGTGCAGTGTGGGTGTTAAAAGACAAACACAGACAGAAAATAGAGGAGTTGATAGTGGGGGGTCATGAGGTGGCGACGTAGATGCTTTTCAAATATTTGATCATGCGCCGCAGAGAGAGGATGAATTATCTCTGCACGCCTTGAAGCCCCTGAGGCTGAGAATCTAAGAACACCCATTGCATCAAAAAGGCTTGAATCAGACATCAGTCACAACACCTTACGCAACTCTTTCACACACTTCTTACACGCATCATTTATATTTATACAATCTGATATAATAAAGTGGTGCGCTTAAACCAGAAACAACTGCAGCATTGCTCTTAAAGTGAAGAGTTTTGAAATCTTTTAGTGCTTATTTGTTGTATGAGTTCAATTACCCCTGTAATCTTTTATTTTCCTTTGACATGCAAAGTTTGTTTGAATTCTGTTTGTTTTACTTGTTTGCACCCAGACCTTACAACCGGGTCTGAAGCTTCCCATGTTTTTGTCCCTTTGTCAGAAAGTCAAGTCAATTTATTCTCAGTCACAAACCCGTTAAAATCAAGTTAATCACCCAAACTATGGTAAAAAAGAGGCTTACCAGAAACTGACTTGATGTTGTCGTCAGGAGTGTTTTTGGTTTGGCTTCAGTGTTTGTTGTGTGAGAACCTGCCCAAGGCTGACCTACAGGGGGAAGAATCATTTATCACAGGGTGTTATTCATTTGCACTGGGTATGTCCTCAGTTTGGTAAGAAGATTAGTCTTCTGATGTCATTTTTGTGTTTTAACCCAAAGGTTGAAGCAGATGTGTTGAAAGCTCTCGGTTTCTCAGATGAAGACTGTTTAGATCCGTTTTCTCAGCTGAAGGTCTCTGCTGGTTATTGCTCAGTCAAGATGTTTTCATTTCCTCTTACTCTTCACATTCACTAAGCCATAAGCAGTCAAATTAGCTCTCTGCAGTTGGTATTTTTAGCTGTATGGTCAGGGAATGAGCATCTAGCTAACTTCTTTTCCGTGGCTTTCAGTGGGGGAAACTGCTTAGATGTCTTTTAAAGCTGGAAGGAGATTTTGACTCCTGTCAGTGTGTGTTTGTTAGCCAAATATGTGTATGTTCAAATGTTGCTTTAGTTGTGCAACAGAAAACTCAGATTGGACACATAGTCTAGCTAGCTGTCTGGATTTACCCTGCAGAGATCTGAGGAACAGTTAACCATAGTCCTCATAAAGCTTACAGTTCCAACACAAAGAAAGCGGAAGGAGACGGGACATCCGGCTGAAATGAGTGGCGGCATCTAAACAATCCCGGAAGAGAAATGTTATCAATTTAGACTAGAGGAGGTTTGAGCTCTACAGGCTTCCCGGTTTACATTTTGCACAACTTGTTTGTTTCTCCCACAGGCTCACCTGGTGGCAGCGTTTGAACAGAGTCTGGGCAACATGACTATCAGACTGAAGAGTCTCACACTGACAGCAGAGCAGAAGGTAAGAACAGACTGCACTAATCCAAGTGCACATTCAAAGTCACTGCAGTGGACTTGTTGGTTTGATCCTATTGTAATTTCCTCTGTGTAGGACTCTGAGCTGAATGAGTTGAGGAAGACCATCGAGTTGCTGAAGAAGCAGAACGCTGTTGCTCAGGCGGCCATCAATGGAGTCATCAACACACCTGAACTCACGCCGAAAGGGGACAGGACAGGTATGGCAAACACTACGCAAAGCAGGGATATTTGAAGGCCAAAGTTAACATTTATAGACTTTTGTGCCAACATTTGAGACCTTGAATATAGTAATCTAAAGAAATATAATGAGGTTTTTTTCACTAAATATTACTCATCAGAATAGGTACAAGATGTTCTTCTGCACTCTTGTATCACAGTGGGGGACAGGTATTTTACAAAATAGGATCCCACAATCTGTCTGAACCAGAAAGCATCTTGCTATTGATAAACATTTCGATGTGTTGAGTATCTTAATTCATCAATAAATTGTTGGAGTTGTGAGCTCCAGGCGTTGTGTGGCACACATTTTATGTAATGCTCTTGTCAGAACAGAACATCTTCTGACACTGTAAGTGAGCAATCTCTTTTAGGGTAATGAGCACATAAAAAGCTGGATAATGCACTCCACCTATTCAATAATCTGGCCAATTTCTGTAGTCAAAGTAGGAAAACATCTCAAGTCAGAAGTGAACAGCACTGACAAGGTGGATACTTGATATTTAATAAATTATTATATTTCAGCCTAATATTTGACAAACCCATACAAGTCCTGCTTCTGCCTGTCTCTCCTATAGCTGGCAGTAACGGCAGTTCACAGCAGCAGCAGAATCAGCAGCCAGACCTGCGCATCAGGAGGCAGCACTCCTCCGACAGCGTCAGCAGCGTCGCCAGCGCAACCAGCCACTCCAGCGTGGGCTCCAACATGGACAACGACGCAAAAAACAAGAAGAAGAATAAGAAGAACTGGGTAAGATGCTAAGACTCTTAAAAAGGATGCATCTAAAGATTGACTTACTAACAAGCAGCCAGCCGGGACTCATGGTTTGTTTTTGTCTTTGTCTTTGTGCATTCTCATGTTGGGTTTCTCCTCTTTAGGCATCTTTCACTGGGGAAAAGGTGAATACACTTAGGATTTTCATAAGCCCAGTCCTGTTGGATACCAAGAAATGATTTGATTTAGTGATTTGCAGATCAAAAAAACTGGGCTAAATCTGTAGTAGTAGTCGTGTCTTAACCTGCAAAGTACCACATCAGTGTTTACTAACTAGTGTCTAGTCCTAGTGTCAGGTCATATTGGATTTCAACTAGTGATCATACAATAAACCATCTTACATACTTTCATTCACAACTTATAATGAAAGTTTTTTTTTTTGTTGTTTAAAGGTGTTTTTGTGCACCGGAGGACAAGTCATAGATGATGACGTACGCACTTTTTTTTTTTCCCCTCTATTGTCGCGTAGACTGAAACGATGTTGTGTTATGACGCCTGTGGTTGTCACTCCCTGATTCTGATGTTAAAATTTCAGAAAGAAGTTGTGGTGTCGTGCTCTGTGGTAGCAGTTAAAAGGTGTGAGTTTGTGTCGAGTTTCCTGATTTAGGTCACAGTAATAATAAAGAAGGCACCTCGTGTGTGTGTGTGTGTGTGTGTGTGTGTGTGTGTGTGTGTGTGTGTGTGTGTGGATGTGTGGATGTGTGGATGTGCTTCCAGCTGTCAGTTTGTGTAGATGAGACCCCACAGGAGGCTCCTCCATGCAGGTGCTCACACAGTGTATGTGATGTGGCATGTATAGGGGCAGTGTGTGTGTTGGAGAGTATATAATGGATTATGAAAGACCTTGTTTCATGGTGGTTGTGATGTAGCATTAGCTTGCAGCTGCAGCAAAAAATGAATGAATCAGCTTCGGTCCTGTAGGGGCCTCTAGTTTAATCTATGTCCCTCCATAACACATTAATACACCCATATGAACATGCGCTGTTTTGTCTCTCTGTCTTCCTTTGCTTCGCTTCATGTGGCAGGTCTATGAGGTAAGAGTGGTACGCTGTGTGAAATGAAAGAACAAAGCTGCCTAACCCCTGCACTTTTTCTAGGTTACTAACCTCTGTCCTTTTCCTCCTGTCTCTGTTGCTACCGTAGTGCCTGTCCTCTCCTCCCCAACACTGCTTCTCCCTGAAAACTGCTCTTATGACACTTGAGCCATGCCTTGAAAGGAAAAATCCATCAGAACATTACTTTTTACACTGCCACAAACAGGGTATTAGGGATATAGCTTGTGTCTTTTGATCCATTTTGTGATGGGCTTTTGTATAAGTGGCCAAAGACTATTGACGTGACATAATGTTGAGATGTCTTCAATGCAGCTACAAAGACAAAAAATCCCAAACAATGTCCCTAAAAAAATCCTCGTAACACCAATTTTTATTAATCCTACAGAGAACTAAATATTGTAGAAAAGGCACTGAGGCCAATTTCTACAACAAAGTAAGAATGCTGTGTAGCACAGCTTGCAGATGTGTGAATCTGTCTTTAGAAAGTGTGTTATCACAATAATTCTGTCTTCCTACATAAATTCAGAACAGAGGCCATTTCTCAAGAGATTGTTGAAAAGCTTGAACAAGGGCATAGCTGACTAAAGTAGAAGAAGAGTGTCAAGTATACACGGTGGATTTCTCTTTTAAACACAAACTCGTGCTCAAACAATATGAGGACACGGGTCTTACCTAAAAGTTTACATGTAGTTTGAATATGGCTCATCGGTTTTGTTTTTTACAGGGTAATTATATAGATTTACAACTTAGAAAAAATTGCTTGCATTGTTTTAGCAAATGAGGAGACAATGCACATGATGTTGCTCTTTATGCAGGTTTACAAAAATGAGAAATGATTTAGCAACAGAGGGATTGAGGTGCAAATTATATTCTAAATATCTAATTTTCAGTGTAAACATTCACACATCAGTCTTGTTTAGGTGTCCAAAAATCTGAATTCTGTCTCCCAAAATAAACTCAACACTGTCACCTGCTCGCCTTGCAATTTCTCATTTTATACATTGAGAAAAAATAATTTTAATCCAGATAAACTCTAATTCTGAGTTTCACCATATTTTAATATAGAAAACTCCAGACTTTTAAAATCAATTAAAAACAAAAACAATGAGCCATAGGTAGAAATTAGTACCTGTAATTCCCTTTCCTCCCTTTGACTCACTTGCACTTTTTCACAGCAGTTTTCCTCCACTTTCCTTCATCACACTCCTCCTCTCCCTCTCAGCCTTGTATCTTTGGGAGTGTGTCCCTCGCCTGCTCACCCTGTCTCTATACTTCTCTGTTTTGTACCTGCAGCTGCGAAGCTCCTTCAAACAAGCGTTCAGTAAGAAGAAATCTCCCAAGTCGGCCTCTTCTCACTCTGACATTGAGGAGATGACGGACTCGTCGCTGCCGTCCTCCCCTAAGCTGCCCCACAACGGCACCACAGCCTCCAGCCACATGCTCAGGAACACACACTCCAGCTCGCTGTACGTAGACATCATCATCTGTATGTGATTGCAGGATTATTTGGGCTATACTGTAGCGTATCCTATACAACAGGGCTTCTCAAAGTCCAGACCAAGTCCATCTGCACCCAGCCCATGACACGTGTTATGGATACTATACCTCATGATGTATAGCATTTTTCTATTTTTAAATACATTTTCTAATTAATACATTTTAAGTGACTATGAATATACACTAGTTATATACATTGACCAGCAAAACCGAGCACTCAACTTAAATGTATGATGCTTAAAAGTTAAAAGTGAGTTCCTTTGTTCCTGAGTTCTGACCTTAAATAAAAATCAAATATGGACCTTTGAGTAATAAGTATGAGAACCGCTGCTATACAATCATATTCAAATAAAGTATTGTCTGTTTGTGAAATCGTTCAAACAATACAGATGGGAAAACAACCAAACTTTGCTTAAATCATATCTCATGTCACTAAACTGTGTGTGTGTGTGTGTGTGTGTGTGTGTGTGTGTGTGTGTGTGTGTGTGTGTGTGTGTGTGTGTGTGTGTGTGTGTGTGTGTGTGTGTGTGTGTGTGTGTGTGTGTGTGTGTGTGTGTGTGTGTGTGTGTGTGTGTGTGTGTGTGTGTGTGTGTGTGTGTGTGTGTGTGTACAAAGATTATCTGAGTGTTTGGACAGCGAGGCGGAGACGGTGATGCAGCTGCGTAGTGAGCTCAGGGAGAAGGAGATGAAACTGACCGATATCCGCCTTGAGGCTCTCAGCTCTGCTCATCAGCTGGACCAGCTCCGGGAGGCCATGAACCGCATGCAGGTCTGCACACGCAACACACACACTCAAATAGAAGAATTTAGAGAACTTTACATCAAAGGGTTAATCAGCACTGATACATTTCTACACGGCTTTCTGTGAGTTGAAACTCATGTTGCACTTCTGGCCACAACCCAGTCAGTGTGCCTGCCTCAAGTGCAGCAACAGTTTTTGTTGTTTTATATTTGAGTTTCATTTTATTTACCCATGTAACACTCACTTATAATAATACAATGAACAATAAATATCAAAATGAACCAAAAGAAATATAAGATTTTCTTAGTTGAATTTTGATAGATGAACAGTGTTATTCTTCTGCAAAGCTATTTTATTCCCCCCAAAAAAGCTCATTTTAGTTTTATTTTGAGAACTAGTTGGTCTAATTGGGGTGATATAATCAGTTAAATCAATTTTTAACTCTACAACAATATCTGACATACAGTTTCCACTGGAATTTTAAAGGAGACATTTAAGCACTCAACCAACATGTACAGGTAATGACTAACATAGATTGGCCTGAAGGGGGAATTCATTTGAATGTTTTATGTGAGCTTACCTCATTTGTGTGTGTCTGCAGGTGGAGATTGGGAAGCTGAAGGTGGAGAATGACCGTCTGAAGGTGGAGAATCAGGGCAGCAGGATGGGGTCCCAGGCCTCCATCTCTTCCTCTCCTCCCCCTCACACACACAGCCAGGCCCAGGGGCCGGGGCTCTCCCAGCACAGTCTCAACCTCACCACCAGCGAGTCCACCAGCCTGGGTAAGACAGAGCTGATGCCACAGGACCTACACAGTTCCTGGTAGATTTATAAGAGACACTGAATGGGCCTTGACTGAATGGGCCTCGACCCCATGTCACCAGTTTGGGACACCCGGTGTAACAGCCATTTTCATTTGTTTTGGGTGTGGGACACAAATTGCCCACTAGTGTCACTAGTGTGCTTTGAGTGATGTCTATTTAGGTCGGAACCTTTCAACAGGTAACAGGGTGCGGTTAATTGGAGGAGCACAAATAGTTTATGACCTCATCAAATTACCACAAACCACAACACTCATGTGAATGTGTAAATGTTTGTTGATAGAGCTTAATGGACACATGGATTCTTGCACGTTCATTTGAAGAACATTGTGATCAATAAATGTCCATCAAAACGTAACGATGACTATTGGAGTCTGTGATTTCAGCAGTAGGCTACGGAGCGGTGTAAGTTAGAAGAGCGCGTGTCTGTGTACCAGCCCCTCAGTGGCTTTAAATTTTTAGGCTTATCCATAATACGCAGTATAAAATTGTCTTTTTTCTATAACTACATTCTTTATAAATGGGTTAGCAGAGATTTAAGTTTCTGTCAGTAGCACAAGTTTCTGACAGTCAGTGTGCCCAGATGACATATCTGTCAGACAGTGAAAAGTACATACACTAAAGTAACTTGATCACTGTCGGCTTCATGCAGTGACTTGATTTCTTAAAAGAAAACACAAAAACATTTGACTGATTTATGTTAGCCGTTGACATTTGCATTTTTCATGGGAAACTGACTTTGCTCTGCCTTCCTGTCAGACATGCTGCTGGACGACACCGGCGGAGAGGGAGGGATGAGGAAGGAGGGGCGACACGTAAAGATGGTTGTCAGCCTGGACAAGGACAGCAAGTGGGGAGAGGTGAGACCTGTTTGACAAGTTCAACTCTAACTGTTTTTGTTGTTGGACCTTAAGGCTCTAAAACCAGTTGTGTTTTTCCATCACAGGAGGGCCGGCCTCGTCATTTTCTGATTGGGTGCATCGGTGTGAGTGGTAAAACCAAATGGGATGTCCTTGATGGTGTGGTCCGGCGCCTTTTCAAGGTAAACAGGAATAACCGCAATACAGATAACAAGACGAAGCATTGAAGAAGCATCTCAGCATCAGTGTTGTTTAAAGACAGTTTAAAGGTTGATTTTTATGTTTTAATGTTTAAGTATTGACAGTCAGGTTTTCTACTATAACACTAAATGCATACAGCTTTTAAAAAATAACTATTAACTCAATCACACTTAAATGTGCTTCTGTTCAGCAAAAACATTTTCATTTAGAACCAGAAAAAGCCTTTTAGCTTCTTCAGAAACTTAACAAAAACATCCATTAAATGCTGAGACTTTGTGTCTGACAGGAGTACATCACCCATGTGGACCCAGTGAGCCAGCTGGGCCTGAGCTCAGACAGTGTAGAGGGATACAACATCGGAGAAATCCACCGGCCCAGCATCCCCGGCGCTGCCCAAACACCCGAGCTGCTGCCCTGCGGCTACCTCGTGGGAGACAGCAACACCATCAACATCCAGCTCAAAGGTACCATCACTGCATCTCAAGCCATTGTTAGTCTCGCATTGCCAGACCTTCGTCCACAGCGCTGGGGAGGAGGGTCTGGCACAGCATTCCAGGATAGGAGAAAAACGGGCTCTGGTTTATTGGTGCCTCTGCCAATTAGCCTCAAGAAGGAACTAGTCGTGCAACAGAAAACTCAGATTAGACAGATAATCTAGCTAGCTGTCTGGATTTACCCTGCAGAGACCTGAGGAGCAGGTAATCATAGTCCTCATAAATGCACCACAGTTGCCAACACAGAGAAAGCGGAAGGTGACAAACATCCAGACGAAGATAAGAGACGTCCGGCGGATCTTCTGGCATCACCGGAGCAATCCCCTAAATGAGTCATCGTCGACATAGACTATGCCATAGTTAACAAAAGAAAAATCCAGTTTAATGGAGTTTTCAATCAAACTTCAGTACGTTAGTCTATTATTCTTATTCCTCTAAATCAATGTTTCCCAAACTTAGGGTCGGGACCCAAATTGGGTCGCAGACCCGTTTTATTGGGTCGCCAATTGGGAGAGTAAAATGAGAATCTGGCTTTTTCGACTCTAGAAACCAAAATGAAAAAATTTAAAATGAAAAAACCTGAAAAACAAATACAGAAACAGACTAAATGCTCAGCATGACCTCAGCATGACCTCAGAATGGTACTTTCAAAAACCGAACCTAGAGTAGATCAGCTTGGTTCAACCAGACACATACATCTCATTAAATTCAAGTCAGCATTATTAAAAACATGTTGGTGTCGGTACTGAGGGACGATGGGAGGGGACAGAGACACAGGAAGGACAATAGAGACCTTTTCTGTTTTTGATTACTTTTATAATGGAATAAATACACTTCATATACATTTAAATTCATGGTTTGTTCCGTCTTTTGTCCACAGTTTAAAAATGTAGATGTTACAATGATTCATGGTGTATTTTTGTAAATTTGGGTCCCAGGCAGACACCAAGTTTTTCTTTGGGTCTTGAGCTGAAAAAGATTGGGAACCACTGCTCTAAATAACTAGACAGACATAGATGCTGAAAGTCTGGTAGACTGGGAAAACTTTAATTTACACTACGTAGCTGCTTGTGCAATTAGAGAAAATCACTTGACTTAAATATCCTGTGTGTGTGTGTGTGTGTGTGTGTGTGTGTGTGTGTGTGTGTGTGTGTGTGCGCATGCGTGCGTCCAGGTGTGACCACTGACAACGTGGACTCTCTGGTGTTCGACACTCTGATCCCAAAGCCGATGCTGCAGCGCTACGTCTCCCTGCTGAAGGAGCACAGGCGCGTCATCCTGTCGGGCCCCAGCGGTACAGGAAAGACCTACCTGGCCAATCAGCTGTCTCGACACCTGCTACTGGTGGAGGGCCGGCCTCTGACCCCAAATGCTGTCGTCACGTTCAACGTGGACCACAAGTCCAGCAAGGTAAAAGCACACATGGAAATTCTGTATTCGCTGTGCTTCCATGATCTATCTTAGTTTTAGGGGATCTTAAACACCCTCTGCAGAGTTTAACAGACACAAAGGGCTAAATGTTGGTAGATTTTCTCTTTTGTGGATCACAAGAACATGCTGGCAATGTTTTGGAGATCTTATTTGAATTTGTCAGCCATAAAAACTTTGGTATTTTCATTAGTCTCTAGTGTTAACTCTTGTATAAGTTCTTAAAAGTTCTGTTGCATTCGGATTAATTACAAATCCAATGTTCTTACTTTAGACAGTAGCCATCGAAACTATAAGCAAAAGTATCTATAAATAACTAACCAACACTGCTTATTAAATTACTGTAAAGGCTGTGAAAGTCAGATACCTGTAATGTTTTAAAAGCTGTATGAATCATGCGTAAAGCAAAACGTTTTCAAATGCTGATGAAAGTAAGACAAAGCCATTGTGACTTGAAGGGAATGTTCAAGTTTCGATTTCGACGAATTAATAAACAAATGTAAAAATATGTGATCAGTATTGATAGTACTGTACAGTAAAATTAGGGCACCAGGGGGCGACCTCTAGCTCACCCAGTGAGTGTGTTCACCCCATATGGGGGTCCTTTGCGGCGGCCCTGGTTCAAATCCGAACTGTGGCCCTTATCTCTCCCCCACCTTTCCTGTCTATTCACTGTCACAATTAAATAAATGGGAAAAAACCAAAAGTAATCTCAAAAAAAAAATTAGGGCAATGTAACACATAAAGACAATTAAGATCATCATAGCGAAGAATGTGTGACATCTAGCCATTCTGGCTTATGTACAGAAAGGTTTTGTGTAGAAAAACCCTGGTGGTCCAAGAACATGCAAATAAATACTTGTTTTTAATGCTCTCTCTCTCTCTCTCTCTCTCTCTCTCTCTCTCTCTCTCTCTCTCTCTCTCTCTCTCTCTCTCTCTCTCTCTCTCTCTCTCTCTCAGGAGTTGCGTCAGTACCTGTCGGGTTTAGCCGAGCAGTGCAGCGGTGTCTCTGGGACGGACAACCCTCTCGTGGTCATTCTGGACAACCTGCACCACGTCAGCTCCCTGGGAGAGATCTTTAACGGCGTCTTCAACTGCAACTATAAGCACTGGTCAGCACACACACACACAAAATGTATGTTTGAATGAATTTGGGTACACGGCATACACTGGATTACTGAAAATGGGTTAAAAGTTAAAAGTCAAACATCTCTACAGAATGGCAATTAACCAAAACAATGTTCCAGTTCACTCATGACTTCAAACTGAAAGAGTTCTGTAAGAAGGGCTTACAGGAGATGTACCACGCAAGTCAAAGCAGATTAAAACCCTCTCAACCGCTCTATTTTAACGTGTCCATTGACTTATTAAGTATAGTGTGAAATGGATTGATGTGGAAAGAATAATAATCAGTCTTTTTCTTTCCTTTCAGCCCCTACATTATCGGCACAATGAGCCAAGCCACGTCGTCGGCCCCCAACCTGCAGCTTCACCACAACTTCAGGTAAACTGCTGCCTATGTGCTCCACCCAGTCCTGGCAAATGGATATTTGACATATTGAAGGATCGACATGGTCTTAAAATACTTTTAATTACATTTATGTATGCTACTTTAAAGTCCTGACTTGTTCTCTGATCAGGTGGGTACTGTGTGCCAACCACATGGAGCCAGTGAAAGGCTTCCTTGGCCGCTACCTGAGGAGGAAGCTGATCGAGACTGAGATTGGCAGCCGAACGCGCAACATGGAGCTGGTAAAGATCGTGGACTGGATCCCGCGGGTTTGGCACCACCTCAACCGTTTCCTGGAGACGCACAGCTCCTCTGACGTCACCATCGGTAAGAGAGTGATGCATAATACGTCTTTTCTTAAACGTCTGTGTGTGCAAACAATCGGTGGCTTACCTCACTGCTCTGCGTCGTGCAGGACCTCGTCTCCTCTTGTCCTGTCCCATGGACGTGAAGGGATCCAGGGTTTGGTTCACCGACCTCTGGAACTACTCCATCATCCCCTACATGTTGGAGGCTGTACGAGAAGGACTGCAGGTAACACACAACACACACAAAAACTTATTAAAAAAACTGATTGGGCTCTGGCCAAAGCACACAGGTTTAGAATTTATTTGTATTATATTTTAACGGTAACAATACAATAAATAATGAGAATTGATTTGACACCCTGAGGGGATGTTTAAAGGACCCAGCTGAATGGAGTTCTCTCAGAGGCCCAGGGCTATGTTCATCAAAGTGAAATGGATTCAGTTTGTACTCTTAATGTAATCTGCATCAGATTTAATTAGGCAGCAGCTGATTACCAGAATGCAGCCTGTGATTCAGTAGAGGAATTTGTGTCCCATTCACTTAGAAGAGAAACCACACTGTAGTGATTCTGAGGCTGCAGTTTATCTGCAGTGATGTCAAAATGAAGCGTTGTGAAGCATTTTCTTTATTGTCTGAGCCCACTAGATGGTGCTCTCTGTTCAACAAAGGGTTGAAAGCACACCGACCTGTGCCTACACATGAGCCTTTTTCTCTGAACCAAGAGCACCATGAGTCAGCAAATACAACTAATGGTTCATATTTATCTCTGCCTGAAATACTCAATTTTGCATCTGTTACTTTGAAAATTTGAAAAATAAACTGCAGCTTAGTAGATGTTAAATTTAAACAGAACTTTGTTGACCACTCAGCTGCAATTCTCCACCTTCTCTTTGGTTTGGTTTCATATAATGTATGAGTTATTGCGTTCATTTGTTATTACTGCTGGCTTTTTTCTTCAGAGTTTCTTTTTTTTTTTTAACTAACTCTACGCACCATTCACTTTTGCCTGCTGCTATTAAGATTGATGTTTTATTTTCTCTTCCCCAGTGAAGCCTCCCTTTAATACTTGTAGGCACCTGTTTTTTAGAGGCAGAGGAATTTCCACACAAAACTGTTTTTCAGTCATTACTCACAAACTGAAACTCAGAAAAACTGCCAGTTCAAGCAGTTATGCCACAACAATGCCACTCAATTCCTAAACACAAATTCTTCCTCAGAGCATCTTCTAGGCTGTTTCAGAGTTATATTCTGTGTGTCTCTGTAGCTGTACGGCCGCCGGGCTGCGTGGGAGGACCCTGCTGCCTGGGTGATTGACACCTACCCGTGGTCAGCCACGTCCACTCCGGCTGATTGGCCCCGCTGCTGCAGCTCCGCCCAGAGGACGTGGGTTTCGATGGCTATTCTGTCCCGAGAGAAGGAGTCAGGAAAGAGCCACCTCAGAGCGACAGCGACGCAGATCCACTGGTGAGCAGAAATACAAACTCGCCTTAGACAGGGTAGTCATGAACACATACAGTATATAGTATCTCTGCTCCAATATTTTAAAGAGGGGCGCCTGGATAGGTAACCTGGTAGAGCTTCCACCCCATGTACAAATGCTTAGTCCCAGCGGCATGCTGCATGTCATTCCCTCGCTCTCTCCCCTTTCACATCTTCTGCTGTCCTGTTTAATAAAGGCCTAAAATTCACAAAAAAGCTAATCTTAACAAAAGAAAAATGAAAACGTTAATGTTTACTCTTGATCTTGGAAACAGTAGTTTAGTAAATGAATCTTAATTCGAGGTCCACAACATTCTTCAGCTTACTTACTTTCTACAGATATTGAAAGCTAGTAAGTGGACCTTGAGTTGTTTTATTTGCATCTAGTTGGGTCATCAAATACAACTAATGGTTCATAAGCTACATCACTATTTATCTCCACCTGAAATACTTCACTTGGCATTGGTTACATCACTGAGTTGTAAAGCTTGATCAGACCGGCACTTGTCTCTGCCGACAGATGAACATGCTGATGCGTCTGAAGGAGGCGGCGACGTCGTCGAGCCCGCAGAGCTACGACAGCGACTCCAACAGCAACAGTCACCAGGACGACATCCTGGACTCTTCGCTGGAGTCCACCTTGTGATGCAACACTGGGACAGGTTTTCAGGAGGAACTGTTCTCACTGGAAGAACTTTTTGTTAAGAGTATAATTTTGTGTCACAAAATCCAGCCACCTTAATTTGGGTGCAGGTAACCCAAATATTTAAAAAGAAGAAGAACAAAATAAAGGTTCAAATTAATTTCAGAAAACGGGCGACAAAAGGTTTCTGCGCTGTTTTTTTATTTTGTTTTTCACCGTTGTGGCCCGTGGCTCCTCTGTCAGGAGCCTGACATCTACTTCAGACAGACAGAATAAAAACACACAGTCTGTCACTGTTGTTTGCGTACTTAAACACCAGCCAGGAGTTCTCCAATCCCCACTGAGCCACAGCATTGGCTCCAGCTTATCAGGCTGAGATACTCCTGGTCTTGC
This sequence comes from Percina caprodes, assembly GCA_013375575.1. Taxonomy (NCBI): domain Eukaryota; kingdom Metazoa; phylum Chordata; class Actinopteri; order Perciformes; family Percidae; genus Percina; species Percina caprodes. Next base: position 752,206 of record JABXJD010000191.1, on the reverse strand, counting down.
CCAGCTGCAGTGTGTCTGAGCACGCTACAGATGGCGATACAGACCTTTGTCTCTGGAGCATCGGTGAGCCTGAGCCAGCAGCCGCTGAGAACACAGATGAGGCAGTTGGACGGGTTAACAGCCAGCAGCTTTTTGGCTCTTCCTCCTCTTCTGCGGCTTAAGTTGCCTGTGTGATTGCTGAAGGATAAATCGAGGCAAAGTGAATGTTAAGTCCTACAGCATGCCAGCTCACAACTTCTAAAAACTCCTCAGAGATCAATAATGACATCCCAAACTCTTGACACTCATTGGTTTGATTCAACTCTAGTCCATGAAGGAGATGTGTGACTAAGAGAGCACAAATAAAAATAGTAATCCAAATCTCCTCATGCACAAAAAGGATGAGAACGGAGAAATGCATTATATAACCATGCTAACGCTGCTCAACCACAAGGACAATGTAAAAGTCCAAACATTCTTACCACAATTCTTCCTGACACTTTTTTTTGTTCCTTTTGGAGTCAACACTTCATATTTAACTTTTCATCAAAGTGTTGAAGAAGAATTTGACATGGCAAGGACAAAAAAACAAAAGTTTACAAAATCCCTTTCCAGTTCCTAGTTCTCATAAAAAAACTGGTAAATCAACATTCACCATGGCTAGATTTATCCTTTTACCGTGTTTAAGAAAATGTCATTGCCATTTGTGTTGTAACTTTCCATGCAACTTGACAAACGATGCCTCTACCACTTCTAAGTTCTCGCTTTGACCATTAAGTAACCCTTTGAGATCCCCATGCACATTGGCCCAAACAGGCTGTTGTAGCACAAATCTCTTCTGGTGCTGGACTGAATTCTAACAAACAATGCCTTACTCTTTTCTAACAGAATATGTGCACTCGCTGATTCTTTATTTGTCTAAATGGCTGTAAACGTAACAGGGCTCCAGAGTCGACTCTCTCCTCGAGCACCGTCGACCTCTCGTCATATCAGACACCGTTGCCGTGGGATTGAGACGTGAATGAGAAACAGTACTTTGGGTTTCAAATTAAGTTGTATGCATGTATGACCCAGTGCTGTGAAGCTGGTGTAAATATTTGGACCACTAGCAAGATAGACAAATTATATTGATGTGTTTTGGTGCTCGAAATCAGAACGTTGTGCAGGTTGATTGGGTGAGGGAAGTTTCAGAAGATGTGTTTCGATTTTTATACCTCATCTCCATCCTTTAACTGTGCTTTCGCCACGCTCGCGGCCTGTTTTGTGTGATTTGTGATGAACAAAACTGTCCTAACAAACATGTTGAACTAATTAAGTGAAAACTAGTGTATATGCTGCTTTGTTTATAGTGAAATAATTAATCTGAGGTTAAAGGTATAAAGGTACTTGTGGTTGAATGATAATGTAGAACGGTTTGACATTTCTGTTGCTTAAAATATAAAGAACATTGTACTTTTTTTGTGTTGCTTTAAACCTCCCAGCCTGCCTTCTGGGAAGGGCAGGCTGACGTTTAAAGCCGGGCCTCATGTCATCCAGCACAGCTTCCATTGCTTTCAGTGTTTTCAGTCACAGATCCTATGCAACGTTCATTCTGATCTCCTAATGGAAGCCAAAAGCTGAATATGCGTTTGTCCCCTGTTTTCAGCACTGCCGAGACGTACAGCATGGTTCGTGAGGACTTGTCAGATTTGTGGCCCATGTTCTTTGTCCAGATGTGTCTGTGTAGTTTAAAAAGGCTCTCCTGCTATGGTCCTTGTAAGCACAAAGAGACTGATTCTCTGTTTGTCCTGAGTAAAGCCTGCTCTGAGAGGTGTGGATGTTGTTGAAGCATTTGACCAGTCCGTCAGTTTATTACTCACAAACTCAATGAATGTTTAGCCTTCTTTGCTATGTACATTTTTTATATGTAACATAACTTTGTAAATAGTTGATTATCTTGCAGCAGTTTGATGACTTTTTCTAGCTGATTTGTTACAGTACTTGAAAAGGAGTATTTTGTGTACAGTCTCTTTACATCAGAGCAGATTGATGCGGTTTGTCATCACTGGTCTGTCCAGGGCTCGGAGAATTAAATCTGATATCACTGTACTAGTCTTAAGTTATTGTGATTCAATAAAATGAATGATTATTTATGATTGAATTTTGTTAAATGTTTTTTTTTCAAGATGAGACACTACAGGCAGAAAGTTTTTTCATGCACAAGTCAATTTTGAGATTTTGCGCTATTTTACTTTCATAACATGTCTTCTTTCAGACTGGTGGAAATAAAACACACATTTAGGTGGTTATTTTACTAATGTATAGAATTTTACAATACATATCTTTAAATGTTTATGTCCAAAATGAGTTTATTTTGTATTCCACTTCTGTAGCACTTACATACTGTACATCGACCTTTCGAGTTTCATTGCTATCTATATTCTGAAGCTTTTTACAGAGAGGTTCATATTATTCATAGCCTTGTTTATATAACATTTTATTCCTAAAACTTAAAAAAATTTTATGGCTGACAGTATTTTCTGAAATATGGTGTGATAAGAGATTTCCAAAATTCCACCTGTAAAAACTTTTTGACTTTAATATGAAAACAAATGAAACAAGAATTTTGAACCTGGCGTTATCCAATGGAAATACATGCAAATAAGCACATATTTTTTAGATATTTAAATATACAATATTGGAAAGCTTGTAATACAAAAAAAGAATTGTCTTATTGTGAGTCCCAAACTGGGGAAGTTAAATGGGGATATCTATTTAAAATGTTTACCCTATTCACTTAGTAATCACCATTTATACACACACACACACACACACACGCATACAGACACTTGACTTGGAATTGTTTACAATTTTATTTGGTATTTGTACAAAAAGTGTGAAATAAACATATATACAACACAATACTTATTAAACAAATTCATATAAATTATTATCGAAATACTACATTTTTCAATAAACAACTCTATTCAAGGTAAAAGTAAATCAATATTCTTGGCATAAAATTTCCATACAAAATTGTACAAAATACTGTACAATTGAACAAAGCTGTGCAAAACAGCAAATTGTGTCTCAGAAGCAGATCCTGTACAGTGCGCATGCGCTGATAAAACAAACTTGAGTGGAACTTTTAACACTGGCATTTATGGGGTCCTCTTTAAGGCCGGCAGCTTCTTACAAACGTGGTCACAGTCTCATATGAAAACAAAACATGGGTTATAGTCTCTATATTTGCTTTTTAAAATAAATTAAGATACTGTTATTTCTTCTTCGTCTGACTCTGAGAAGTCCGAGTGCTTACTGGAAAGAGATGGAGAGGAGATGCTGGACTCCATCCTCATTCTCTCTCTTCTGAACTCTTCTTCCTCATCTTCCTCCTCAGCGGAGGACTTCTTGCCTACGTCGCTGAGGTCCGGGTGCGGGTTGGCTTTGGTGGGCAGCGTCTGCTCGCGGCAGCCGCCGGATGACAGCAGTTCTCGTTCCTTAGAGTTCCTCCACTTCATCCGCCGGTTCTGGAACCAGATTTTCACCTGTGGAGGTGGAGAAGAAGGTGAGTGAAAACGTTCTGCGTCAGGTGCAAGTGGAAGGAGCAATTTACGCGTAAAGGAAGCACAACATGTTGAAGTTTTCAAGCACTTGCGGACGTTTTACCTGTGAATCTTTCAGGCCCAGCTTAGAGGCCAGCTTCTTCCGGTCGGGCTTGCTGATGTATTTCTGTTTCTGGAACATTTTCTCCAAGGCCTTGCGCTGTACATCGGAGAACACCGCCCTCCTCAGCATCCCTCTCCGGGGTTTCCCTCTGGCGGCCAGGGGCCACGAAAAGGTCCCGGGAATGGGGACAACGGATGAAGATACTACAATGCAAACACAGAAGAGAAATTAGTTAGCTTTGTTTCCTTTGCCACATCTCAAGGGGGAAAAAAAGATCCTTAAAAACCCCCTGCAGCCACAAATTATCACTCAGTAGATGGAAAAATCGAACTACTTTATAAATCTAAACTCAGGCATCTATGAATATGATTTCCCTTCAGGCCAGTTATTATTGGAAGTTTTCTTCCTTTGGAACTGTGCAATACGTCTCCGTTTTGAGTGAAATGGCACGAGGTGACTAATTAGCACATTGGCCGGTCCCCAACCGCATTGGTATGGTAAAGAGGTAGCATATCCTTTAAGGAACCCTGTGAGGGCGGATAGAGGAGTTAATAAACCGTGAACGGTAATTGTGTAGTAATGAACTAACGCAGAAAAGACTCTGGACAGGCGGCGAAGGCCATATATTATCGCAACAAAAGGAGATTTACACTTTCAAACTAAACACAACTGCATACCAGAATACTGATGCCCGGGGGTGAAGAGTGGAGGGGTATGGCGCTTTTTTTTTTTTTTTTTTCTTTCCTTCGTGCCTTCAAATCATTTTCATTAAATGAACACGAAAAGCTATTCAGGACGCTGGAGTTGTTTTGTTGAGGTATTCAGCTGAGCCCATGAAAAGACTCCATCTCCATTATGATTTGGCTGAATGAAAGCACGGACTAGCGACTTTATAGACTTTTCTAAGAGATTATTCTTTATCTCAACTCGTTGATTGGTCCGCATGGAGAATAAGCGTTTATAGGGCACAGAGAGAGTGAGGACTGGAGGTCAGTGGTAACCTATCCTATGGGCCGTGCAGCATGCAGGGGCAGACTTCCCCCCAGCTGGGGCATTTTCGACGAGGTTGGGCTTTGAGAAGAAGAAGAAAAAAAACTCTCTTTACGTCAACTTCCACCGCGCGAGACACTTGTCTGCATGCATGCTAACTGGACGTCTTCCTGACAGTAGCTGCCCTGTGGCCGCAGGAGAATCAGGAACAACGACGCGCTATGTGGTCTTGTGAGAATATTGAAAACTCTCAATAGCGCCTAATAGGGAAATTAGTGCATGACTGGTTCACGCCTTTGCCCCCCCTGGTAAAAGTCACTCTCCGGGATGTGTGGGTGGTTCGCCCGGTGGGAGCTGACCAAATTGGTCACGGTGCTGAAGGCTTTGTTGCCCACCACAGCGGCCCGGTGGCCCCCCGGGCTCTGTGGGAAAACGCCGGGCCAGAGAAATGCCAAAACGCCCCCAATGGGAAGCAGGGGGGGGGGGGACTATAACTCGCCACCCCGCCTCAAATTTAGAGCGTGACGATTTGGGATAATTGGTTAATTAGGGGGTGGGTGGGGGTCCGGGCAGAGGCCAGCGGTTCCCATTAATAAGACAGTGATTTCTTCTTTTCTGGTTAAAAAAAACAACAAAAAGGCTACAACAGGGTGCGAGAGTGTTTTACATTTAAATGCAATTAGTTCAGACAGAAGTCTAAAGTTCTAAGAGAGATGGAGCAATAAAGGATAAGTGCGTAAAGTTTCGTCTACCTGGTAAATAAGGCGTCCTGAATATGGGGTGAAAGGTTCCGTCATAGCAGGGGATGGGGAAGGTCTTGCAGTGCATGCTGTGGAGTGCCGGGTGTGAGGACGCTGTGGAGAAAAATAAAAGTTTTAATAATCATTCTTGAATGAGAAGATAATGCTAGCCTACATCTAAAAGAAGCGCAGAAAACAGAGCGTCTACTCACCGGTCTTTGGTGAAGGTGCGAGGATGGCGCTCACTCCAAACTTGAGAAAAGTTGGGTCCTTGGTGCTCGACACCGACATTTTCGGCGAACACGATTCGCGCGTCACCGCGGTCGTAGCCACCGCGCGCTCCGCTGGCGCGTTGCTGAAGGACACGGTGGTGGTGGCCGTGGGGAGGGACGCGCACGCTGACGGGACAGTCCGGTTAATGAAGGCGGCGGGGCGGCTTATCCGCAGAAGATCCTCCACGAGAAAGCTGGAGTGGGTCGGGAAGGCGGACGGCAGGTTGTGGTGGAACGGCAGAGCAGCGGCGGGCCGGTACAGCCCCGGGTAGAAGGCAGGAGGCGCGAGTACGCTTGGGATCATCATGGTCCCGGTTGAAAAAAAAAAAAAAAAATTAAAATCTGTGTGAAATCTGAGATACTCCTCGTGTCAGCTGGGGCAGAATTAGTCGTTTGAATGGCTGCTAACTCCTCTGGTTTCCTCACTCTGGGGAAAGGAGTTTTATAGCAGCCTGCCACCCCCCCCTCCTCCGCCCTCCGCACAGGGCTGACAGCCTCAACAATGGGGCTCAACAAAGTTCTCCACATGGGTCGCTTTCATGCCGCATCCCCCGGCCCGCTGATTGGCCGAAGGACGCAATTTATGATTGCATTAGACTTCATAAGCAAGCAACACACAATGTCCCCACCACAAAAGGGTCTCAGTCATCAATTTTGCATGTTGACCACTGTCCTTTCAATTTGTTTTGTTTGGCAGAGGCTAGCGGCCTAATTAAAGAGCCATCTTTACAGATTCAGTCATTATATGGAGACTTCTAATGAGCCTGCTTTGAAGAAAAAGACACTTTATTCTTATCCATTCAGGGTGTCTTTATGTTATGTTACAAATTTAATTTTTTTTAATCTATTTTCAGTGCTGCAAAAAGAAACACTTGCAAGCAGATAAAAGCAGCCGCTAAACTTTATAATACATAACTGAGTATATTTATTGGTAAATCTCTACGTTTTCTGCACTAGTTGCAGACGCTGCGCAGCATCTCAAATGCAAATCAGTTTTAGGGTTTCATAGGATTCTCAACACTCAATCTGGCCCTCGTCATGGAATAATGTCTTAAACGGATTTCTGCTATCAAAACGCTTTAACAGATGTGTTAAATATCACTCTTCTTGCACAAGCTTCATTCAGTCCGCAGAGCCGCAGCTCAGTGCGCACAGGAGAAGTGTGCGGCCTGAGCCGTGCGCTCCTGATCCTGTTAACCATGAACTAACTGTCACCCTCAGCTGCGGAGGAGGCGCCCCTCGGCCTTTCTCTCCTTCCCTCTCTCCGCATCAAAAAAAGGCCCAGAGGAATAACAAAAAAAGCTTTATTTCTAAAGACGGTTTTGTTCTGCTATTTTAACCGGCTGAATAAAAGTGCATCTGTGATTTGATTTAAAACGCATTCATATGAGCGGACACTGAGACCCATATACAACTCTTATTAAAGCGACTTGGAGCCTTATAGTCGTGTTCTGTCAGCTTTGCCTCTGAAAACCCATTAAAGCAAAGCAATCAGGCGAAGATACATTGCAGACCAAAAGAAGAAGAAGAAAAAACGCCTAATTGTTGCCAGTTTATTACCCAATTGAAGTAAGATAACCTGTAGCATACAGTTGAACATTTTGGAAAAGTTTGATTTAGATTTTAAATCTTTCAAGAAACAAAAAAACAAGACACTATTTCCTGTATCCTATTTGATTAATCTGTATGGAAAATTGTCTATATTTCATGTTTTAATGTAGGCCTTTTATTGTCTTATAACTCGACTTTTTATGACCATCTAAATTAAGATGGTTATATTACACTAAAATATGTTTGTAATTTTTGTTGTTGTAATATTTCCATTAAAACACCGGAATATCACAGTAATAAGGATGTATGGAAAGTATTTGCGCAGTAGTCCGCTTGTTTTGTTAATATTAAGAACCTAAATAATTTAAATTACGATTGCAATAGTCTATTTTGATCATGTTATTATAGCCTATTATTAATTTCATTTAGTTCTGCCAGACCATATGACTCTGAATATGTTTTTTTAATATCAGTCCTAAAAAAGAACCTAAAGAAGAAAGGCCAACTGTTAAAAGTTATTGAAGTTTGTCCACATTTGTCCACATCCACTGAGTGACATTTCTGTCTTAAATAAACGAGTCAGTCATGTTTCATCACGATAAGTGGCTCGACATCATCCTAATATAAACTGGCTACAATCCGATGATTAAAAGGGAACGCCTCCGTGAAATGATCCTTTGGAGAGAGTCAGCGCTTATCAGAGGTGCGTCTGCTTTATGTGCGCATGCAGGACGCACAAACAGGCGTTAACACAGCGCTCCGTCACCACAGCTACACCTCCACTGAGTAACGAGACCTTCAAAGCTTTTTTATGAGCCCATATTCCTTTACTTGGCTGCCCGAAATCCTCCTTTTGTGAGCGGTAAGCAGATGGTTAGCAGGAAGCATAGGCTGCTCTGGCTGACCGAGACTAATTTCTACGAGCTTTGCAAGCTTGCCACGTCCCCGCTCCTTTACCAAGCCGAGTAAAAACAGCTGGCTGCGGCTGAATTAAGGCCATTAAAAGCACATCTCTGAAACATTACCACCAACAACACCCCCTCCTCCTTGTTAGAGCCCACTAAAGTCCCATCACTTTGTCATAATTACCCTAGGACTCAACTACCCATGTTAAAGTTTACACATGGGATAATTTACACTGTTGTCCAGCCCATCATCACCAGAGCCAACACTACATATGTTTACTACCAGTTATTATTTCTATATTGGTACGCATTTGATGTGTCTAATGCTTCATTTTTGCTATGTTATATAGAGCTGGCAAGATTAATTAATCGATTAATCAATTAATTCTCGGATATTCAATTAATCATCAACTATTTTGATAATTAATTAATCGGTTCAAGTCTTTTTTTTTCACTTCTCTAATTCCAGCGTCTTAAATCTGAATATTTTTGTAGTTTCTTCTCTCGCCTGTGACAGTAAACTGAATTTCTTTGAGTTGTGGACAAAACAAGACATTTGAGGACGTCATCTTGGACTTTTGGGAAACACTCATTTTGACATTTTTTATTGAGCAAACAACTAATTGATTAATCAAGAAAATAATCAACAGATTAATTGATGATGACTCTAATCATTAGTTGCAGCCCTATTTGAATTAATAAATGTATTCGTAGAATATGATTTGTGGTATTCCAGCGTTTTAGATACCTAAAATATTCATATTGAAATTACCTCATTGTGTTTATGTCCACTTGTGATAGGCTGATATCCCCACAGGGTTTAGCTCCTTATGTTTATCACTTATGGTATCCTTGGATAGGCCTACAGGGAGCTTTACTCATCTCTATTTACGCTACTTATTATATAATATAGGGATTACTATTAGATGACTTACACTTAAATTTATAACATTGCTAAATTAATCTGTGGTTTTCAGATATTTCCAGCTAGATTTTGTACAACATAGTTGTACACTATATATATATATATATATATATATATATATATATATATATATATATATATATATATATATATATAGATATATATATCTATATCTATATATAGATATATATATCTATATATAGATATATAGATATATATCTATATATATATATATATATATAATTTTACAATATATCTGAATATTATATTGTTTGTTGCTACTTTTTCCTACAGGGCCTTGCCCGTTTACCAAATAGATGAACTTAACCATTGTCTTGGGTCTCTTTCTGCTTCGTTAAGTGAAAGGAGCTGAGTAAATATGTTACCCATGCATGAAAGGCTCTCTATGGGCCGTCCCATTGTGCCTCGGGTCCGACAGGTGGTTAACTGTTTATTATTCCCTCATTATTTATCAGTGACGTGGACGCACCGAGGAAAAGGGGAACTCCCCATCTTTTCACTTAACCGGTGATGAACAGATTGTGCTGACTGGTTGCAGCCTCGTATATATGACACCGGTCACCAGTCCATCCATCTCAGCCCTGCAGCCATTCAGCCTGCATCCAACTCAATCAGGGTTCGGTAAATGAAACAATTTATTTCACTTAACACATCCATCGTGACAGATTTAGCCATTTTCTGTTGCTTGCCAAAAACAAGCAGGCAATCAACTCTAGTACATTCACCTGATATCATAAAAAAACTCTTTGTCTATAAGGGAAAATAGACAGAAAAGCAGATGGATATAGACTTTAGCTAAAAGCAGTACAGATATAATATTGTCAGAATTCTTCTAAGTAAATAACGTTGGGTTTGAGACATGGACACATCAAATGTTGACTTTAAAAGGCCCTTAATGCCTCTGTGTAAATTTAAGTACTGTTTTGAGGTACTTGTATACTTTACTAATTTTATGATATTTTATATTTCTTTACACTTATTTGAAAACTATACTTGTTACACTGCAGACTCTGATTTTATATCAACATGATTCATTGCCATAAATTGAATTATACATATAGTAATTAAAATCAGTTCCACCTCAACCAGCTACACTGACATGCTGGTTGTACCAGTATGTATATTAATACATCATCAAAAAGAAGCTCAGAAAAAAGCCCTTCTGCACATTAATATACAGGCTACTTAATCTTGCTGTCAATATGTCAAATGTTGCCCATAATTTACTCAAAGTCTAGCACCTGTACTTGGATGTACTGTATATGAAGGAAGCATTTTTGCGTTGTAATATTGCTTATACTTAAGTAAAGTTTCTGAATACTTCTGCCACCATTGCACATCATTTTTTATTAGCCTGAGTCCTTCGTGCCTTAAGATGTCACAGTTCCTAGAGTGAATCCTCGCTCCTGCCATGTGAAGTTAACCAAACATCTATTTCAGCAGACTCAGTTCATGACCGGGTTTCACCTCAGCAGTGGCTCCCACTTGGGGTGTTTTGGCCGTGGCGTCACCTCAGCTTGCCGGCGGCACTGAAGGTTCCTGGAGCATCTGGCGCAAAAAGCCCTGCTCAACACTGAGCGAATTAGCAATGCCCGAAGATTCAGAAAAGCAGTGACAAGCATTAAATTGATATTAACTTTGTATTAAACATGGGCCCCTCCCTCTTCCCCAAATGGACTGCAGCCATATCAGTGCACAAAGCGCTCTGTATGAACTCTGGCTGCACCTGTTCCCTCTCCTTGGCCATGGGAGTTCAACTTCTTAGTGTCACCCCGGGCTCTTTTCTTTCGTCTGCTTAACCCCACACGGAATTCTTTCTTTTGGGCTTTTGTCATCATTTTTGATCCCATCTTCGCCTCCCACGTTAACGACTCAAGTCAAGACTGAAGAACGTACATTTTACATTTACATTTTCATTAAGTGCCCAAACTGTAACAACACAAGTTCCACTTTCAACCGAAGAAAGTTTCAGGGCAGAAATGCTCTTTCTGGTCCAGACGGGGACACTCGCCTCCCCTTTTTCGCTGTTCATTTATTAGCAGTTGTCAGTATGGATGTCGAGTGGTGTCCTAATCCTCTTAAAGCGCATGTTGGTACAGTTTGCATATCATTTTCCCATCTTGGAGAAAGGCCACAACCCTCTCTATTCACAGGGATTCTCTGTCCTCATTCAGTGCAGCCACAGCCAAAAGCATTAGCATAATCTGACAACCAATACCATTGTCTGTGACCTTGTATGCAAAGTTAATTGCTCATTAATACCAAACAAAACAGAGGGGTGCAGAGGAAACACAGTAGTCCCCTAAATCCTTGTTTTAGAAAGGACAGGCAGGCAGGTGGAAACATCCTCCACTGGCCCATTATGCTCTACCTGAAGTTATTAGTATTTATTCAAAATCCAATTTTTTTTTTTTCCTGGTTTTTGATGAAAGCATCTGGTGCTTAAAAATACTCAAAATCGTGTGTGTAAGTAGTTGTTTATCCAACATACACACACACACACACACACACACACACACACACACACACACACACACACACACACACACACACACACAAAAGTATATACAATTTGTCACAGTGGCTCAGCGTTAATCAATTGCAAATGTATCTCTCTGAGAGTTTAATCTCATCTCTACATTAGTTTCACGGATGCGGGGCGATTTGCAAGAGAGGAGCCCCCACCCCCCCCAAAAAGCACCTGGCAGTCTTTTTGGGTAGCGTCATGTAAACACCCACTGGTTCAACGGGTGCCCCGTCTGAGGAACCAAGCGTCACTGCGCAGCACGGAAAAGAAGGCCAGGCTGTGTGGTTGTCAACACCGGTTTAGCTTAGGAGTCCCGTCGTGACATTAGTGGTGGCTCTCCCAGTCAGGCTGACCTGAAGCACTTGTTTGATATAGATATAGCCTCTAATATCTGATTATTATGGAATGAACAGGCACTAGACAGAGTTCAGAAGGCCACCACATGCAGCTGCCTAATACTGTCTTTGTGCTCTGCAGAAGCTGCACAGCCAGCAAGCACAAGCTTGACATAAATGAAAAAATGCAATAAAATGCTTGTTTGCAGCGTTGTAAGTTATGTGCACCATATGTGATTATGAAATGAAGGAATGCTTCTTGTTTTAGTCATGCACCTTGAAAGACACATCCATAAAAAGGAGCAATTTTAAGTTTTACTATTTGGCAACTCTGGCCAGGAGGTTTGTTGTTTGTTGGGCTAGAAGCTTGAAAAAAGTGTTTATGTATGTGGGAGGGGTAGCTGTGCAGAGCAGTTGAAGAAGAAGAAGGTATGAATGGGGAAAGAAGGGGCTTGGGTGGAGGAGGGGATGCTTGACGGACTTCACTGCCTGTTGGCCCTGCAGCATTGATGCCGTGTTGGCCATATAATCGGATTGCCAGTGGGTGAAAGTGAGCCCGGGTGCTTATGTCAGTTTGCGTCTCGTCAAGCTGAATAATACGCATGGCCAGGGAGTGAAGCGGACGCTTGCCATTGAGGGCTCTCAGTACTTGTGGCTAAGCATTTCTAAAAGAGAGAAAAAGCCTCATTGGATTCATATATAATTCTCACTCAAGCGTTTTGATGCATTTGCATAACAGGAGGAAACCAGTGATCTTTTCAGTGCTATTGCTGCTCCTGCTGCACAAGTGTGTTTGCATGTGCCACTGTGTGTTTGTGTGTGTGTGTGTGTGTGTGTGTGTGTGTGTGTGTGTGTGTGTGTGTGTGTGTGTGTGTGTGTGTGTGTGTGTGTGTGTGTGTGTGTGTGTGTGTGTGTGCGTGCGTGCGTGCGTGCGTGCGTGCGTGTGTGTGTGTGTGAAAGAGCCCTAGCTGAGCCCTGCATAAACAAGGCTGGACACGGTTCTTGCACTATAGGCCTCTGATGATTAATCGAAGATCAACAACAAAACGACCGAACATTTAGCTTTTTTCACTTATCTTCTTTCACGTGGAGGAAAAAAAAGCAGCGCCGGGTGCAAGAGTTCAGTGGTTATGTTGTAATGAATGAACATCGCCAAAGAAAACACTGCTGACCTTCAGATTCTGTGGATTTCCTTTGAAATGTTTTAGGGAGAGTTGATAGTGGGAAATTTTTCTGATGCTGTATTTCAAACCAGTGTTCTTTTGCCACATCAGCCGAGGCTACTGTTGCATTTGGACTGTATGGAAATAACTGAGATGCCCTTTAAAACATCACACTGTACAGTAGATGCATTTTAAGATTCTCCAAAAAAAAACTTGATTATTGGGTTGAATCCCTCTTTTGAGCCACAAGCTGAAATCCTTTCACAAGCATCATTCTAGTGTGCTGTTTCAGCCAGCTATCATGTTGAAGTGCAGTCAGAAACTACTAAGCACATTTTGAAATATTATGTCTCCATCCTCAAGCCCATTTAATCAGAAATGAAACAGAAACAATGATGATAGAGTGCTGAATTACAGCTTTTTATTTTCAATTGGTTTTTCACATCAAATTACCACTATTACAGCCTTTTTATAGACAGTGCCCCAATTTTTGAGCAATGTGGCAGGACACTGATCCCAAACATACAAATAAGCCAATAAGTGTTCTGGACTGTCTAATCTCAATCCAACTAATCCAACTGTTCATCATCAGGGAAGATACAGCGTCTGCAAGTGTCAACAAATGATATGACACCAAATATTACATTTAATATAAGTTTATCTTAACTGATTATTTTTTGTCCATTAAAATCAGGGGATTATATATAAAATGCAATTGATACACTACTAATCTAATAATAATAATAATAATAAGTTTATTTGATATAGCACCTTTTATAGACTAAGTCAAGTGCTTCACATGATAAACATATTAAAATACAATAGGATCCAACAGAAAATAAGCAAGCAAAAATAAATACAATGCCAATGGAAATAAAATAAAATAAAATGAAAGATTAAAAACTTAAAACCCAAAGTTACAAACATGAGACAAAAGCCAGTTTAAACAAGCGTGGATGTGATTAAATAATTAGTACACTATTACAAATTATGCTTAAGAGAAAATGATTGTTTTAAGTAATTAATCAAGCAAAAAATACAAAAATCTCTGGATCCAGCCTTTCCAGCCAGTCTGGATTTTTTGCTTCTCACTGTTATCTTATTGTAAATGAAGCGTGTTTGGGTTTTAGACTGTTGGTTGGAGCAAACAAGTAATTTAAAAAATGTCACATTAGGCTCTGTCAGGCTTAGACAGAACCAATTAAACGAAAACATAATCAATAGATTAAGAGTGAAATTGCATTTAGTTGCAGCCTTAGCTGAGAGCTAGCACGCCAGCGTATCCTCATACATGGTTATGTACACATTTCCGTGTTTTATCCTACAGTTTATCAATTTGGGCAACAAAAGTACTTGATTAGGTTAAAGAAAAGTTTGTGGTTTAAATAAGTGTATTTTTTACGTAAGTTACAAATGTAAGGTAAGTATGTAAATTACGTAACAAAAGTGTGTTAAAATAAGTAAATGTTGATTTTTCCTTTCACAAGGGACAGAAACAGCAGTCTCCTGGGTTAAAGTCTGGTGTGTATTTGACCCGACCTCCTTCCTTCTTCATCCGCCGACTTTGTCGCTCTTTGTCCTACGTCGCCTGATTTCCTGCTAAAGCAGCCCTCGCGTCCTGGCTCAAAATTACATGGGTTATATACATTTTGTAGGTAAAAGTACAAACTGTGATTGAAAACAGCTTGAGCGTATTGACATCATAATGATTTGTTTCATACACTGCAATATAAAAGGTCAAAACATAAAGAAAATGTGAAACTGTCCAAATATGTTTTGATTGCACTGCATATTCTTCTCTTATAGTCTACGTTTGTTATGCAGTAATATGAAGCCGTGACAGCCACCACATGGTTCGATACACCCGAGTGTGAGGTGGCAGTTTGCTGAAGCTATCAGGGCCACTGCAGTTTTCTTCAACCCGGATGTGGACCGTCAGCCGGTCAATTTACCCTGTTGAAATTCTTTGAGGCATGATGACCATCACGATGCTCGGGGTCTTTGGTCATACACACAGCAGTAATGTGAATCTGGTTGACTTTCCACACAGCAGACCCCCCAGGTCTGATTCCTGGAGCAGTCAAAGTCCTGCCTCTCAAAGTCACATACAGCCATTTGGAGGCATTGGCCTGTGCTGGTTCTCAGTCCCACTGTGGCCTGTAATTGATCCCATCATTGCATTATGGGGGCTTTAATAAGCCCTAGGTGAGGTGACCTACGCTCCACCAGGTCTTTAACGCCCCTTTTCTGCTTGTCAGTTCTCCAAACCATCATTCGTCCGTTCCTTTCACCATCTCCTGCAGTCCATTTCCCCCTTTCTTCTGCTTCACGCCTCCACTCTCCTTAGATTTAGCGGCCATGTTGAGCTCAGTGCCGTCTCAGATTAATGAGCGAGAAATGACAGTTTATCGAGATCAGAGACACGGTGAGACGCAGAACTACTTTCATGTATATTCTTCCTAGCTGTCAGCCGAGTGAACAGAGGCACCATGACTGCAATTGGCCTCTCATGACAAACTCGTGACCAGGATGTTGGGTTAAGCCAGTCCACCAGAAACAACATGGAAGAGAAGGCATATCTATTTAAAAAAAAAAAATTTGAAACTTTATAGTAGACTGTTAAAGTCTGTAAATCTGAATATACTTCCAGCTTTTTCATTCGTCTTCCATTCTCGGTTGTTCAAAGCTGCAATGGGGTTTATATTAGAGTACTTTGTATATTATCTTTAGCTGGAGAGTCTTCCTAGAGACCTCTTGTACTTGTACAAAAGCCGAATGGAGCAGGCAGGGGGAAGGGTCACCTATTGCAGGGTGACCTCTGCTCTGCAGGGCCAAATGATAAGGCACATAGGGTCAAGGAGAGCACAATGGCCAGAGAGAGAGTCCACTCCAAAGACAACAAGCCGCAGAGCAGGAATTTGAAACTTTCACTTGGCTTCAGAAAATCTCTAGAGGAGATGTTATCCTTTTATTTGATAAAATATGAGCCAGATTAAGCTCAATTTGCTCTTACAGCTTGCCTTCTGTTTTGGGAATATGACAGATGTGAAAACTTGGCGACTGACCTATTTTTTTGCCATGCCACACACAGAGACAGAGTTTGTGGTTCCAGTTGTTTTACTTTCTAGTTTTCCCGGGACAGTTTGATTCCATCTATTATCCATGGCCATGGATTCTCCTTGAATGTTTTCCCATCGTCTCTCCTTTGTGTCTACGGTTTGAAAGATCTTTACAGTCTTTTCTCTGAGGCAGATACAGTGGGACAAGCAGAGACTAATTGATCAAATCTCAGTGCCACAGTCTGGGAGTCAAACCCTATTATATTTATGACGTGTGTCCAAACAGTGCAGTCTGGCAAGATTTCCGACAATCTCCGAGATCCGTGCAGATGGATGGGAAATTATTGCTACCATTTGTTGTTAGAGGCAGACACATAGTTTTATTCATGCATTTCCTTGAAGCAAATCTACACTGATCCTTCATGCAATCTGAGAAACTGAATGTCTGAAAAAAAGACATTATTTGCAATGACTGTTACATGGGATCCCTTGTGAGGAATGGTCTGTGAAAGGAGGCTGGGGACGAGATGACAAACAGGTGATCACGGTGTAATGAAAAAGTTACAGAATAATGCCACATATGTTCCAATTTTACACCATTCATTGAACTGGGACAATATTTCAAGGATTAGAGATAACAGGCTGTGATAGGCTGTGTGCTGAGTCAAGGGATCATAGCTGCATTCACATGCAAAGAGACTACACACACACACACACACACACACACACACACACACACACACACACACACACTTTCAAGTTCATGTTTTTACTCCTCTTTCATATGAAAATTCATTTTTAATGACCGGCAAGCACAAAAATGCCGATCACAATCAGCCGTTTCCCACCAAAAGATTCACAAGTTCGCAACGATGGCATCAATGGCACGCAAAAAAACATAATTAATAGAAGCGCCATCAATTAATTCGCTATTGCAACATCTGACAAAGAGAGTAGAATGGCGAGTGCATGAGAGCAAGAGACAGTTGGCAAGGGTTGCCAGTTGAGAAAGCTCTTTTCAGTCTCCCTGAGGTCCTTCATTACTCACAGAGGGGATGACAAAGAGCACCAGTTAATTAGCAAGAAGTACCATCTCAAGGAGGACTGGGAAGAAAACCTCCATTCAGTCTCTCTGCTCACCTCTTGCTTATGAGAAAAACTGAAGGGTTGGAGGAGGGGGCTGAGGGGGCTGCCTGCATGGGGCTGCCTTGCTTGATTTAATTTGGACAGTCATTCCTTTAATTTGCAAGGTCATTGTATCTAACGGGGAGTTTCTATTGAGGCCGGCAAACAAGTGAAGACCTTGGAGTGCAAGTCAACGATGTCTCCCTTCTGTCTGCTGGACGAGATGCGTCTGCGGCGGAGGGAAGAGGATGAGAAGAGTAGGATAAAGTGAAGAGGGGGATTTGGAGAGAGAGGATGAAGTTTTAATTAAGTCACTTCTCCGTTTCTAAGCAGACTTAATTTAACCACAGTTCCTCACGAGTGTATGGGCCGATTGCAACAGAGGTGAGGGAGAGGGCTGGAGGGTAGCCGATATATTAGATCTATTGTGAAAGAAGATTTTGAAGTGCCTGAATGTGTCATTAAAAAGAAAGTAACAGATGGAGAAAAAAGACAAGTAATCAGTTGGCCCACTTTCCCTCAATAAAAAGACCTGAACAAAACCTTTACTTTCTATTTAAAAGATTTACCATTACACCATGCACAGTTTGATTTCAAAATATCCAAAGGCAGGTAAACTGGATGTTTGTGGTGAAAGTGCAGATTGGAAAATAACGTAAAGACCTGAGGAATTAGCATTTACCATCGGAACAGGAGCAGAAGGGCAACAGCTTGCAAATAAATCTCTAACGGGAAGGGAACCTGGTTGGTTTAAATGCTGTTTTTGTTTCACTTGTTTAAACGGAGGCCTGATCAGAGCAAAGAACTCCCCGAGGTCCACAGGCTGAGGTGCAGACAAAGGTAGGCCTGCCTGCGCTGAGGTCCCAGAGGACTGAGGAATATGCAAAGCCCTGCACCTCCACACTGAGGCTGAATTTGAATGGCTCAAACCAGGCTGCACCATAAGGAGGTAACATTCAGCTCCTCTAGCCTCTTAGCTTTACATATAAAGGTTAGAACATGTAAATGTATGACAGTGACTGGAAAGTCAGGGGTTTAAGAATGGAAATGTGAGTATGTATAGTGTTAATGTTGGAAAAGATTAAGGCTAATTATCAGTCAAAGAAATAAAATTGAATGAATAACTGTTTTTAAATGCTAATTCCTCAGGTCTTTACATTATTTTCCAGTCTGCGATTTCACCACAAACATCCAGTTTATCTGCTTTTGTCAATTTTGAAATCAAACTGTGCATGGTGTTAATAGTGAATCTTTTAAAAAGACGGTAAATATTTTGTTCAGTTCTTTTTATTGCAAGAAAGTGGGCCAACTGATTATTTGTCTTTTTAAAGATTATTTTTTTATAAAGTAGATAGATGGTTAAAGGTGCTCTAAGCGATGTCACACGTATTTTTTTGTCACATATAGCAAACAACTCCTCACTCTCTGTAAGCTGCCTGTCTCCAGAACACACTGTAAAAAAACGTGGTCTCTGTAGACAGCCTGGGTTCCACAAACAGCAACAAAAACAAACTGTGCCAACCTGCACCATCAAACAGTCTTCTAGCGTTCCAGCCAATAACCGACAAGAAGGAGTTGGGGGTGTGGGTTGGGGGGGTTATTGCGCAGAAGCACGAAAGGGTAGAAGAGGTTTTGGGATGAGGAGGAGGGAGGGGCGAGCTAGCCTCGTTTTGTTTGAAAATACTTCGAAAGGCAACAAGAAGTAATATCGCTTAGAGCACCTTTAAGGGGAGAGAGAGAGCGAGGGTGACACGCAGGTCGGATTCGAACTCTACTGGGTGAGCTAGAGATCACCCTTAATGTGCAACTTTGTTTTAAATTTCCCTCATACGTAACCTGGGAGCGAGAGGGCAGTTAAAGAAGAATGAGAGAGTTGAGTTCATTGGCAGGGACAGAAAGTGTCAATCAAATCGCTGTGTGGAAAGCCTCACCGCCCAGGTCTTTGAGGACGCATTGACTCTCTGTTCATCTTCACTGCACAGTTTTACACCGTTGAAAAAAGACCACATTGGAGCTGAGCTGCATTTAAAATATCCGTTGGGCTCTTTTTGTCTGTTTTCTTCTGCAAAACGCATCAATCAACAGTATAATAATACTTTAATTTTCTCTTTTTTCATTTCTTTGTTACTCCTCAAAGCTGTTTTGTATTTCAATCAGTTGCAGTAGTCAAAGTTGTAAACACCACTATGAAAACATATTCTATCACAACTAACAGCGCTGCATTACAAAGTACATTTCAAAAAAGCAGATTTATTAGAAGTCTTCATGCATCAGAAAAAGGTCATTGTGAGAGATGCTTCACAACACGAGAGCCAGCATGAGCAGATTGGAGCAGACTTTTGTGTTTTTACCCTTTAGACGGGAACGCGACGATGGAGCGTTTTTAAGATTTCCACCCTGAACTCTCTGGAACTCAGAAGCGTGCTGTCTTTGCTGGACTTACAGCTGCAAAGAAGATGATTGCAACTCGTTGGAAACCGCCTCACAACCTGTCTATCCACAAATGGACCATTTCCTACTTGGATGTAGTGTATATGGAGCTTTCCAAGGCGCTCGTTAATGGAGCACCAAGAAAGACCGTGGACACTTGGGTGAACATCGCTGAGGCTGGGAAATCTGGGCTGTAGCTGTGTTTGGTTCCTTGTCTTGTTTCTGTCTTTGTATATGTCTGTTTGTGTATGTGTTTGGGTGTGTCTGTTTCTGCGTGTGTTGTTTTTCTTTCCTTCCTATTTTTTTATTTTTTTATTATATTTTTTTCTTTCTGGCCATGGGATGCGGTCTCTGTCAGTGTATTGTTCGTAATTGTTTCTTGCTGTTTACTTTTCCAAAAATAAATAAAAAATTTGATCACAAAAAAAATCTTTGGAGGGTGGTTTCATTTTTTTGCATTGTTAAGCCCCCAGAAATGCAGTAGCTGTCTAAACGAAAGGCACATCTGGTAAAGTATTTTGTCGTTTACACCCGCGAGCGTTGTCGTGTAAACAGGGCCTAACTACCAACTAAAGCCATCGCTTAAGGTTCAATATTGTCTGCTGAAATGGAGGAAAAGTAGACTGTTTCCCAAAATTTAACGTAAAGAAACCAGTACATCAGAACTGTGTTCCTACAGAGTACTTGGTAACTTAGTAAATGTATCCTCTGATCAGTTAGGATGAATTAGTCGTCTCATCCTGTTGTGTCAGCAAGTGTCAGATGGATTCTGCCTGCAGTCAGGAAACTGCTGACAGGAGCCCCAACAGTGCTAACTAGGGTCTTTAGAGATGCAGGCTAATGGTTAGCTCACCATTTCAGTGTCTGTCTCTTATGTGTTGACAGAAAAGAAGACGACTGACAGAGTACAGCACTTCTGTTTCCTGCCACTGCTTATCTTAGTAAGCTGTCACACTTTGAAGGGGTTTAAGGAGTGTGATATATTTTATGTGTGATTCTGTATCAGAAGCCTGTAACTAATACGAAAGAAATATGAACAGAGGAAGCAAAATAAACATAACAATATGCCGCTATTTATATGTAATTTCTAATGTGAGATTATTGATTCTGATGTGTAAAGTTCCTGTAAAGTTTTAATAAAATATTCAGAGATAAATTAATCCTAATGGTGTTTCAATGTGTCATGAATATCCAAATAGCAGCGATGTGCATACAATGGTCAATATGGAAATGTTGACTGTCCATTTTGTGAGTCATGAACGTTGAACGTAAGCTTGAAAAGGTTGAGAGAAAGGCAAAGACTTTTTTTTTTTTTAGGGAGAAGTGTGGAGACTTTCGGGGTGGGGAGGAGGGTTTGAGGGGTTGTGCTCAAATCCCCAGAAAATTCAAAGTGAGAGTGGAGGGAGGGGGGATCTGCCAGAGGAGGAGGGTGGAGGGTGATGTATGGAAGGGTAAGAGTAAGAGTTTATTCACTGGTGTCTGAGGGAGCCTTTGAGAGCCACTGAGTGAGTCTCTATAGTGGAGCAATCAACCATAGGACTAGGAGGCTTTATCTCTAAAATACAACCCCACCTCCACCACCCCGCCCCACCCCAAACACACACACACACACACACACACACACACACACACACACACACACACACACACACACACACACTCTCTCTCTCTCTCTCTCTCTCTCTCTCTCTCTCTCTCTCTCTCTCTCTCTCTCTGTGGTACCTGTGGGAGCCTCTCATGTGCGGCTAAGGGTGCCATTGAGGGAGACAGGAGGGAGAATGGCCCATGAGGGACAAACAATCATGAGGAGTCTATCATTCTGTGTGGTGTTGTCTTAGGGCCTGAATAGAGCCAGTGTGACCTGCCCACCACCCCCACCGCCCCCTCCTTCTCTCTTCTCCATCAACCCCTCCTATCTGCTGCCACCCAGCATCCCCTTCCGTACTGCCTTATCGTCAATTTCACTTTCCCAAACAAGCGGCTATCTCTTCCAACCCCAACATATCACTAATTAAACTTGTAGATTTTCAACTATGAATGTCGGCATCAAATCCTTTTTAAATGTTAATTAAAGAAAGGGATGCAAAGGTGTTGATAAAATTGTGACTTTGTAACATTGTGGCCTATTTAAAAAAATAATAAACATCATAAATAGCAAGCAACTTTTTAGAAAATGTATTACTTCATTTTTATAGTTTATTACTTGTTTATGTTTTCTAAGACATCACTGGAGTTGTTTCCCCTTTGTCCGTTTTTTTTTTTTTTAATGTTCTACTATCTGTAAGTAGATTTTCTCAGCTTTCAACTGGAGTGGTAACATTTTCAAAATATCTGAATAAAAATTATATTCACCCAATTCAATTTACCGCTTCTTGTACATCAGATAGATGTTGGAAAGTTTGTACATTGAGAAATGCAGTGAAATTGGCCATTAAATCAAAACTTAAAAGGCATGATTTGATTTGGAGAATTTCTTGAGATGCCTAGTAGTACATACTGCACCATATGATTTAATAGATTACTGAAAAAAAATTCAGAAATTTCAAAAATGTCCTTATTTGCAGCGTATAAAATAAATTCAGAAATGGTCACACTTTATCAAATACATGAGAATTTAAAAGACTCAAAGTCTAGGCTGCCCAATCTAGATCCTGTCATTGATGATGAAGTGATGTAACTTTATCATCAATGACAGTATCTACATTTAAATGCTCAATAGAAGCTCAACTGCAATTACTAAGAATTTTGGAGTGGACTGAAGTAGAGCACCAAAGATGAATCGATCAATTGTCAACTGTTAAATGAATCTCCAACCATTGTCATTAGAAGCTCAATTGCAATTATAAAGAGACCTCATTCAAGCACTTTGAAGTTGCCAACATGGCAGGACAAATAAATTCCAGGCTCCTAATTTCCAGACATTTACCAGCGTTAACAACATGCTACATAATAAAGTGGAAATAATAGGAACAGTCTGACTAATAAAGGGAAATATAGACTTTGTTGAGGTATAGTTAAGGTTAGGCAACTAAAACATTTGGTTTAAGTTGGGGAAATATTACTGTGATAACTTTCTTGTGCATACACACCTGCATCATTCTAGTTTAAATGTGCTGTGCAGTGTCTTGGTTTCTGATGAGTTAAACTGGACTCTGTTGTATTTCATCCTCCCACCTCTATCTGTAGCAGCGAGAGACACACCCACACCTGCAGCTGCTTGACTGTTTCTCCTGGTGTCCTAAGAAATGGATAAAGTGGACTGGAGTAGAGCTGCATTTTTATCGATTGTCAACTTTTAAACTATTTTCATAATTGATTTGTTACAAAAAAGTCAAAATCCTCTGATTCCATCTTCTTTAATGTGAATATTTTCTAAAACAAGACATTTTTAGGATGTCATATTGTAAAAATAATTGACAGATAATTGACAGCTATGTAAGTAGTTTTTTTTTTTTTTACACCAGGATACTTCCCTGATCTAAACCAAGTAGTTTAAATCACCTAAATTAGAGGAGGCAGATTAAGGCAGTCTTTTTAGAAGGCACTGATATTGGCATCAATACAGCAACCTTGTTGAAAACAAATTATAAGGTTGCAATTTTGACACCATTGGTCAACAACTCTTTGGCCTTTCATGCATTAAATGAACCCACTTATTTCACAGACTGAATGTACCAAAAGTCCAAATCTTTAAATCTCCAAATCGGACAGAGACTCACTGTGTGGGAAAGGCAGGAGCACCATGACGCCATGCTCCTCTGATTCCCTCTGACTGATCTGTCTGCAGCATCTGTTGCCAAGTGCACCACACAGACAGACACTGTGACCAACAACATTGTGTAGATGTGTGTGTCAGTGTATAAGACACTAGAAGAGTATAGGCCAGGGTTGGGTGCATGGGTACGGCGCTGGTGGCTGCTGGGGTAAGGTGGGGGGTACGAGGGCACCAGAAGGGCGTACAGAGAAAGGCAGAGAATACAGTCATTACCCACCCAGGGCTATTCCTCACTGGCCCATTAGCTGCTGGCGGCCGTGACCAATTGGGTTTTGTCACTCCTAGCAGGGTCATCCAGTGGTGGTCTGGGCCTTTTCTATAATGGACGCTCACTCAACCGTCCTCACACAAAACCTTTAAGAGGGAACGAAATTCTCTCCCTGACTCTCTCTCTTCTCCCTCTCAGTTTAAAAAGACCCAGTCAGGCAGGAAAGAGAAAAGAGTGAAAAGTGATCATGAAAAGAGATTTGTTGCGATGTGAGGCATGCAGGGAAGTGATCGTTTAGCCACACGTGGTGTGAAGGGACTCCATGGTGGCGGGTCTTGTTAACCCTCTTGACTCATATGCCAGAAACCAAATCAAATTGTTCCGTGTCTGAGGACGTGGTTCCTTGTGGGAAAAGCTCACAACTTAACAACTGGCGGCGTGTGTAATTTTCAAAGTGGAAAGGAGGAATTTGAATAGGCCATAGCAGATTATCCAGTGTGCTTGAACACTGATCCTTAAACTCAGATGGTTACAACGTAGCCGCTGAAACAAGAAAGATATTTATCTGCATTTCTAGTTTGATTCCATGTGGTGGCTCAACAGAAACAGAAAAAGGTGTGAGAGAGGTGACAAAGGCTGGAGGTTAAACTTTGAAAAAGCTGAGAAGTATTCATTTCTATTTATCTCCTCAATGCAGATTTCCCGTTACTGAACATTTAACTTGAAACATCTAAATCCTATTCAATATTTACATGTGAAAACCTTAAACATCCAGTTCATTGAGGAAATACATGTTCCTCTAGCTAGCAGCTGAAAGATTCTCATCTTTTGGGATTTAAAAACCTATGATCGAAAGCTGTTAATCTTTGTTCATGGAAAGTTACAAATTTGAAATTGAGAAATTTGAGGTTTCCATGCATTTTACAACACAAATAATTGTGTGCACATATATGCATATTCCATCAAGTATGAGTTGTGTATGTCTGTCTGTGTGTGGGTGTGTTTTTTTGTCCAGTCCAAAGCTGAATAAAAGGCCAGTTAGCCACCTAGCGGGCTACTAATTCTCCATGTCAAATACAATAGCTGCAATTATATGGTAATCAGTGTTGGTGGCTCATACCTTTCTGCTGCTTTCTGTGAGTGTGTGTCTGGCCAAGCTGCTCCTCAGGGAGACGGTTAGTCACGGCTTATTATTGACCCATTAGACACCCATCCCACTGCCAGAAAGAAACCAGTCGGCTCGCAGCCCGCGCTGCATTCACTGAACAACAATAACGAGAGGGAGACTGAAAATGAAGTTAATCATTTTGTTATCTAAATGACAAAATGAATGAACTCATCTGTGCCACACTGCGAATCAGAGTGTTATATTTAAAAGGACCATACCAGTGGGTTTGCATGTTGTACTAACCATAACTTAACTAGTCCAGACATCCCTTTATGTATCCACAAAGACATTGAAATTAATTAAAAAAACTATTAAAAACACTTATGTCTGCATACATTTCATTCAAAATGAAATCACTGTTCCAAGAGAGCGGTGAAGAGTTTTCAAATCAAATGCACGTAAACTCCATTACCAATCAGTGATGATGGGACTTTGACAAAAATGAACACAGATTTCACTATGACAGACTACACATTGTTTTAAGAGTCTTCAAATATATTTCCATACAGAAATTACTGAAAACCAATGGCTGCCTGTAAAAATTACATCTCAAAATAAATATGGAGGAAATGTACACTACAGGGCTAGTACTTACTTAAAGAGCTAAAACACACTAGCTGCTGTTACCGCAAATGCAAATCAATTGTTGCCAGATTTTGATTTAGTGCTTAAAAGTACTTGTTTTTTGTTAAGGTTTAAACTTGAACATGAACTGTTTAGTACAAGTTTAAAAAAGGCTTATCATGCAAAGCACATCCATAAGTTGACGCAAGCCTGTGAAGATATTCTTCTTCAAAACATGTCCCCTCTTTGTCGCCTCTTCTCTTCGTCGTATAATCGACAAATGTGTTGTTTTGATATAATCCTCCAGATCTGTCAACTCTGATGCTTGGCCCCTGCTCCCCCATCCCTCTGTCCCCCCACCGCCCTGCAACACACCCACACAGGCCCCTCTGCAACCTCCTCTCCAGTCCCCACCCCTGCAAAGCAAAGCTCTCTTTGTTAACCTAATGTGCTTTTACCAGTTGCTTTCTGCCAAGGAGACATCTGCTGTGTGCAACCAGTCAATATTGTGAGGACAGTTCAAAGCGGCCAGTTCATTATCTGTGTCAGCTTAACAACCCAAAGGTAGCGGTCTAAGGGACACATGGAGGAGGAGGAGGAGGAGGAGAAGGAGGAGGAGATGGGGTGAGGAGGAGAGGAGGGGCACACAATGTGTGAGGACACAATAGACTCCTCATTAACCAGTGATTTATCATGATAGGATGCCCAGTTCAACCTTTGCCCGCCCCCCACCACCCCACCCACCCACCGTACACACACACACACACACACACACACACACACACACACACACACACACACACACACACACACACACACACACACATTGAAAAAATATCTTATTGTTGTAAAAAGAAGAGACGACTGTGCAAGTGGAGTGGAAAGTGAAATGATATGGTTAAAATGTCAAATTAAAAGTAAGTGAAAGAAATTCATCCACAGCTGAAGTGTGTCCTTTCTGAGAATTTGTGAGAATGGCGAGGACCAGCACACAAACACTGCTGTGCTTTTTTTTTTAAATAGATGCTGGTAACTTTCTTTGATTGTCTTTTTCGCCGCTTTGATTTCATTAAGCTCCTCTCTAGATATTGAACATTTTACTATAAAAACTTGCAGTATTTGACTTCTCAGATGGATATATTTCTTTCTTGTAACATTTAGTGAGATAGGCCAGCGGGCCCCCGAAAAATCAACTTTATTAAACATTACAGACAATCTGATTCACACCGTAAAAATTAGCCTTGCAATTGACACACCCTCCCTTTCCTGAGAGGCTTTATGAAAGTCAAATCTCTCGGTCATGATGATATCATACATGTCAGAAAGCCTCTAAAGATGCTCCATGCATGCATATGCAGGGAGATCATAGTCCGTCCTCAGCTGCTCTGCCCTCACAGAGACGAAGCCTCTTCTTGCACAAAAAAGGCTGTATAATGAGCGTTTAATGTATGGCTTCTCAAAATGCAAGAGAGAAGGGAATATTCAACGTGGCCCATGTGGTGGTTTTGTAAAGCTGCTGCAGGAACACACCTCTTTTCACTTTCTCCTTTTCCATCCTCAACCACCCCCCCCCCCTCTCTCCATCCATCCCTCCTCCTTTCTGAATCCATTTGCTTAAATCAATCTCACAGGAGGCGGTCGTGGATAATGTACCAGCCAGGGTTTGTAAACCGTTTTGTTAACAATGCATTCTGAAAAGAAAAGAAAAGAGGAGGAGAGGAGAGAGATAAAGCGAGACAGAGAGAGTGAGAGAAGGAGAGAGAGGCAGAAATGGGCAGAAGGGTGCTGAAAGAGGAACAGTTGGGTGGGTGTGGTGTGCAGAGCTGTTTCGGACAGGCCCCGTCGACTGGTGACACCCCTGTCCCATCTCCTCCCTCCCTCAGCTAAAGCCTGCATCCGCCCAATTCGGTCCAGTCCTTGCTTTAGTCACACCACCTGCCTTCACCATTCTTCACCACACACCCACCCGTCCGCTGACAGGACGAACAGACGGCATAAACCCCCGTAACTCAGCCTAAACAACCGACACACACACACACACACACACACACACACACACACACACACACACACACACACACACACACACACACACACACACACACATTATACACAAGTTTAAACACTGAAAGGGAAGGGTAGTGTTCCCTTTATAGGATTACAGTGATCAATAATGAGCAATGAGAGAAGATCATGGTCAATTTCTCAATCATGTCAATATTCTGCTCAGTGGATACAGGGGGACACTACTCTGAAAAGATCCATGTTGGAATCATACAAACAGTGTACAATTTGTCTTTACCAGAGCGCTGACACACACACACACACACACACACACACACACACACACACACACACACACACACACACACACACACACACACACACACACACACACACACACACGATATGGAGCAGCATTGTTACAAGTGTCGGTACCTTGGAGATGCTACTGAGGCTGTTGAGTTCACTTTTCATTCACTTCTCACACCAATTTATGTAATAGTTAAAAATAAAAAAAATTGTTTAAATATACTACAAAGTAAGATCATGAGTGTTCATTCAAAACATTTAAGACAAAAACATTTATGATTGTTAAAAAATCTGACATACAAGTGTGTCTGTTAAGCAAGGGTTCAACTGCTTCTGTACAAGTTAGGAGTGACACATCCTATTAGCAGGGACCTGTTCCTCCATGTTCTCCATGCCAAGCTACTTTGCCTATCAAAGCCCCTTTCAGCCTGAGGAAACCTGGGCCAGTTTGACACTATATTCCCATGGGTCCCTCTCAGATCTCCACCAAAGTACCCATTACTGGATCATAAGCTCCAGAATCAGGCCATACTGGACAGGAATCCCCAGTAGAGTCTCGCAGATCGGGTCTGATTTGCAACATAAGTCCCCCTGTGATTGCCCATTAGCCCCTGTCCCCACTGACAGCGGCTAGCAGGGTAGCATGTGTAGCTCTAACCAGCCCCTGTGCATTGCCATTGAAGCTTCGCTACCATTACGTACCCTAATTGGCTGTGGGGGTATTAGTAGAGGTCGTGGCTTCAGGGAATTGATAGTGACATCTGATCTGATGTCCACTTAAAATGAAGACAATGCTGAGTCATAGTGTGCTGACAGAAGAGTATCCCAAAGGGATACAGCTTAGGATCTGATGATTGATGGGTTATTATAATACAAGAGCCCTGTGTCAAGACTGATTTTACTTTTGGTGCAATTTTCTTTGGTCCACACCACAGTTTTTTTTTACTGGACTGCAGTTTTACATTTGGTTTGATTAGGTTAGATTCTGACCAATTAAAAGTGTGCCAGGGTCATCAGGTAAACAATTTGGACCAATTCAATATTTATAAACTTATTAGGCAGCATTTCTGGTAACCTGTCATTGTGTTACAATAGAGACATTGGCCACAAATCTGATTCCAGCTCTTCTTAAAGTGTAATGAAAAAAACTCAATGTGTCTATGCTCCAAGTATTTTGGATGCAAGAAAAACATTTCACCCATTATGTGTGACATTTCACTTTTTTTATTTATTCTGCACATAATTGATCAAATACTGAGTATACACAATGTGTTCACATTTTTACTTTAAGATTAAATAATAAACATGTGAATCTCTGTGTACACCAGTCTTTAGTTGTCTTTTCTTGTAGCTAGGTTGATTTTGTTGTCACTGCAGCTGCATCACATTTTGCTTTAGAGGAAGTGGAAACTCACATTTTCAAGCAGTTTGGTGCATTTTCTGGAGTTCAAATAGCACAGTTTTCTTCTTTCCTGGCCAAATAAATCAAACAAAGATACAACACATTCCGCAGGCAAGAAAACATCAGCAATAATACAATACGGTCAATAGAGGAGAAGCACAGTGTCTTTACTTGCTGTAAAAAATGTAATCTAATTTCTTTGACATAACAAGAATGCTGAATTCTTGGTAATGTATACAGAAAGCACGACTGGGTTTATAATCAGCAGTTTACATGCATAGAAATACATGACAAACTTTAGAGGAGAAAAGTATTGCTGCAACAACTGTGCAAGGGATGATAGAAATGCATCATATACAAAATAATTTCATGCTGCTGACTATTTTAAAAATTAGATACTGTACATTTGTGTAGTAAAAACTGTTCCTCTCACTACAGAGCCTGTGGGCCATATACTTGGAAAAATACTACTGAACGGCTGGATGTATGCACATATTTTACAGTATTCAGGTTACTACTATTCAAGCAAAATCATCTGATTTCCTGTGTAACCTGATTGTCACAGTAACCTTTCTTGTTTCAACTTTGGGTCTGAGACAAGTTGGCCACCACTGAACTTTCATTAGTTGTCAGTTATATATCCCTGCTTCTTTCCTTTCATAACATATTTAGTTTTGTCCCCGGCTACTATAGGAAAGACTCGAGGAGTAAACATCTGAGAAAGGTTGCATGACTCAAACACTGCAGAAAATGTTAAGGTCCATTGCAATTTTCCTACAGTCGTTTTTTTCCTTTTCCTGCCTTCCTGCAAACTATGTTAACTCATCATACCTGTTATGGTAATACTGGCACTATTGGAGAACACAACAGAGCCGCTCACTATGAGCCTCTCTAAACACCCACAAACAGTCAGAACAGAGCGATGCATAAGCAGTGTTGGGAACTCAACAATCTTTTTTTACTCAATCTGAGTAACGTATTTGGAATTGCATTTTATAAGTGTACGAATGCTGCCATTACATACTGCTTACTAAACATTCCTATTCTGGTGTGTTCCTCTGTTCCAACTGGATGAATGTGGACATGAACAAGCAGATAGATTTTTCCCGAACTGCATAGCCTACTAAAAAAATCTAACTGCAGTTTTGCTACCATGAGCTAATTTTTGCTAAGGTTAACTAGCATTTCAAATGGGTCTGGTCAGTCTTTCAACAACTCTGGGGCTAGTAAATCAGCACATAGGAGAATGTAAAGTTAACGTCAATTAAGCAGGTTTGCTACCTGATTCAACTATAAAACAGCAAGGTGACCAGAAAAGCTACAGCAGATGACTACGCTGAACTTACTTTAAGTAACTTACTTTTTCAGGTTGGAGGTGGAGTAATTTGGATGCTGAAAGGGGATTGGTTGCTGGCAAGCAGAGGTTGTACTGCACATATTTATTATATTTCGTTCTCCCTGTTCTTTCTTTAATGTGAAATGCTGTTTGAATTTTCAAGATGGAAACGCATTCCTGCCCTGGCTCTGTTGTGCCGTTTCTGGCTCCATCTCTACCTCTAACAATGATCACGCAAAAAGTTCATTTTTTTCTTTTTCATGTTGGGGCTTCTGGGAAATGCATGGAGTTGCCTTAATTTATTTAGATAGTAAATAATCTTGTAAAACAGAAGTATTGTCATGTAATCCATTGATTTCAATAATGTAACTGTATTCTAAATACCACCTATTTAAATTGTAACTGTAACACAATACAGCTACTCATAAGTTGTATTCTGAATACGTAACGCCGGTAAATGTATTCTATTACCCCCCAACACTGCCCATAAGCCAAGATGCTCACAGTTTGTCTGCATGTGGTCTGCAGATCAGAGCACACAGACACCGAGTGTGGTCCATCAACAACTCTTCCTAATCAACCCTGGAGACCCCGGCCTTTTAGCCGCCAGCCCTCAACATGTCTTGCTGTGTTTACACACGCTGATTAGTTTGGTAAGTGTACAGAATGTCCCGAGGACGGTGATCTCTGAATCAACGTGCCCCTCAGTCCCATCCTTTATCTTCCCATCCCTCTGTCACAAAAGCCAGCGATCCTCTTGGAATCGGTGAGAGAAATTAGGGGATCAGAGTCGGCCAACTCCTGAGCAAACAGACTGAGCTAATGGACCAGCCGCTTTCTCCTCCCCTCAAATTATTAGCAGAGCGAGGGAATGTAGCCAGTCCAGTCATGATGTTAATGCTAAAGCTCGCTAATCCCTTACACACACACACTGGCCTCGCACTTGCCTTGATGCAACACATGGCTTCTGGGTAATCACTCCACCACCCAGGCAGTGGGAGAGGATGGGAGAGCAAAGGAATGAGGCTGAAAGTGAACACATACATATGCCGTGGTTCCCAGGAGCTTGGAAAATAGTGTAGGTTGTTGGATGTGCGAAAAATGTCATAGAAAAGGATCGAGAACATACTTTGGAGCTTGAAACTTGAACATTTATTCATAGATGTTTTAATATGACGTTATGTTAAACAAGTTTCAAACTCTTAACGGTGCGGGATTTCCGTTTTGGGTTATTTTTATGGTTGCTTTTCCATTGCAACTCTTCTTTTTTCTGTGATTTTCTGCACGTTTGTTGTCATGATGTGTTACTTCCAAATCAAGCCCTTGAATTTCACAAAATAAGAGCTTTGTAGTGATAAGAAAAGTCTTTGGACTCCCACGCAACCAGTGGTGTAAGGTTGTTAAGATGGGCCTATAGTGCACATTACTGACGCTTTACTGTTTAAAGTGCTCTCTTGGCTTACAGATGTGCTCAGCTTGTCAGTTTTGACAGATCTTACACCTAAACTAGCAACTGTATATCATCTAGTCATGATATGATCAAATAGAGACTAGACATTGGAAAACATAGACATACCTATTAATCAGCAATCATCATTGCATAAAGTACCAGTCAAAACTTTGGACACACTTTCACATGCAAATGACTCATAAAACGTGTCCAAACCTTTGACTGGCACTGTATCTGCATATGACAAAAACACCAGAGAAAATAAGGAAGTATTCATGTAATTGAATCATTTTTTTAATTATAGTTTTTAAACGGCTACAAACTATTTGACTCTACAGCCCCACACCCCATGGGCCCCAGTGCAACTGCACTACCTGCACTGTCTATATTTACACCCCTGCATGCAACCTAATGCACATAGGAACACACAGGTAACCTAATACAAACTCACACAACAAGTCTTCCTTCTCCTCTCCATCAACACATCTACTGTGGAAGCTTGTCTCCTCCAGGTTTGTAGGTTGGCAACAGCTGGCTAAACCAGAATATGCTAATGCCAGTTGTTGGGAGGAGCACTTTAGGCTTATGAGGGATTAGTGCTTGTTGGCCAGCCCTGACTCCCTGCTGAGCGAGCACGCTAATACAGGTGTTAGTAAACTGGCATTAGACTCCAGCTAATTAGCTTCCATTCACAGAGTGATTGTCCAGCCAGCTCTGCCATTTGTAGTGATGTTTGCTCATCGGCAGGGAGGTCTCTGTGCTGTGGTGGGTCCGATATGATCCGACATGATCTCCCTTCTTCCTTCTTTCACTATAGTCCAAGAGACAAACTCAGCTTGTCTTATGAGAGCCAGAAGAGGAGTAGAGAAGAGCCAGCAGCATTGCTTTGAGACAATGACCATCGTAAAGTAGGCTATATTAATATGAGAATGCAACTCTGTTTTGGCCTTCCATCCACTCTGAGCCAAGATTTCTCAACATCCGAAACAGTCTTGCATGTGATTGTCATGTGATAAAACATTTTAAAAGGATAACTTTATTATTTAACTTTATTACTCAGCAAAGCTGTGTGTGTGTGTGTGTGTGTGTGTGTGTGTGCGCACTTAGTAAGTACAGTAATACTTTTCTGTTTTTGTTATGGGTCTCAATGTAGCCAATCCAATATCATTAGCCGAGGTTAGCTGGTAGCATTTATGACCCGCCTGATATTGTTATATCATCTGACAACAAAAACATTAAGACCTTTGAATATTGAAAAATAATTTTTTATAAAGATAAATGTTGATATGTTGCAAATGTATGCAAAGTTAAAGATTATTTTTTTAAATAAACAAAAATGAAAACATCAAGTTGATGTTTAATGCAACTGCCTTCCATTTTATATCAGAAAAAACTCCACAAACATGTAAAACAAAAAGCTTAATAACTAATCACAATATCCTTGGACTTATTAATTTAGACCAACCAAACGTGTAAAAAAAACATACAAGGTTGGGAAATGTGTTTAGCCCATACAATTTAAAAGCACCATACCTGTAGTTATTATGGGGGGATTCTGCATTAAGTCTTCCAGAGAAACTGAGTCATTTTATAGTAGTTAGAATGTGGTAGGTCTGTGTTCTATGAGAATCATGCCACTGTGATCTACTACTATTATATCTGTATAATATTATTTGTGTTTGCATGGGATGTTGTGTGATGGACAAAATGAATATCGGTGGTGGACAGGAGTTGAAAGATGGGTATTACGTGCCCTACACTGTTGCTGGATGTGGGAAAGAGACTAAAGGTTAGTTGGTTGACATTCCCAAAGCCATTCTGCCGAGGATGTCGGCAGTTCAAAGGAGTCATTAAGCTTCACCCGTCCTGCTACAAAGGGGAGATTTAAGACAGCAAATAGATCTGATAGTGAAAACTCAAAGCCAAACACAAATATCCACTAAGAGGCTTTGGTGTATTATGCTATTATTTACGCCATACAAGACCGTACAGATTTAACTGTTTCAAGTTAAATTTTCTCCTGGGAAACTCTCATCATAACTGATAATCCGTCCTTTTCATGTTACCCATTGAGATAAATGATGAGCAAAAGCAAAATACTGATAGCAACCAGAAATATTGGCATTTCATTAGGCCTTGGTGGTCCTAAACTCTGCGGTAAAACAATATTTGACTGAAATCAAACAACATATCGACTGACTATACTTCTGAAATATATCCAATGTATAAAAAGGTTGAGTAAACCCTGACTAATGTTAGCGTAACTTCCAACCACAGAAAAAAAGGAATATCAATTAGTCAATTAGTTGACTGACTTTAACAAAGCCATGATGATGAAAAGGAATCAGTGGCCAATACACATCCATTCAGACAAGGGATTGCAGCTCAGCAGTAGAACAAAGTCTGCAGTACACTTTCAGTACAAGAGCATATTTGTGAGGGGACAAAAAGCTAAAAGTGTTGTCAATCCTCCTATTGGCCAACTATTGTTTTCTCTGCTTCCTCCATCTCTCTCTTTCTTTTTTCATCTCTGTCACAAACAACCCCAACCCCTCATGCTACCAAGCTTCTTATTACCAACATACAACATTCACTAAAAAGTTATTGGCACATTTTAATCAGCCATGTGCAAAGTAACACTATTTATAAAGTACACCTGATCTGAATGAAGCATAAGTGCGGTTACCGGACAAATACTGTATATATATATATATATATATATATATATATATATATATATATATATATATATATATATATATATATATATATATATATATATAAATGGAGAGAGGATGTGACAGTGGCTCTGTTTAAACTACACTGGGTATCTGCATCATACAGTGCAGTGTTCACACATTTGTGGCCCAGAGACACACACAGGTAGTGTATTACACAGGCTTTAGACATTCTAACTAAACCCAGATCCTCCACAGAACAGTGCACAGGCATGGCAGGACCACTTCGACGGTTCTTTCCTTTTCACTCTTTACATATTCGGCATAGCTGTAGATAATGTATGAAGGCTTAGATTCTTCCTATAAAAAATAATAATACAAAATATTACGCAACTTAATCACAGTAAGCAATAATCTGTCATTTAATTGGTCATCACAAGGAAATAATCCTTCAAAAACATGTCACCTCACATTTGTCTTTGACATCCATGCTTTCTTATTTAGAGCATTTTCTCTCATGTTAAAAAACAGTTTATTTCAAGCCAGGTTAAATACTGTAAAGTTTGTGACTAAATTAAAAGGTATGTCTATCCAAATATTTAAATGCACAAATGAGGGGACCAAACTAAATTGAGAAGAGTAACTGACACAATTATAAACTGACAGACGCACTAGTTAGCAGCAGGTTGGCCAGATGTGCAAGTGCAGTCTTATCTCTGCCTGCTGGGAGCTGCCTGGTCCCCCAGACTCTTTTTTTTTTTTTTAGAAGCCTCTATTGAAAAACCGTGATAATCTGTTTGCTCCTTTAATGAGCCCATTGTTCCTCAGAGGAGGAAAAGCAGGTCTCATTGCTGCTAAATTGCAGCTCTTTGAGCAGGAAAGCTCCTCTGAGCACCACTGATACCCTGCTTCGCCTCGGACATATTGTTAAGGTCTGAGCCTCAAGTCTGAGCCTGCAACAAAGCCAAGTCTGAGGAAGACTCTGTGCCTCTGTCCTACTGTGGAGTTACTTTATTGTACCACTTTTTGTCACAGCTGATCAGAGGCTCTGGCAGCTGGTATGATCTTTTTAACCCCTCAAACTAAAAAAATGTGACAAACCTGCTACCACACTGGACATTATTAAAATCATAAAATAATATTTTGATTTGTTGACTAACAAAAAGTACATTATAATAAATTAAATATTAAAAATGTATAAAAATCTGCTTTCAACACTCTGTGTGGAAATCTAATGATAAATATATTACAATTTGCAACCACTCTAGTTTACCTTTTCTTTTTTAATTGCTTACTTAGAAGGACTAGAAGGATTACTTTCTAAAAACAGAAAACCTTTTAAACTGTGTTCATTAAAAGAGGACCTTACTTACTTTAAACTAGCAATCACTGTCTTTTTAGAAGAGGAAACAAATACATTTTCAGTGCATGTGGACATCCAGGTGATCTGAGCTATTCCTTTAATAAAATCTGTATTTGTCAGTAAAAATCTGTACAAAAATAAATAAAATATGAAGATCCTTGTGTATATTATGTATCGGGTTGTTCTGACACTTCACTGAAGCTAAATTAAGAAAAAATAATGAATGTCTTTAACATGCTAAAAACTTTAAGTGAACAATCTTATTAGTGACAAAATATGAACTTCGCTCAGAAAAATGAAAATGGAAAAATAACGTTCACGTTGCTTTTTTGGTAATAAAACTGCCCTGTAACAAATCGACTTGAAGCACACTGAAATATTCATGGATCTGTTATCATTTGGACGATAAAATATGTTGGAGATTAATTAGCATTGAAATGTATGACGATAAATGGATATCTCAGCAGAAGGTCACAGAAAAGCAAAAGGCATCACCTTGACAATTGTTTGCACCAGCTGCCTCAGACACAGCAACAAATAATGGCAACAGTCGGCTCTCATGACGGAGACTTCTCTCATAACACACACACACACACACACACTAGGTACCACCATCAAACCCTGCATCTTGATCAGACAGTCCCTCTCTAATTGAGCTAATCCCCACTTCAGGATCAGCACTGTCCCCTGAGGTCTGACCCTCCACCCTGCCTGTCTCCTGCTCTCACTGTCTCAGCTTAAACCTCTCATCTTTTTTGTGGCTCATGTGGACTGCAAAGCTGTTTATTGGGAGACAATGGGCAGCAGATTGTGCTGTCAGGCTCCATTAATTTCCATCATTAGCATCACACTCCAGAGTCTGTGGAATCAGGGTCCTAAGCCTTAAGCCATGTTTGTGTACAGCATGCATGTGTGTGTGTGTGTGTGTGTGTGTGTGTGTGTGTGTGTGTGTGTGTGTGTGTGTGTGTGTGTGTGTGTTTTGATATGTGTACATTTAGGCATGCATGTGTGCACATGTTTCCAATCAGGCAGTTTTACAGAATTTCTGCATGCTTCAAAGAAATAAAACTAAAATTCAATATAGCCTATTATAGGGCACAATATATCCAAATACAAAAATGTGTCCAGATCATGGAGCTTAAAAATAGAAATACTAACTAAATCTGATCAGTTGTGACTCCTGACATGTGCTCAGTTTTGTTAAACGCCAGACGGCGTGATCAAATGTCATCAATTAACACTCTGAACTGTCAGTGTTTACCTGCTGCTTGAAAATTCTAACAAGCTGTTTAAAATTGGAGTCTGTAGCCGACTGAAGACTTTGGAGACTCCAACCAAGTTTCGACATTTAGTCTTTATCTTAAATACATTCTCATCTACACAGTTGTATTCCTCAGTTTAGTTTTATGTAAAAAGAAGCTGCTTTTCGCACTAACACTACAAGAAACAAAAAAGAAAAATTATTTGAAAGAAGTCACAATGATGAAAACTAATTAAGGAATTAATGAGGAATTCTGTAAGTTCAGTGTGTTTTAATTCCAGTTTAGTTACAAATATCATTAGGGGTCAATACTAAATGTATCGTGTGTACTATTGAGCTGTAAGCGGATTATTATCACACACCTGAGATTGTTTTTGGACCTATTCTCATTACAAGAAGTTTGGTAACTTTTTTGTGACAGAAAACAATTAAGATACTGTATGGTTGAGTTACAAATGAACACCCCAGTTCTCTAGTTCAGCTGTGAAGTTTATTTGCTCTTTTAAAAAATTAACACTGGATGCCAGTGTTAATTTTTTGTTTGCGCATTTCAGCCTCAACTGCAGAAATTGCATATAACACATGGTTTTGGTGTGAAGAAGCCGTCA
This sequence comes from Percina caprodes, assembly GCA_013375575.1. NCBI lineage: Eukaryota > Metazoa > Chordata > Actinopteri > Perciformes > Percidae > Percina > Percina caprodes. The sequence goes on along the minus strand of JABXJD010000191.1, from coordinate 714,410 downwards.
TACTACATGTGTTTTTGCGCCAAGGTCTCTAATCAGGGGCAGATCCATTAACATTGGCAAATGCCTAAATATAATTGCATAATATCTTGGCATTTGCCAGTACCAACTTTGAAGAGCATCAATTGTTTTTCACCTGCTGCTGTAGTAAAATTATCAATATTTGCCAGTACCAACCCAACTCTTGACGCTTGAGCAGTGGCTGTCAGCGTCAGATACGACGCAAAAAGCACCCTTCAGCATGTTTGTAGAACACATTGGGGAGAGCAGCAGCTACATGTTGCTTGAAGATGATGTAGCGTTAAGAGCGACAACAGAAGAGAGTAGTATGAAACCTGAAAATCCGCTTAGGGAGGTTGGTTGGGGTGGTGGATGGAAACAATGTAGGACTTTCACCCAGAAGACTGGGGTTTCTGTCCCGCTTGTCACGTTTCCTAAACCCAACTGTACCGTTCTTTTTTCCCTAAACCCAACTGTCCCGTTCTTGTCCTGTGTGTCAAGGAAACATACCTTTTTACAAGCCCACCCAGGACTTTTTCCTTAACCTAACAGTGTCAAAAGTGACGCCAATAGTCCAGACCAAGCGTGATTAGCTAAAGCATGTTTAGATGGGACGCTGAAGGAGACTTTTAGCGTCAATAACAACACCAACAGCATTTGACCAAGCATCCGTATTTTACGCGAAGGGAGTGAGAATGTGTGGCCAGTACAGGTGGAAACATATTGAACCTCGCCATTGCATCACTAATTCATAATACATACAGTAGCAGTATGTCCTGTGTGAGCAACATTATGCAATGCAAGAGGGACTGTGATTTAGGTATTAAGAATGTGAAAAAGCCCAAAAAAACAACTCTTTAAGATCCATATGTCCTTTAGTGTGAGCTAATCAATGGTCAAACGCAATCGACCACTGACCAGCATTGGTATTTCCACCTCCAGCAGAGGAGCTCTAAAAGGAAATTGAACAACGTTTCTGCCACGCACCCACTGAGGCTTAAGCCTTCTAACTCCAACTTCCTGTCTGATCAATGTGAAAAACAATGACTCAACAGGTGCAACAGACAGGAGCCCAGCAGCAGCTTTCCTCCCCGCCGCTAGGCCCAATTAGCACCTGCGGCTAAGGAACAAAGAGGCGACATTTCATTTCAGCGGAGTGCCAGTTTAAGGCCTCTTCTCTCAACCTCAGCCTCTTTTCTTTCTGTCTCTTACTGCTGACATCTTTAAAGGATCATCCCTGGCTCCATCATATTCTATTAGATTGGGTCGATGCCTTGTGTTCAAAGTGGCAGGGGTGTTAAAAACATGGGGTGTTGATGAATTCATTGCATGTGACTGGACTTGCTTCCTTTGTGTGTTGGTTTTTGCTAATGAAACCCCCTGAAGGTCTGGAAAAAGGCAAAGACATTTTTCAGGATTCAGTTCATAGGCTATTCCAGGTTCAGGCTGAATTTTACTAAAAAACACACACGTGCTGCCATCCCAGACAACCTTTTAACTGTGGAAAGTAAAGATACAATGCATCCTAAAATAAGTTAAAGGCCTTCTTATGATTTCTTTCTGCAGTGCCTGATTTGTGTGAGGATGGCTGCAAAACCCTATATTCTGTACAGCTAATAACTGTGCTGTATTTAAAAGTGGTTTTTCATTATCCATAGGATTTCCCTCAAATAAGGCCCTCACAGAGATATTTTGAATGTGTATTTCCTATGTAAAAAAATGCTCTTATTTCGCAGCAAGCAACTGCACTGATGATGGTTGGCAAGAAACAACACTGGCTGAAATCAGCTTGCATTTAGCTTTGTGTAGTCTATATCGACAACGTTTTATTTCCTGGATTCTTCAGGTGGAGCCGGAAAATACGTTGGATGTCTGTCATTTTGGCCGGACGTCTATCACCTTCCGCTTTTTTGAGTTGACATTTTAAACTCCAGTGGATTTATGAGGACTATGGTTAACTGCTCCTCAGATCTCTGCATGGTTAATCCACACAGCTACACTATCTGTCCAGTCTGAGTTTTATTTTGCACGACAAAAACAACTTTTGAAGGTGTACCTTTCTACCAAAACAAGTTCCTTCCCAAGGTTATTTTGCAGAGGCACTGTTGCTCTGTTCGGTGCATCGCGCCGCCCAAGATGATTGTGATTGTTTTAAAAAAAATGCCAATAAACCAGAGAATGTTGTTGTCCCAACCAGGAATGCTCTGTGGACTAGCCAAACCCTCCTCCGCAACACTGTGGAGGAAGGTCTGGCAATGTGATACTAAGCGATCTTAATGAGTTTTTACAGTTCTTTTCCATTATTTACATTTTCTGAAAGCATACCTTGTATTCTCAGAACTCTACAAAATAATGCAAAAAAGAAACTCTGCATTCAAAACAATATTGTCTTCTTAAAAAGGTATTTTATCTTCAAATGACACACACACACACACACACACACACACACACAGACACACACACACACACACACACATATACACACACACACACACACACACAATATTATATCAACAGAAATTTCTAAGAACAAATTGAATGATGTGCTCAATGTAAAACACTATGAATGCCTTATCAGGAGACTTTTTGTTGTTTTGTTCAGTGTTACACTAACATATGCATAGTGATCTGTTATAAAACATTCTTGTATAATTTCTTTTACTCAAATATGGCCAGTACTGTAAATACACTGTAGGTAGCAATATAGTTCTGTCTTGCTCTTCCTCCTCGCCATCCCCCTCCTCTTAAACTCTCACTCCTCTTGCTATGCCTCTCTTGAACCAAAACCAAACTGTATTCCTATTTGTCACATGCAATGAAATTCAAGGATTAGTATTTGGAGCAGTGGACAGCTATACATACAGAATCCTGGGAGCAACTTTTGGTTCAGTGTCTTGTCCAGGGACACTAACATTGGGCCGGGGAGCCTGGGTCTTAACCGCCAATCTTGTGGTTGAGGGGCAACCACTCCACCTCCGAGCCAAAGCAACCTCTCCTATGTTGCCATCCATTGCTCCAAAAACAGGGAAGCACACATGATGCCCCTTTATTGCTAAATCTCTGATTACTAATAGAAAAAATTGTGTATGCTTTTATAGATTTTATTTGAAAATTGGGCCAAATGTAGAGAACTGTGTGTAGTGTTTTGAAAAAAAGTGTGGTTTAGAACTGCAATCTGGGTGCAAAGCAGTGAATGTTCTTGTATTTTTAGGATTGTATTAAGTTCAGGGGGGTGGTACATGAGTTACAGGTTGTGGTCATTGTGACCAGTGGTAGAGCGTAAACATTGAGAAAAACTGTTAATATTGGGGCTTGTTGTTTTTTTTTTGGTTTGAATCTCCATCTGCTTTAAGAGGAATGGAGATGGTGTAGAGGTAATTTAATCTGTGTAAGGAGTGGGTTGGACTTTATATTTCAACAATAAAACGGTCTGTCTAATGGCATGCTGATAGTTTAAATAAACGTGTGTAACAGATTCCCTTAAAGGAAAAGATTTGCAATAATTATTTAATATTGGGAGATAATAATTGTGAGCATAAAACATCTCATGAATTAGATTACAATCAATTTCACAACGGGGTAACACCAAATTCAACAGGTTGACACTAATTATGCTGTACGATATAGAAACTAGAGTGGGAGAAATTTTAATAGCCTTCAGAATAGTGTAGGATTCTTTCAAGTGCGCATGCGCAGTCCATAAAGCGTTGTTTATGGTGGAAAATGAGCATGAGGCACTCGTCCTTTCTGTTGATTTTAGCCTCCTAGCATATCATTCCAAATTAATTAAGTATAAGGTTACAATTAACACAGTAGTGCGGTGAACTTGTGCCGCCTGTCGCATTGACAGTCTATTGTCTGTCGCTGACGGTGACGATAGTTTCTATTTTTTTTTCCTCAGTCTTTGCCGAAGCACAAAGACAGTCTGTAAAGATGAAGCAACCAGGAAGTGATACAGCAATTTAATCGTTGCTACCATGGATATTTAACAGATAGCCATGTCTGTTATGCAACAACTGGTCACCACCCTTGGAAATGCAACCGGGCTCATAACTGTCCTAATTTGTGTCATTGCAGCGCTTTTGCATTATTTCGACGACCCTGAGCCGGTGAAATACACCAGGTAATGAACGGCGGTTGTCTCCCTAGCTTTTCTGCCAGCTAGCTAAACTTAACGTTACAAGCGTTAATAATTCAACACCAATTACATGTTGCGTAATGTTTGCTAAATGCAAATATAGCTAGGTAATGTCTAGCTAATGTTGGCTACAATGGTCCCTTATCTGTAGGACACTACTGTTTACGTCGGAGAGAGTAACGTACGAACCTAATCAAACGTCAAACCAATGGGTATTGATAGTTACATTTCTTTTCTTTTTTTTAATACATACTTACCTTGTAAAACAAAACTACGACTGGATTTGCAATTATATGCATTCTCTCAGAAATTCGTCATGAATTGCATCCGACTAGAAGAATCTGCCGACTACCAGTGTCGAAACATTACTGTCAATTTCCCTCTGTCCTAACATAGACTGAATATTAGTTTATTATTATTAATAATATACAGTATATGGTCCTAACACAGTATTTGCGTCCGTCTGAAGATGGCACTGCAATGATTATCATGATAAAGCAGTCTGAATTTCCTATTTATGCCAAAATGAGTTCATGCCAAAATCGTAAACAATGTTTGCACAGCATGTTTCACATTTGCACATTAGTAACATTCATATTAGGGGTGTACGATTTAGAAAATGTCACGATTCGATTTTGAATCCGGTTTTTGATTCAGAAACGATTCTTGATTCAAAAAATGATTCACAGTATGTAAATGTAGTTACTTTTCCTATGTATGTATGTATGTATGTGTGTGTGTGTATACGTATGTACATGTGTGCATAACGTCCTGTTATGATGTATGTATGTTGTGTGGGATGTCATTAAGCAACTGGGACCTTGAATTTCCCCTTGGGGATCAATAATCTATCTATCTATCTATCTATCTATCTATCTATCTATCTATCTATCTATCTATCTATCTATCTATCTATCTATCTATCTATCTAGTGATGGCAGTAGACATACAATAAAAAATTTATTTTGAAGCGGTAGAGCTTGCATCATGATTCGAATATGAATCGATTTTTTTTTTTTTTTTTTTTGCACACCCCTAATTCATATGTTTACCAACAGTCAATTTGTTTTGGCCCACAGCATGGCTGAGGACATGAAGACTCTGGAGGAAAAGTTCCAGCAGCAAAATAAAAGCTGTTTCATCCTTGGTGCCTCTGGGGAAACAGGCAAGATGTTGCTTCAAGAGCTGCTGGGTCGCAACATCTTCTCCAAGATTACTCTCATCGGAAGGAGACAGCTCACCTTTGAGGACAAAGCATATGCAAACCTGGTCAGTGTGTTATTTCTCTACTCAGTTGTTGTTAATTATGTTGATAGTGACATTCTTATGTCTTTTATGCCTCCAGGTACAAGAGGTGGTCGACTTTGAGAAGCTTGACGATTATGCTGCAGCCTTCCAAGGCCATGATGTTGGTTACTGCTGCCTGGGAACAACCAAAGCGAAAGCAGGGACTGTAAGTTAAACTTTGTAAATCCATAGATTTTATTGTGGTTACTGTAGCACACAATAACCAAAATATAGTATACAGTCTCTGTACTGTACTTAATTTGTTTAATTTATTTTTTTAAAGTTTTATAGGGAACACATTTAAAGATTGTGGAAACACTTTTGTTTTTGCCCCCATTTTCATGAGTTGAACTCAAAGATGTAAGACTTTTTCTAAATGGCAAATGGTGGTCATACCAAATACTGACTGGTTTTTGGACCCCCCAGTTCCCCCTAATATAGTAAAACTGCACATTTTAGAGTGGCATTTTATTGTGGCCAGCCTAAGGCACACCTGTGCAATAATCAGGATATCAGGATGCTGTCTAATCAGCATCTTGTGACCACACCTGTGAGGTGGATGGATTATCTTGGCAAAAGGAGAAGTGCTCACTAACACAGATTTAGACAGATTTGTAAACCATATTTGAGACAAATGAGCCTTTTGTGTAAAAGTCTCATGAAAAATGGGGGCAAAAACAAAAGTGTTGGGTTTATAATGTTGTTCAGTGTATATACAGTATAGTCACATTAACACATAGATTGGTGTTTATAGAGATTCCATTTTATATTAGATTTTTAAGAGTTGTGACCAAGACACAGGATGGACCAGCTATGTAATAGTGTTGCTGTTTCTAAATTAACTCAAACATGTCTTTAGCATTCTGCGATTTCTTGCAGCTTACTGGCCTACATCTATGGCTAGACCAATATGTGATAAGCTTATACTGACCAGTTTATCAAAGCAGCAGTGTTCAGCATTACACATATAAACAGTATGAAAAGAGAGTGTGACAATAATCACAGTGTTACCTCAATATTAATATGTTAAAAATTATGAGCTAGTGTTTTTTTCACATTTAGTCAAATGTTTTTGTTTTTTTTATTGTTTGGACCTTCTCAGTTATATGTGATAGATTCTGGGAAAGTTTTACCTGTCACTTTGACTTAACTGAAACAGTTAAGTATATCAACACGATCATTTTGTCATCATTTTGTTCTAATTAGCTTAATTCTTTGGCAGACACCTGTCACTGTAAATTGCATTCAAAATAAATCTTCTGTTTCTTCTCTCTGTTATTTCAGGAAGGATTCATCCGCGTTGATCATGACTATGTTCTAAAATCAGCAGAGCTCGCCAAAGCTGGAGGCAGCACCCAGTTCCACCTGGAGTCCTCCAGAGGAGCTGATAAAAACAGCAACTTCCTCTACCTCAGAGTCAAGGTATCGGTATTTTATTTCCTCCCGCTACATGCCACATACTGAAGTATTTATTTATTTTTTTTATAAACTGAAGTATACCTGTGTATATCATTGAAGAATAACATTGGGCAATCACTGAAAGGTCAGCATGAAATGTGTTTTTTTTTTCCTAGGGACAAGTGGAAGCAGACATTGAGGCGCTGGGTTTCGACAGATATGCCATTTACAGACCAGGGTGAGCGATCTATCTATCTGCCTGCCTATCTATTTAGTCAATTAATAATCAAATAATTTTACGCAACTTCCAAATCACCAAATGAGACACGTAAAAAAAAAATCTCCAAACTAAAAAATACAAACATGAATACATGATGTACAGAAGTGTTTTCTTATAGAGAAACTGTTAACCCACATCTTGTCAACTTGACCAATACCAAATATTTGCACAGATGTGCGTGAGAATATGCATCCTCTTCCAACTAAACTGCAGTTAGCGTTGTTAGGCGTGTGCCATTATCTAAACACACAAAATGCAATGGATTGTGGGAATGTGGAGAGGGATAATTACATCTGATAGCTGCTTGTAGTTCATAATGCTGAGTGGAACGAAGACTTTTCAAGTGATCCACAGTCTTTTTTTAGATGTGTGGATTGTCAGACTGTAGTCTTTTATAAAATCTTAGCATATGGTCGGAATTAGTTGATATAAGGGATGCTCAGAATCCAGATTTTTAGGGTTTCGGCTGAAGACCGAATCCACTGGTTAAGATTTTGCCGAATCCGAAACTGAATACCGAATCCTACTCCCATCCTCGGTCCATTAACACAGTAAACATATTAATAAAGTAAACAGCGTCCACAGCAGTGCATTTTTCATTTTATTTTAACTGTAAAAAACAAGATTTTAGCTGTGACTTTCCATACCTGAAGTTGCTGCATTTTGGCTTCTGTCTGTAGATTCCTTCATGCGCAACTCGTATTCTTTCGGATGTTTCACACGTAAATGTTTCAACAGCGGCGATGTTGTGTAGTGTTCAGGGGCCTTGCCACCACGAGACAAATCGGCGTTGCAAATTGAACATGCAGCTGGACTTGAATCGCCTTCTTTTGACAGAAAGTACTGCCACTTTTTCTGCTCGTGCAGCACGTGCCTTGCAGTATAAGGTGGTAAAATATGTGGATATTTTATTACAAGAATCGTGCAGGCCTACGGTCCACCTATGGTTCGGCAGAAACTGAATCCCGTCAACAAGCCGAATATTCGGCCAAATCCTGGATTCGGTTCGTCCCTGGTTGATATCAACTCTCGAAGAATAGCTTAAACATTACGCTTTACTAATGTTTGAAGGACTGTGATTGAGGTTGTTTTGACTCCCCTGCTGCTTATTTTTGGACAGGTTACCACAACTCCATCCAGTAAACAAGGCACTTGTGACACCATGCGACTTTTGTTTGAAGTGACATATTGAGAATAAATGTTGTTAATTACCCCAGCGGAGGAAAGAAATACATGTCAAATCTGCAGTATAAAGTGGTTGTTAACCATCAAATAACTCAACCCGATCTAATCGACCAAATCATCAATACCTTTGTGTTTCTCTCCAATAGGGTTTTGTTGGTAGACAGGCAGGAGAGTCGGCCTGCTGAGTGGCTCGCCAGGAAATTCTTCTGTGCTCTTTCTGCTGTGTCTTCTACGTCCATGGCCATCTCAATCCAAGCGGTGGCAAAAGCAATGGTGGCAAACACTCTGCTTCAACCTGAGCAGCAGACGGAGATCCTGGAGAACAAAGCCATCGCCAGTCTGGCAAAGAGCACAGAGAGACAGCAGGAAACAAAGTGAGGTTAGAAACATATTACCCATTTACACTGATAACTAGGGCGGTAATACCGTAAACGGGGTCTTAAAAATGGCAACGGTATCAGTTTCAATACCGTCATTAAAAAAAATGCAATGCACTTTTATAGGATTAAATATTAATATTAATAAAATATTAAATATAATTTATTTAATGCCTAAAAATGCTTATGTATGGTTGTCATCGCGTGACAGTGTGGAGGAGAGAGGAGGGGAAAGATAGCAAGTCGTGCACCGAGTGACCTGGTTTCGAAGAAGACCACGACTTCTACAGTTTGGCAGCATTTGGGGTTCTGACCTAATGAGAAGGGAGAGGTGTTTCAGTATTAGTGTTTGGTATTCAGTTTCTGACCAGTGTAGGCACAAGCCAACGGTTTGGTGACGCCGCCTGAGCCTTACGTCATAATTTTTCATTAGTCACGGTAATACTGTATACCACGGTAATATAGGGAGGAGGCTTGACGGTATCAAAATTTGGATACCACCAAACTCTACTGATAACACATAATCAAGCAATGTTTCCTGACATGGGACTGACCCATGTTGGACTCCACTCCAATCTGATGACTATGAATGTCAATCCATTGACATTTAGACACAGGACATCACACAAATGGGTGGTTGCTGGCTGCACAGTATTAATATTTATTTATGGAAGCAATATTTAGTTTTTTGTCTCCATTTTAATGGTAATGCCTTAGTCCTGTAAACGTAAAAGAGACTTAAATGGCAGTGTGTACTGCTCTTAGATTCCTTCATGTTTTGGCACGGTCCCCTCACGGCTGTAGTAAACATTTATAGAATGGACTCCCCAAACGAAATGAAAAACTGATTTAGCCTCATTCCTTTTGCTCTGAAGCTGTACCTTAAGTTAAGCAAAGTTAAGCCAATTCTTTGGACTTCAAATTTTACTGTGACTCTCTGTGTGACCTGTCCTCATACATTTTCCTTTTCAGGTAATTTCAACAGATATCCAGAGAGGACTACATACTGCAAACACTATTTATATCATCATTATCATCATCATGATGTCAAAGGATTTTCACATTACTTAAAAAATGTATTGGGTTGCATTTATTGGGTCTTAAAATGATACTGTTATATTTTCATCAGGGAACTGTTGCAAGATTTTTCGATGTGCACATGTGTGCTCAGAAACAACCCACTAAACAACTGCCTTATAGTAAACACTTGAATTTATTTTACACTAAATTAAAATATTGGATGTCTTTAATATTTTCATTAAATATCATAAATATTGAACTGTGTGTGTGTTTGATCTTGGTAAATGTTTCCATAATGACTATCCATATAGATATAAATATCTGGTGTCTATATCCGTATGTCTACATCTGTGCGGCATATGTTGCACGCATAGACAATACCTATGCTTTGTTAAATTACAGGCAAGTAACAGTGTTTGTTCATTTGGATGGATTTAACAGTATCTGTAACATGCAGACACAATGCTATCCATTGAAGATATGAGTTTCTGTTTTGAATGGGATGCCAGCGATGCAACATTTTTAAATGAAATTGGTGAATTAGGGTTTGGTTAGTAATTTTGTTTACATGTTTCTAAAACAAAATTGTGATTGTTGAAGGTATGAATTTGAGGTGTTAACTGCTATACAGCCAGTTTGAGTCCATGATGAATTTGAACCGATGAGCTTACTTTTCTTGGTGAATTTGTTTTCTTGTAAGACAAATCATGTTGGAACCCAGTTCAACTATGCATGTGCTAGCATGCAATGTCTAATATCCAGAATATAATGTAAACCCTCAAAACACAACCAGCATGTGTGTTCATATTCAACAACCTCTTGTACGAACTACTCTTTTAAGATGTTTTAGGCCTTTATTTGTGACAGGACAGCTAAAACATGAAAGGGGAGAGAAGGGGGTATGACATGCAGCAAAGGGCCGCAGGTCGGAATTGAACTTGCAGCCACTGCGTTGAGGAGTAAGCCTCTGTACGTGGGCACGAGCTCCACCAGCCGAGCTACCAGGGCAACTACAAGCTACTCTTAAAAGCATGTCTATTTCAGTTTGTGGATTGGTGTAAACAATATAATCAAACAGCCAGTTCAAAAATAACAAAGATTCAAGAAAACAATACTTTGCCAAAATAGAAAGGTGACCTGAATATATGAATGGGAATGTACACACAGTGTATAGTTGTATATTGATTGAGGTATTGGATTATTGAATGATTTACAATTTTTGGATATTTTATTTTTTTATTTTTTTAAAGATGATTCTTTTTGGGCTTTTCCCCTTTATTAGTGACAGTGGATAGACAGGAAAGGGGGAGAGAGATGTGGGTATGACACGCAGCAAAGGGCTACAGGTCGGATTCAAACCCGGGCCGCTGCAGGACTCAGCCCACATGGGGCGAACGCTCTTACTGGGTGAGCTAGAGGCCGCTCCATGACTTACAAATTTTTGTATGCTGTATATGCATATCTATTTATAGTAGTAGGGACAGGACTTTATAAGCATTATGCTTCTTCCTGCTCCTTCTCAAACCCATCCTTTGTTTTTATTTTTTGATGGATGTGGATTGATTTCTATATTTTTTCTTTTCGTTTTTTATAGTGTGTTGATTGTTAAAGATAAATAAAACAAAACACATAAAGATGGAATAAATGTGTATTGAAGGTAGACAGACCAGATAATAAAATAAGACACAATCAACTTTTGTCCTTAGACTTTATCTCTATTTTATATTATTTTAACTTATTTGTTCCAATTTACTGAATTTTTATTTTTCCTATCGTGTTTTGATATATTTCATTGCTCTGTAAAGCACTTTGAAATTTGTCTTTGAGATCTGATATTCAAATACACTCGCCTATTCTTTCCTTGACCTAGCAGCGCCGCCTTGTGACTAAATGTGGTTTCACTCATTGGGCTCTAAACACTTAAATAACATTTTTCTCCAGAAAATGTATTCTAGTTCGTACAGTCTATGGGTTTAAGATTAAAAATAAAAAAACATTTTTTATTTCTCTTATCTTATTTTAAACCACTGTTACCTCATTGATGACCTATGCTCTTTTGCTTATTGCATGTTTGATTACTGATCCTATGTGATGTAAGGTGCCATTAAAGGCACCATTAAATAAAATGTATTATCATTATTATTATAATAAATAATTAGATGCCGATGGTGTTTTCCTCAAAACACCTTGAAAAGAACATCCCCAGAGTTATTTTACCTATAAGCACATAAGGCTAAGTTAATAAAACCAGCGTTCTCAAATTATTATTCATATTATTAATAATAATGGTAAACTTGGTGGTAGAGGTTAGCAGATGACTGTGGGTCTGCATAGAGTGGAAGCTCTGCACTATTTAATAGGTGATAATAAAAAAAAAAATACCCTGTTGATCTGGAGGTGTCATATTCGTCACCTGAAGGTGAAGTGAAGCGCCGCTGCGTCATAACTTAAACTTTGGCGACATCTCGTGGTTTTCATCTGGAAGTTCCTCTACTGACCACATCGGCCCGGCCCTTCTTTACGTCACCTAACGTCATCCGGAAGTCCACTGAAACCAAGGCGACATCATGGCAGAGTACACAGACCCACGTGAGTGTGGTAAGTAGCATATTTAAACCACCCAAACTCTAGCTGTTAAACATGGAAATGCTTATTTTGGCTAGCGACAATTTCCATTACGTATATAGTTAATGAACTTTGACTGGTGGTGCGTCACACGACGCGTTAGCGGCCTTTTTTTTGCCCCGCTGTAACGTTAATGCTAATTTATCTGTGCAATGTTATTAGCTTAAGCTACTTCGTCACTGCAGAAGTGACTCACGTACTGTACATGCAGCTGTAATATGGGTTTAACTTTGACAGACGGTGATGGAGTTGCTGACGAGATGCCCGAGCTCTCTGACGGTGATGATGAAGACATTGATAATGATGAAGAGCAGTGGATGGAGGAGGAGGACGAGGAGGAGAGTCAGCCAGTTACCGTTACCTGTCTGTTCTGTGACAGGTGACATGACTTTGCATTTTGACTTAGTAGTAGCCAGTTATCGAACAAAAACAATCTGAACAGTGTCTCTTCATTCTCGTTGGGTGTTTCTATTCAAAAGCTTAAAATCAGTCTAGAAGATTAATATTATTTTGGGAGGATCACAGATTGAGAGCAGATATAAGTAGGTGGGGTTTTGAAAGAGGCGACTGAGGGAGAATGTCTGAGGTGTTGGAGAAGAGAGTTCCAGAGTGAGGGGACACTAATGGGGAAGGCCCTGTGCCCCCCTGGTCAGGTGCTGGGACCGGGTGAGGAGGTTGGGGTGTGCAGGTAGGAGTATGTCGGTGCAGGAGGTCAATAAGGTGGGAAGGGGCTTTGTAGGTGATGAGGAGAGCAAAACTGAGACTCTGATTTTGATTTTGAAAGATGAATATGTGTAAGCTTATACATTTCAACAAAACAGATTTTCCTAACTAATTAGTAACTTGGTTTTCAGATTGCTGAGCTCTGTGCCTGCCACCCTGCAGCACTGCACAGCTGAGCACCAGGTCAACCTTGTAGACTTGATAAGAAAACACAGTAAGTAGACACAGACGCTCTCTGCATCATATAAGAACCGTAGGATTATTGAGTTTTGTTAAAATGGCTCACCCTGTTTTTCCTTGTTAGATTTAGATGACTACGGTTACATAAAGATGATCAACTACATACGGTCAACAGTAAGTACTGTCTGAAATGAGATGGGATTCAGTAATTACACCATATTGTTACAAATCTCTGTTTACATTTTTTGTTCTTATACCTTTTCATCGGGATTGTTAATATTTCCTCCAAAACAAATCCACTGACAGATATCATGTAAAGGTAGTATGGCTTATAAAAAGTGCAATCAGATTGATGGCTATTTCTATGATGTGATATCTTTGTTTATAGAAATGTGTTGCATCCTGTCTGACGGGGCTGCCAGACGCTCCCTTGCCCTGGGAGGGCGAAGACTTCCTGCGACCAGTCCTACAGGACGACCCCCTGCTGCAGACAGGTACAGCAACTGCTTCAAGTTTCATGCCAAAGATTAGAAGATAGTTTTTAAATTTTCGAGTAACTGAATGCAGTTTGAGTAACAAACACGACCAATATGTTGGTCTTGTCTGTAGGGCTGTACTAAATGCAATTTTTATTTTCGAATGAAGCTTCTTATGTCTATCATCACCCTAAAAACAATAAAAATTCCTCAAATACTGACTTTTTTAATTAAATCAACTTTCAATATTTCACTCCATAGTTGTTGGACAAGTTTTTAGATTTTAAAAGCGCCTCATGGAACTGGCTTGTAAATCACTCACAAACTCACACACTCACATTTATCAGGCTGATATTCATTGGTACTTGTTTGTTCTGGGTGACAGCTGTGGTCCAGAGGAGAGAAGTGTAAAGGGTTCTGTACTCTTCAAATAAACTGGTTTATATAAAGTTTCATCCAAATAATATAAAGGCTCAAGTGTTAATATTTGTTCCTTATTGACACACTTGAAGGCAGAGCGAAAACCCTGTCGTCATAGATAGGTGCGAGAGGTGCTGAATTGTGGGAATTTGGGATGAGGACGCGCACTTTTGGGCAGTCTCTCCCGGAAGGCATTCATGGGGAATACACAAAGTGACGCAAGTAGTTGTGGTAACAATGTGGAAAAAGAGAGCTTGAAAGTGAAGTTTATTGAGGCAGAACACCGGTTTCGTCTTGTTGTATATCCTCCATATAATGTTTAGTATAGTTCACAAAATAATGTATAAAATTTTGTAGTACATTTTTTAAATCATTTTTCTGGTGTAGCAGTATTTCACTTACCTGCAGTCAGTTATGTTTCTCAGAATCCTGTTAAAAAGCCCTTAGAAAAGACACAGTATTTAGTTAGTATTTAGTATTTATTTTATGTACAGTGGCTTGCATAAGTTTACACACCCATGCTAAAGTTGATTAAAAAGAGGAATAAAAAACAAACATCTTTTGGAAATTGATCTTAATGCCTTAATTAAAAAAAGTTGGGAAAATATCACCTTTTTAAGGGCACCAGTTTTCTTTGTGAGTGAATAATGTATTGTGAATAAATACATGTTCTTCCTTAAAATACAGGGGGCATGATTACACACTCCTATGTTAAATTACCATAGAAGCAGGCATATTTTTCTTTTTAAAGGCCAGTTATTTCATGGATCCAGGACACTATACATCCTGACAGAGTTCCCTTGGCCTTTTGGAATTAAAATAACCCCATATCATTACTTACCCTTCACCATACCTAGAGATAGGCACGGTGTTATTTCTGTTAACTTAATAGCTGGTTTGATTTGCATTTAGATATGATCTTATGGAAATTTCCCCATGCCTATCTCTGTATGGTGAAGTTTATGTGATGATGGGGGGGGGTATTTTAATTCCAAAGTTCAAGGGATCCATGAAATAACTGGCCTTTAATAATAAACATCTTATTAACATTGGTGTGTCTGAAAATGTGTCACTAAAACATATTTTCATGTTTTGCCATATCTGGCAGGAATCAAACAAGCACACCAAACAAAAGCAACACCCATTCCTTTTGTAGAGTTATTTTTTATAAAGTTCAATTAAAACACTGGAAGGTCTGAAAATCAGAATTTAGGGAGATAGATTTTTTAGATATGACCTGGAAATCTGATTTCACATCCACTTTACTTTATTGTTCCTTCAAGGAAAACGTTTTGTGCAGCAGCCATTTAAAATACAACAGAATACATGCAGGGCATGAATACACAAAATGTATACAATGTGTACTGTTTTGCATGTTTACCCTGTGTTAGTCACGCCTATATGTTTTACATCTGTATGTCTTCCCCTCTCTGTGTTTCTCGCAGACCCTGAGGAGCTCTGTGAGGGGTCGAGCCTGTCAATATGCCCATCGTCTGGGGCAGGGTCCCATGATGCACTGCAGCAGAGGGCACAGGCCGCTGAGGAGAGAGCCCGAAACTCAGAGGAGGCCCTGGCCAGAGCCATGGATGACCTGCACAAACTCAAGTCAGTGATGTTTATGCTTTTCCTTTTTTTTTTTTTTAAATAACCACTAAATTTGATATGGTTGTCTATCAATTTATTTCATGTTAATCTAGATTTGTTTTTGGGAGCTTGCAGTATTCTTGGTGTGTTGCTTTGCGGTTGCGTTACCCCCTGAGGCCAGCAGGGGGACACAGTGAACCCGGTATTGTAGAAACACCAACTAGAGTACCTTGTGGAAGAAGTTTGGAGGAAGGGGAAAGATAAAAAGCAATGGGAAAATTCCACTGCAGCATGGAGGTTAAAGTGAGCTTGGGGGGGGGACAAAAAGGGAAAATTACAGAAATAGTGAGGTTTGGATGGAGGGGGGTTGGAAGAGAGTTAAAAAGATTAATGCATCTCCCATCTTCTCCATTTACTGCCTCGTCCTGCATGAAGGTTGTGTGTGCTTTCTGCTCTCTGGTTGGTGCTTTTGTCCCATGTCCTAATATTAGAAGTTAATCGCAGATCTGTCTGGTGTTCTTTCAGGCTGCTGGCTCAGGGTTTGGTACTGAATGCAGAAACCAGCAGATCTGGAAACACGGGCGCTGTGGCCGAGCTCCGGGAGGACGAGGACGAGGCTTACTTCAGCTCATACGGCCATTATAGCATCCATGAGGAGATGCTGAAGGTCTGAGTTGTACACATACTCACTCTCTCTCTCTCTCTCTCTCTCTCTCTCTCTCTCTCTCTCTCTCTCTCTCTCTCTCTGACCAGGCCTGTAGGTCTCATTACATTCTTATGAGTCACTTCCCCCAGGCGCAAATGTGGGTTCATCAGCGTACGTCTTGGCTGAAAGATTTCCATGTAGCATGTAAATGAAAATTATCATCTTTATGCACACATTGATACTGAGGACAAGACATTTTTTCAAAAGTGATAAATCAGCAATAAGTGCAGCGCTCTCATGTGAGACACCAGCAGTGCTGCTGCTGCATGGGGGTTGCTTGTGGATATACATTTTACGCTGCTCAAATGCTGAAACCTGAAAAGTGTCAGTAAGCTGTGCTTGGGTGTGGGGGGGTCAGCTCTGTCTCCCCCCTTCCTGTTCTACTTACCGCAGTGCTTAAACATATTCCTGTTGGTTGTCCTGATTGGTGCAAAGCACTGTTAAGTTTTGCGTCGTGTGTGTGCGTCAGGCTGTAAACTCCACCAGAGCCTCAGGAAAGCAGAGAACACGTGATTGGGGGGGGGGGCTTTGCAGTAGAATGTGGTCAACTCTTTCACAAGTCGCCGTGAAGTGCATCACCTATGACGCACTCTGTGTGTGTGTGTGTGTGTGTGTGTGTGTGTGTGTGTGGGGGAGAGAGAGAAGAGGGTGTCGTGATTTCTGAGTATGACGTGAGTTAGACGTAAGTCACTACTGTATTAAATGAATGGACTTCTAATTTGTCACTGATTAATAAAACCAATCATTGAGTGTGACATGAAGGAGATGAGAATCTTTTCAATGTAAACTGGCCTCACTTTGTTTGCTTTTAAGCTCACCTTTGAGATTTAGTGTAAAGTTTTAGTGTGCCGTCATGGTTGAATCTGAGGCTGGGACTCGTTTTTCAATCTGCAATTATAGCTTTCATTATACCCAACATTATCCTAATGGACATGTTCAGATTTATCTAAAAAAAAAAAAACAGTACCCACATTGCAATATGTTCAGTAAAAGAGTTATTGGTTGCTGTAATCTTTCATCCCTGACATGGTTGGAATGTAAGTGATGGGAGACAAAATCAACACATAACAAGAAGTCCTTGATTGTTGCAAAAATGCATTCAAAATAGGCCTCCACGATTCAGGGAAAAATATGAATCACAATTTTTTGCTTACTGCCACGATTTTTTTTTTTCTCACAAAGTGTAATGTTTATTGCACACATGAACCATGACAAAACAAATTGGCAATACCAAATAGATTTTGTTTTGCCACCTATAGCACGTTGCGCATCACCACAAGCCTGTAAACATAGAGGCTTCAATAAAGAGAAGGGAGAGCATCGCAGCGCTTGGGAGCGCTTTAAAACCTATTATATACAGTCTATGTTTAAAACTCACAGAAGAATAAGAATCAAAGTCATTGAAAAAAAAAAATCCCAGGCAGGGTGAATCGAAATCACGATTTTATAACGATTAATCGTGCAGGCCTAATTTATAAGTATAACTGAAGCAACAGATTTGGCCTAGTCAAATGTCCTCTTAAAGATGCAATAGATCAGACTTTTAAAACTAACTTTCTATCATATTTGCTGAAACTGACCCAATATTCAAGTAGAACTACATAAAGCAGGTCATTTAAAAAAAACAAAATCCAGCTCCTCTGGCACCACCTACAGTCTGTAGTGCGATTTGCAAAAATCCACCACAGAACCTTCAGAACCTCCAATCATGGCCAGGGGAGGTGTCCCAACTGTGTGTCAATCACTGCTCTTGCACACGCATTCATTCTCATTCAGTCCTACCAACGGCACCTTTGAGTTAAGGGCTTTTCGTTTGTTTTACTGGCCCTCTGACACTTCTTAGTAAGGAAACACTATCCGGCCAAACACAAAAAGGGAACATACAGGGGCGTATAATTCTTTTAATGTACATATGGGCATGTAAGTTTTGTATTAAGATAGATTTGGACAAATCTGAACCTATCCTCAACAATATTTAATTTGCCGCTGCAGTGTTGGTAAAAAAGATAGCAATTAAATGTTTTCCCCAAATCATTCAACCAGAACTCTAACTGATGTTTGATATTATTCTACAGTATAATTTATTTGTTATTATTATTTGTGTTTTCATGGTCTTTTAAGGCAACGTCATAGTTGAATGACACATATCAGAGCTTATTTCTAGCATACAATGAACAATGAATGAGTCTTTGGTTATCATAGTCCCATTGCTAATGATTTTTTAAATAATTAACTATCTTCCTAGAGTTAACTATTGGATAGAACCTCCTCAATTCAATAGTATCTTGCACCAAGGCATGTTTCTGTTATTTCAATAAATTTTGTAGCTTTTCCTCCAAAGAGGAGTTGCTGGGGTTTGTGGGCAGATTTGATTGGCAGGTTAATTAGCGAGTCCTGACCTGGCCTCTGCTACAAATTTCAGGGACACTCCCAATTGTATTCATCACATAGATTTGCTCTGGATTTTCCAAGAATCCCTTGCAGTCTGTTTTGATCTGGTTATCTGCGCCGGTGTAGAAAAAAGCTTTACATGCCATGATATGAGATGTTCTTTCCCGAGGGGGCTGATAAGGCCCATGTTGAATTAAACTTCACAACATAAGCATCCTAATACAAGCAGTTGAAAAAACGCAAATTATCTGCAAAAGATTAGGCTCCCTTAACCCTTAGAATCTGTACACTTTAACATGTTTTTCTTTTAAGTCTTTTTTTAACTCAAGAAAAGTTGGTGTCGTGTGTTGGTCTTCATTTGTGAATATTCTCTCCACAGGATAAAGTGCGCACGGAGAGTTACCGTGACTTCATGTACCGCAACCCCGAGGTGTTCAGTGACAAGGTGAGCCGGCTGAACAAATGCAAACAGATATTGTGTTTATTATGGTATGTGTACAGTATTTGCAGTGTAGCTGATTTAATGTGCAGCCAAGCCTATTAATAGAAATAGACACTTGCATTTTGCAGGAAAGACATTAGTAAGGTGATGGTGTGTGATTTAAAACACAGTGTGACTTTATTAGCTTGAATGTCGACTGCAGAGCACTGATAACATACACATGCAATCCACCACCAAACCCATAACAGCCCCCACCCCCAATATCCCAAAACCCCTCCAACTCGCCCCCACCCTTTCCCTTTACCATTGCCGTTAGTAGCTGGAAGCAGTGGCCTGTATCATGACCATCCATTATATGGGCGGCTGCTGGTTAGTGCTGGGATGAGGCTGTTGAGGAGGGAGCAGGTTTTGTTGATGGGAACGTACATTTCCCTGTCACAGCGAAACGTTCAGGCGAAAGGGAAGTGTCACCTTCTACAGGAAGCGCTAGATAGAGAACAAAACGGGACATTCTTGTTACAGTACTGTAAAGAGAGGGGGTGACTGAGCAGTACAGAAATATGGGGAAAGACATGAGGAGTTGTGCGTTGTGTAGTGTCAGCAGTGTATTGGCGACCCTCTGTGAACCCATTAAGGCAGCGGTGCGCTTACAAGGAGGTTAAAGCCTTAAATAGAGACACATATAAACACGGTGTTACATATAGAGACGTGTATAGTCACTGCAGCTGTGCCTCGGCCATTTAACAGTCGGGGGCAAAGACGAAGAAATTAACTGTAACCTATGGGAACTTAAAAGAAGTTTTTCCAACAATGGCGTGTTGGAAAAATTTACTTGAGTGCGCTGTTTAATCAGTAAAGGTGCTGAGGACAGCATGCATACACATTCAGACCTTTCATTTGGATGACCTGATTTGCAGATGTTAGTACAACCGGCTGTAATGTCATCTTTGACTAGATTTATAAAGCATAAACAGTATGCTGCAGGTATGAACATGTATTTTTTTCGGCATAGCAAGTGTTGCGGCTCTTCCTAAAAATAAAACTGTCAAGTTGTGGAAGACCCGCAACCAGATAACCTCTTAAATCTTATGAAATTTGGTAAAAAGCTATTTCCCCTCCCGTCATGCAGGTGGTGCTCGATGTGGGCTGTGGGACCGGCATACTGTCTATGTTTGCTGCCAGAGCTGGGGCCAAGAAGGTCATAGCAGTGGACCAATCAGAAATCATCTATCAGGCCATGGACATAGTCAGGTGAGACACACACACACTACAGTCAGTCACTTGTTTTCTAAAACCTGTTCTTCAGATATATATGGGATTTCATTTATGGTGCTCGCGGCAATGATAAATGTGAAATTTAAAACTCGACTGCAACTCGTCTTTCAGTCGGCAGTTAACGCGCTAACCGTGCAGCAGAGGATTGTGGGAGCAGAGGTCTGTGTGACCTCTAGCAACCTTTTATTTGTTGCAGCTGGTTGACTTCAATAGAGCTGCTGTCAGTTGCGTGGCTATAATGCACATAATTTACACCAGTGGTCGAACTCATTCACCCCTCGCCTCTTCTTCTCTGCAGTAGCCACTGTACGAGGCCTTCAGTCTCACACACACACACACACACACACACACACACACACACACACACACACACACACACGTAAATTACCCTGTTGTTACCTTTTTAATACAGTCCTCGGTCCAATTTCAGGTGCTGTGTGTTTCCAGTTTTCCAGCAGCTGGTTCAGTGGACTCATTTACCACCACCAGAGCCTCCACTTTCCCTACATCTACCTGCAACCACTTCCTCCATCACACCCCTGCCTCTAAAATGCATTTTTGAATCAGGGGCCATTATGACTGCTATTATTACCGTTACGTAAGAGAGTGTCGTATAAGCAAATCAACGGGGTTTGCTGAAGGAAAAGGATGTTTTAATTTTACAGCCCACTGACTCACTGTTGGAGTGTGTATTGGCATGCAAGCTAAGGTTTGCCAGCGGTGAAGATTCAGCTAAAGAAAGACGTGTACACACACACACACACACACACACACACACACACTCACACACACACACTCACTCAGTCACTCACACAACATCTACACACACATACTGTACATACAGAAACACACAGAGACTCTTGTCCTTGATTTCCATTATAAATCTACTGTTTGCTTGCTAGGGTTGTGATTTTAAGGCTCTTATTTCTGTGTGTGGATGGCCGTTTCCTCTCGGTGTTAATATCAGGATTGTAATTAAAGTGGCTCCTGTTGGCTGGGCAGGAGCATCCATCTCCTGTCTCCACTCCGTCGCCGAAGTTTAAATGAAAAGCTAGATGTGACTTCCTTCCTTCACAGTCACGTCCTTAATGGATAATGTCTAAATACGTTTTTTAATGGCTGGAATTGATGGATTAGCCAATAGAATGCTTTGAATTGTGACAACAAAGTGGAACAAAAAACCTAGATAACAGATATGTAGATAAGTGAAATTCAACTTTTTAATTGAGAAGTAAACATAGATTATCAGTTTGGATGTTTATCAGCCAATAATAGAATGCTGGTCAGACAGTAATACGCACTATGAATGCATGTAATTTAGAACAAACTAAATTATGTTCAAACATTTAGTATTAACGTTTATGTCGTTCATTAGCCCATAAACATGAGCATCATAAAACTTAAGATGGTTTTCTTTTTGATTTAATTAATTGTTTAGTTCATTATTTTGCTTCATGTAAAAGTTCCTGTTAAGTCATTTTAGGAACCAAAGGTAATTAGACACAAATTTGATTTATCTTTTATTCTTTTTTGTTCTTTATGTATGAGTCCTGAAAGAAGCAACAAAAGATAATAGAGAAGATATGGCAGATTTTTCATGCAACCCACATACTCAGCGCAGCTGCTCATCCCACAAATGTATGTTCCGTAAAAAAGGGGAACCATTTGAAAAGGAACTTAACAGGCTTTCCAACGGTATAAGATTTATTGCCAAAAGCATTGTTAACACAGAGAAATAATCTACCAAACACAAATTTCCTTACTTTTTGTGCTAAGTTTGTAATCATCAATCCAAAAACAATATTGGAAATGTTGTCTGTATTTTGAGAACACACAAATATCTAAAGAGGCATAAAATGAAATTGTATGACAAAGACAACAAATACTTACACCTATTATTAAATGTACAATCTCTCTCACACACACACACACACACCTCAAAGCCCTCAATGCTGACTCTTCCCAGAGTCCTGACATTGTCCTCTAAATTACCCCAATAATGAGACTACAGTGTTTCCCTCTCGTGAAAGGTGTAGGAGGTGGGGTGGATGTGGGTGGGGGTGGGGTGGGGGTCCTGGGAGGAGGTGATAGCGGCGGTTGCAGAGCAGCAGAGAGGGGAGAGACAGATAAAGATAAGGATCGCTGCCACAGAAATGCACTCTGGGCCGCTGTGAGTAATTGTTCTGTCCTCAGTAACATTAGCTGTCATGATAATGGAATATTCACAGAGATTGATACCCAGACTGGCCGGTCTGAGAGGAAGGATCATTTAAACAGCAGCACTGATCTTACAATCCCTACCTGAGCCTGACACCTCTGCAGGCCCACAGTTACAGTTTACCCCCTTTCACGCTCACTTCACGGCTCAGGAAAGACTGGAAATATAATGTACTGTATGTGGACAATTTGCTCAAAGCTGTATGGAAATTGCTAGCTGCACAGTGTGGATATACATCTAGGTTATACGTCATCCATTTTGTAAAGTTTGTAGTTAATGTAACTAGTTACTTTAGCTTCAGTGACTTAAAGGCTTAAAGGATCAATGAGGCTTAAAGCTGCACTAATCACTATTTTTATATTAACAAGGAGTCGAATGACTTTGTGTAATGTGAAATGGGTCGTTCTTGTGATGAACCGACAGAATCACTGACAGAATCACTATCCAACGCTTTACGGAGCGTGTTGGTTTGGTTTTATGGCCTGCAACATTACTGTTTTGGCTTACTCTCACTGCTCTCACCAACCTCATTCCCACACACTGTATACAGCTGTTTTCTGTGGAAAAAGCTCCGCTAAAACCACTGTGCTATCCAGTACCAAATGGCAGACAGACAAGGTCTACGACCTGCTGGTAGAGACCAAACCAGAGCCAAAAGCAGAGTGAATATTTGACTTAAAATCGGCGAGTGATCTGAAGCACAAATCCAAATAAATGCTAATGTTGCTCTGTGTCTGTTGTTTGTCTAAATAGGTGACTGTGGTGTGTTCGCCATATCAACTTTATGAGATGATAATACTTCAGTATTGTGTTGTTCCACTGCCAAGTGGGGTGGCAGTAGCTCAGTCTGTAGAGAGTTGGGTTGGGAGCCGAGGGTTGCTGGTTCAAAGTACAGAGTGTTGATTGGTAGCTGGAGAGATGCCAGTTTACATCCTGGGCACTGCCAAAGTGCTCTTCAGCAAGGCACCGTACCCCCGCCCCCTAACCACTCAGGGCACTGGTCCAGCAATGGCAGCCCACTCACTCTGACATCTCTCCATTTGTGCATGAAGAGGTCCTGAGCGTGTGTGTGTGTGTGTGTGTGTATTTCAGGCCTGTGTGTAGTGATTACTAACAGTGTGCAAATTATAATTTCCCCAATGGGGATAAAAAAGTATAAATTTAAATTAAGTGGCCCACACATTCATTTTCCTATATTAGTACAGACTTTAGTTGCCATAATTGGGATTTGTGGTATCCACCTTTTTGAACGTGCGCCACAGCAAAACTACTACCCCATTCTTGAACCATTGACTTGTGCATGTTTCCCACAGGTCCAACCAGCTGGAAGACAAGATTACTTTGATCAAAGGCCGCATAGAAGACATCAAGCTTCCTGTGGAGAAGGTGGACATCATCATCTCAGAATGGATGGTCAGTACCTATTTACGCACACCTTTTACTGAATAAATCAGTGAATGAAAAAAGTGTTTCAAAAGTTCAATTCCCATTTCAAAATATGTTACCTTATGCTGGTAGCTTGTTTGGCTTTCGAGACCTTGTGCATTTCTGGCGTGACTAGTGTGGACAGCTCGGGTCAGACTCAAACCACCTCCAAAACTGGCCAGTGCAACCCAACCCAAAAACTTATTATAATTTCCTTTAAATAAATAGACATTTGCACCATAAAGGATAATGCAGAAAAGGCACAAATTGTTGCAGAAATATTCACCTGAAAGCAGAAAATGAAATGTTTGACGCTCAAAATTAAAATTTTGCTCAAAAATCCCCGCAATGTTGGCCCCATTGTTAGGGCCTTGGTCCAATGCATTAAAATCCATAGAAGATGATTTATATGTCAAAACAGCAGGAACAGCACAGGTATAAATAATTATGTTAACTATGGCTTCTGTTTTCAGTTGTTCATGAGCAACCAGTATGAATGTTATTCGTTATACTGTTGTAAGTCAACAGGTCAATGACAACATTAAAAGTAAATAGTAAATAATTTTTACTAGGAATAACTCCTTGAGATGTAGCATCCCGTTTTTGTGGGGTCCTTAAATACAAGAATATATAGTACATTCACAATTAGACAAGACAGTTAACAAAACAACTTGAGGGGACCTCAAGAAAAACATACATCACAGACATGCATACATACTGACAAACTAAAGACAAAGCTCACCATTACACAATGGTGAGCTGCTCTGCGTCACAATTCGATTTACAGATGCTTTGCATCTACTTTTTTGTCCTATTCTGAGGCCAATAAGTGTGCTTACATGGGTGGTGGGAACAGTCTTTGAACTCTTCAAACACATACAGGCACTTACCCAACTTAATCACAGATTGGTCTTTTACTCGCCAATGAGCGTGCAGAATCCAAGGTGCCAGTAGCAGTGATGCATGTTTTAAACATGGCTTAAAAGGGGCTGACCTCGACCTCGAGCTTCTCTGAATACCTAAGCAGGAAGAGCAGTCTCCTTTCCCTTGATGCCCATTTATCAGTGAGATTCTCTGTGGCAACACAGGCGGGACGGCCAAAGTTGAACGCACCGCTGAAGTCATCCCTAATTCATGAGCATCCCGTATCTGTCCCCTCTCCACCTCCCCCATCCATCGTGAAACCCCTGGGTCACGAGCAGGGGTCGCCAGCCAGAGCCTTCCCACCCTCTCACCAGGGAAATTGAAATTTGGTGGTTGACGTCCCAGTGGCACGGTGAAGGATAGGGGGCGTAATCTCTGATGACACCGGCTCACAGAGCGCTAATAAATCCAAGAATCCTCCAGTCACTTCTCATCACGGTGGCGATGGCAGACATTTCTCAGAGTGGCCAGAACTTCAGAAGCTGCCTTCCAATCTGTCTGTAATAAATGGAAAAATGATAGTTGTCACGGGAGTAGGCTTTCTGCCCAGTGTAAATGGCTTCAGATGGTATTAAGCTTTAATGGTTTTGTTATATAGCCAGGTAGTGTCTTATTACCGCAGGGCGATATTGGAGATGTCATCGCTATAGTATTCATTACTAGTTCATTACTCATTCTTCGGCCTTTCATATTACTCGCTACTGTAGTTGCTCTTATTGCTACGTCATCTTCAAACCTGGTGTAGCTGCTGCTCTCCCTGGTGCGTTCTACAAACATGCTGAAGGGCGCTTTTGCGTCGCTACTGACGCTGACAGCCATTGTCCAGACGTCCGGAATTTACGAGTTCGGAGTGAGAACTAGTTTCTCATTACCCACTGTCTCTAAAAACAACCTTTTTATTATGACATTAATTTAAAACGTGTTTTACTAAAATATGATTTGACCTCTCTTGTTGGTTCACAGAGAAACATTTCTTATGTTTACCTCTTCTGCAAACTCTCACCAAAATGAAATTGCTTAAAACTAAGATTAAACAAAATCTGACATTTCAAACACTTTTCTAGCAGCAGCCATTCAGTGTATATAGATTCAGTAATTACCTTTCTATTAAGTAGTTTTTATTGTGAATGGTGGAGTACGCCATTCCCGCACTGGATTCACAGGAAACAATTCTTGCATATAATCCAGCGTAACTTCCAATTTCGAATTGCCAAATTGGGTCAAATAAGTTGCAGGGATGTACAGGAGGGAATTATGTAACTAGGAATATATTAGCATCCAGCATTTTCTTCTGTGCAGAGAAGATGCACGCTTTGTAATTCCTTCTCTGGTTTGTAGGAATATAGGGTTTGAAAAAATTGGCAGCGGTAACTAAAAACGGAAAAACATTTTGCAAAGCTACAATCTAGTAGTTAGTCTAGGTACAAAGTACATTATAACAGTCCGGTGAGTTTGTTGCCGTGGAACAGTATTATTAATCAGAACTTTGTAGAATGAATAAGTCTACAAAACCATGCTCTGTGGAATCGAGAGAGAGCTCCTGCGGCTTACTGTAGCAAAGAAAAGCATCACTCTTTAAAAAAAAGAAAAGACAAAAAGCATAACAAAAACTTCATTCATCTGTCATCACATGTGTTGTGATTGAAAATGCTGGTCCGTGGCTTGGAAAGTAGACTATATTGAGTGCAAGGCATTCAGTGAAACATGTTTGGGACTTTGAAAAGGTATTAATTTCAAAAAGACTGAGCAAATGTAGTACATAATTTCAACTAGAATTACAAGAATAAGAACAGAACAGTTTGTTGCTACAACTTGAAAGTGTTTATTAGGGATATTCACAATGAATTGACCAACTTTACTCCATAGTGCTACTGTGCTACCAATAAGGGTGTCACGATTTTGAATCGAAATCGACCGAAATTAAGTCACCATCTCGAATTTAAAATTTAAGAAAATGGAATCGTCGATTCTGTCACGCCTCCATGTCATGGCCAGTCAGCTTGACAAGCAGAAAAGACACACACGTATACGTTTATTTTTTTACTTCAAAGATAGGCTACCTAAGTAAGAATAATATTATCTAAATTATAAGGTAAAAATAAATTCCTGTATTGAATTTGTGAGTATTTGGCTAAAGATTTCTCTTTCTTTCCATCTACCTTTGGAAATAGCTTAAGACACTTAATTGTTTGGAGA
This sequence comes from Percina caprodes, assembly GCA_013375575.1. Taxonomy (NCBI): domain Eukaryota; kingdom Metazoa; phylum Chordata; class Actinopteri; order Perciformes; family Percidae; genus Percina; species Percina caprodes. Next base: position 687,143 of record JABXJD010000191.1, on the reverse strand, counting down.
AGACTATGGACATGGCTGTTCTTCTGTGAAAAAGACTGCAATTACAAAAGAGAAACCAGATGGCAGGTTATTTTGCTCAAGTTTCCTATTGACTGAAGATGTAAGATAAGTTATTGTTACATTATGTTGTTAATAAATGTTTTAAATCTGACAATTTAGTGTGGTACATTGCGAACAAAGGCCAGATATTTAAATTCTAGTCAAAAAATTGCATAGCAACCTGTGCTTTAAAAAAATAAAAAATTGAATCAAATTGAGGATTTGAAGAATCGTGACACCCTAAAAACTCCCCAAGGTACCTTTTGAATATTGCTTGTTAATTGTCTTCTAAATGGGTTAAACCTATGTATGTTTTCAAAGAGGCCTAGCACCGTCAATTTAAATACCTCTAAACACACTTTGCTTAACTTTGAGTGTCATGTTAAGTTATTTATCCAGTGTTAATAGTTAGTTGTAGCATGAACTAATATGTTATTTACCTGACAATTAAGGCTATTATGGAAGAGGAAAAAAGTGGATTTTATCACTGAAATCCAGCTGTCAGAGTTGTCCAGCTGACCGAGCAGACGGACAGTGGTTATGGGGCTACATAGATAGAGATGGGTGATGGATGTGGTGTCTCTGTGGTGGTGGTGGAGGAGGAGAAGGGGGCAAATGAGTGTCTGTCTGCGGTAGCAGTGTTTGAGAGACTGCCTTTAGCAGCACCACCTCCATTTCATAACTCACAACATTGATCGGTTCTCTTTCTTAGCACACCGAAAAACAAACAGTCCAGTGTAGATAAGAGAGTGGGGGGCTGCTGGGGAGGAGGAGAGCCAAGTCCCTTGAAAGGCCAAATAAAGATTGTCAGTCCAAGATCAATAACACAGGTGATGGGCCTGCTAGGTTGATGGTGTTTTAACAGTACAGGCACACAAATGAGGACGAGAGTAGACTGTCGGAAGAGAGTTGGCTTTAACAAACTTTTCTTACATAATACTAGTCACCATTACGAACTGGAGCCTTAAAAGTGTTTAAGAAAAACCACATACTAGTGCAAAACCCTAACAAGACAATAACATTCCTTGTCCTTTGCATTTATTGAAAATGTGTTAACATGGACATAACTTTGCATTTCTGAGTCTGTTTCTGAGTCCCCAATGTATATAACTAATAATGTAGACATCATGATGTCTATTCGATATATCTAGCAGTTATAATATAGTTTAGATAGCAAGAAAAGTTTCAGCAGTATTTTCAAGGAAAGTCTTGACGGGCGCCATCACAAGTTGGGCTAAGTTGGGCATACGTCATTGTCATTTTCTAGCTTTGCTTTTTCTTTTACTGTCCAGAAACACAGTAGCTGTATCACATTCACTCTGTGGATCTTATTGTGCCTTGGCTACTTCTTTTGTCTATAGAGTGCATCTGGTGTGTGCCTTGGGCCTCAATTAACACCTGTCAAATGACTTGATGTGGCCGATTTGTATCCCATATTGATTGCCAGTCCCTTAGACCAGGGGTCTTCAATGTTTTTAAAGCCAAGGACCCTTTTTAACTGAGAGAGATGGATCAGGGACCCCCTACTACATACTGTATATTGTATAAAATGAAGTTGCATATTAAACTGGGCCTACAATAATGTGTGGGCGGCCTTTATACATACCTTTTTAGTGCGTAGAATATTATGGTATTAAAATAATAGTTGTTGTTTACTAAACATACAGTTGTGTTCAGAATAATAGCAGTGTTTAAAAATGTGAATAATGCTCAAAATCCTTTTAGAATAGCTTTTAATGCCATAATATCAATAGATTGGGAACACTGCATATTCAATTCCAAATCAAAACATGACCAAAATTGATCAAGTTTGTGTTATATCTTTACAGAAAGTGAAGAAAAAGGAATATAAGGCTATTCAAAAAAATACCAGTATTTGCATTTTTCTTTACAAACTTAAACATTTACAGTATAAACTGAAAAATGTCTCAAGGGTTTAGCTTTACTTTGAATCACTGCACTAATATTTCACATCTGTCTTGCATGGAGTTGACCAACTTCTGGCACCTGTGAACAGGTATTCCAGCTCAGGACGAGTGAACTACATTCCAGAATTTCTTTGCATTGCTGGGTTTTGCCTCAGAAACAGCATTTTTGATTTCACCCCACAAGTGTTCAATGGGATTGGGCTGGCTGCTCCGTAACATCAATCTTGTTCACCTGGAACCAAGACTTTGCTCGCTTACTGTTGTGTTTTGAGTCATTGTCTTGTTGAAAGACCCATTTGAAAGGTATTTCCTCTTCAGCTGAAGACAACACAACCTCTTCAAGTATTTTTGATGTATTGAAACTGATCCATGATCACACACAGTATGAGAAACATCCCCATAGCATGATTTTTGCACCACCATGCTTTATTGTCTTCACAGTGTACTGTGGCTTGAATTCAGTCCATGGGGGTCGTCGGACAAACTGTCTAGACCCAAAAAGAACAATTTTGCTCTCATCACTCCAGAATGTTGTGCCATTTCTCCTTTGGCCAGTCAGTGTGTTCTTTGGCAGATTTCAGTACATGTCTTTTTTCAGCAATGGGACTTTGTGGGGGATCTAGCTGATAGCTTTGCTTCACATAGCCTTCTTCTGATCGTAACATTACTCGCAGGTAACTTTAAGTCTTCTTTGATTTTCCTGGAGCTGATCATTGGTTGAGCCTTTGCCATTTTGGCTATTCTTTGATCCATTCGAATGGTAGTTGACCATTTGACCTATAATTTTCCTCACTTCTTTATGTTTTCCTCTCTTCAATCAACTTTTTAATCAAAGTCCGCTGTTCCTCAGAGCAATGTCTGGAACGACCTATATTGCTGAGTATTTCAGAGTGAAATGCACTGTAACCAGCATGCAACCAACATTTGCTTCCTTCCTTCCTTAAATATATGGGCCAAAATTGACACCTGTGTCTTCACAGAATCAATCACCTCACTAATTGAACACAACACTGCTATTATTTTGAACATGCCGCTTTCAATTACAGACTTAATTACACAGAATGAGCAGCATGCATGTCGTGAGCGTTGGGTCTGTTGGTTTTGACTCTGACTCTACAACTCTTACCAGTAAATTATTTGCCATGTAGAAATATCTCTTCTACCAAAAAATATTATAGGTTAGTGATGTTGGACTGCTATTATTTTGAGCACAACTGTACATGTGGCACAATTAATCTTTGGGATTTAATGTAAATGTGGATATTTTCTCGGTGGTTTTCAAATAAAAATAATGTAACCCCGTTGAATTGCTTTATTTTTTTAAGCCAAGTATCCCCTTACCAGCGCAAAACATTTTTGGCAAAAAAAAAAGTCTATGTAAAGATGAACAATACAGCACTGGCAGCGATTTAAATTCAAATGCTACATTTTGAATGTTTAGAATTTTTTGCAAAAATCTTGCGTACCCCAATTTATGAAACACTGCCTTAGAGACTACCTTACGGGGCAGTAAGCCTATTAATGTTTGTTTGTTTTTCTTCACAAATAGACTAATTTAAATATGCTAATATCAGGTTGGATTTCTGTTACACTTACAAACCTCAATTTCTTCAATGCCCTAGTAGTCCTCCCAAACTTTCTTTTTTGTCCATATTGAGAAATGTCTTGGGCAACATGTTATATTAAGCTGGAGCAGTCATGGCCATGTTTTGATTGTTTTCTCCATTACTAATGTCTATCAAACCTGCAAGTAGTACCAGCCTGGCGTCGCTATTTCCCGTCTTTTCCTTGCAGACCTTGTAGTCTCTAAAAGGCTTGTATGTAAAAAAAAATCTAACTTTAGAAAAGGCTACAGCAGACCATATACGTCCCTCTGCCAATAAACTGAAGAAATAAACCTGAATCTGGAACTAAGTGTGAAATTGCCTTTACAATTCTTCATTAAATGGAACGCAAAGCGACGATACAGATAGCTATTATAGAAACAAAGTGTTGACTTCTTGAAAAAACTTGTAGTCTTTTACTGTGGATGTGGAACCTGCATCATATACTCTATTGTCTTCTTGATAACAGTTTGTGTACAGAGGCGAAGGCCGGTGTCCCTGAGCTTATTGAGGTATGTGGTAACTCACCTTGGTGAAAAACTCTCCCAGGATGTCCAATTGGTCTTCGGCAACAGTGAGTCTGTTTCATTAAAATGTGAGGATGTTCAAGGAACCTTGAAAAAGAAAAGTGTCAGAGAGCCCTGTTCAACTTCTCTGCTGCAGAGGAATTCTTTGTGTCCACACCACTGATATTTTACCTTGAAGTGAACATAGTTTGACTACCAAACAAGTATCACTGACACACACACACACACACACACACACACACACACACAAATCCAAAATCATTGTGTGCGGTAGAGGTGTGAAGTCAAATGAATGGCAGCCCTTCCGCTTTAGCTTCATTATCAGTACTGGGAGACTCACCTGCCCAAGAAAAGGGCGGTAGTCATCAGTCATCCTGTCCTTCGGTCTGACTGACTGTCAGTCAAGCGCACTCACACACACACACGCACGCACGCGCATCCACCCCAGTTCACACACGGCAGGTTTTAGTTGCTGTAGTGTAGACCAGGGGTCTCATTTATAAAACTGTGTGTAGGATCCTTACTAAAATTGTACGTAAGCCCAAAAGCCAAAAATGGCGATTTGATTGATTTATAAAATCGTGCTCACGCACATCTGTAAGCAATGTTCCCTCTATAAATCTCAGATTACCCACAAGTGTGCGTACGTGAATCAGCCACTTATCCCGCCCCGTACACGCCCACTTTTAACCATAAACAGTCAATGCAAATCACCTTGTGAACGCTGATAAGTATGTTAATGACCCTGGCAGTTGTTCTTTTGTGACGACGTCATGACAACTGGCAGAGAAAAAGCAAAAAACCCTCTGACGCTCTGGGAATTGCTGCAAATCGAACGCAACATTTAACCTGAACTATATTATATTCAAACACATCTTAATGATAAAGTTAAAGATAATAATATTTATATAAAACACTTGGCTGTAAACAGCCGGTTACCCCCAGAGTTGCGAGGACGTGTTTGGACTGGGATGGGACTCTTCCGGCACGTTTCCCTCTCTACTGGACCTGATTCAGTACATAGATCCAAGAGGCTTTAGGGAATTTAAATCGTCATATTAGCCAGTTATCGTCATGGTCCCTGAAGTCTCTCTCTCCTGGTTCTTCCATTTAGGGTTAGTCCTCCTGCAGTGCCATCACGAAGCATTACGCACGGGGGGGTTACGGCAGTGTTTTTGTGACAATTTGTGATTGTTAACACCTTGCACAGCATCGATTATACCCCCCCCACCCAGCGATACAATTTGAAGACGAAAGTGTAAAAGGCATACACACTTTTCTTAATGCACGTTTTGTCACCAACAGTATTAAAGTTATGACTGATAACGAGGACGATTGCGCAACTTTGACATTTGATTATATATGCACATGTATATATGACATTTAGTTATTTACACTGTGTTCTGCCATTCTCTAATGGTAGGGTATTTTATGCTATCATGTATTCCATAGAGTCAGGCCATCTCCTCATCCTGCGCCCCTTAGCGGACAGCGCTGATTAAATATTAAGAACAAATTCTGATTTTAAGATTTGAGTTGGATTTTACAAGGTGTTTATGGAACAATTATCACTCAGTACAACCACAAGTAACCCTAAGGACCAAGGACCGCACATTTTCCCGTCAAGTTTATTATAAATCACAGTATCAGGTTTTCTAAAAATCTTCGGTCAGCCATCTCTCACATGACATAATCATATTTAAAGAAATGTGTCTATCTACAACAAGTCAGAGACACGTTTCCTCATCACCCATCTGTTTTAATGCAACTTTTGTTTTTCCCCCTTCGTGCCTAGTGAAGCATTGGCATATGGTCACATAGGCGTTTATGGGCAGGGTGTTATGTAAAGGCCCACAATGCAGTTCAATACAACAATATCTACTATATGTATCTAAAATGTAATGTTGCAATCCACTCATCTGGTCAACACATCACAAAGAAAGGGATAACTGCTCTCGGATTTTAATAACTGCTACATGCAGAACATGAACCTGACAACCTGAAATATCTTACAGTCATTATCATAAACACAAACCCATAATCCTGCAGTGCTCAGTTGGCAATGTTTTTAGTGAGAGAAATAGCCTCCACGTTCACTCAAAATGATGAATTTATTAGTGACTTGTGAATGCTTGGACCAGTACACAGCCGGATACAAGTATATTAGGATTTTTATAGTGTATGTGTCAATTCACAGCCATCATTTTTTATTTCGCAAAGGCAGACATTGTCTTATTTTTATGCTGTTGACTTAGACTTTGACCTTAAAACCAAACGAGTTTTAATGCAAAGGTGCCTTTCCCAAATTACAAACAGTAAATCCAGGCGTTGGCAAATGATGTGTGCCTGTATTTATTATGAGATTATCTGGTCTTCTACTGCTGACATGATGGAGTTTCTCTCCTCATTACAGCCACCAACAGCCTTCACAGTATTCCACTGCCCTCTCTGGTTTAAAGTTTCCAGTGAGGCGAAGACTTGACTGCATGAGCTGCACAGCAAATGTCTGTATGACAAGATAAAATACGGGGAAATATAGATTTTGTAGTAAATAATTGATCAAAAGATACATATATTGGATACAAGCACATCCAGGTGAAAATTTGCCATTTTCCTAATGTCTTAAAATCTTTTGCGTACTTGTTCGAGATGTTTTACCATCCATGGAAATTATCGCAATTATCTTCTAAAAACACACAATGTTCTTATCATTGATTTCAGAAGAGTCACTGCTTCTAATAACCTTGTAACTATACTGAAAATGACTTTGCTGTTACACTATCTTATCTCATTTCTCATTTGCATGCCTTTAAATGGAAATTAGGCTGATATTGGAGCCTGCACAATGTACACTCACCAAGCGTTAACACCAAAATCTATTACTCGGATATGCATGTTATGTGTATGCTAATTTGGTAGCACCTGACAATATAGACTAGTATAGAAGAGGCATGTTGACGAAGAGGCGTCTTCAGTATTCAGTGAAGCGTGAAAATACTGCAAGAAGCACACACATTCATACATGCACACCCGTCTCCTTTAACTTGCCTTGGCCCTCCTGAGACTGGAAGTGATGATGATCTGCAGTAATTGAGGAAGACGTACTATATGTTGAATGCAGTAGCAGAGAGGAGGTACTAGAGGGTGGAGGAAAGTATAAACTGCTGATGCAGGTTTTGTACCAAAAGGCTTTTTCTAGAGTTGCCACTGCCCTTAACTATACCCAAATGCTAAAAAGTTTGTTTTCTTTAAAACTCTACACAGATAACTCTTGTAATTATTCCTGCAACGTTTTCCTGTCTTTAGTTGAGTGGAAAAAAAACGGCTTGCAGTGCTACAATTTACACCTACACATAAATTAACACAGCTGTAAAAGTGCATTTGCATTTTTTTTTCTGTGTGTGTATTGGTGCATATATGTTTGTGAGTTGGTGTGGTAGCCCACTCAGGGGAATGTATATTATATGCAAATTGTGTTAATGTGTATAAGCTGCTCCAGCCCATTCTCATTAGGTTTTCATTAGTCTCTTTTATGGAAATGCACAGTGACTATACTGCAGAGCATCATCTGCACCAGCCTGGCTGGCTGACAGTTAAAGCTGAGCTGCTTCCTCGCACCAACACCTCGGCCCGTCTATGTCACTGAGCACATGGGTTAGGGTTAGGATTGGAGGAAATGGTATATATAAAAAAAAAAGTTAGCCTGTTGAGATTTAATCTTGTTTTCTTAACACAAATGAATAAACATAAAGAAGTTTTTTTCTTTTTGCCCCTGAAGGAAAAAAAAACTCAGTTTTAAACCAGGCGTATCAGTCTACTTGGATTTACTGGTATTGATCAACCAACATGTTGGCGACAGCAGGTACATAAAGATCCTTTTTGTGATACAGAGCTGTGGAATTGCATAGGTATTAATTAACCCGTTAAGTATATTGTGTGTAAATGAGTGGTTAGTTTGCACATTGGAGCCATTCACCAACCAAAAATAGCTGGGTCCGGTGACTGCACACAGCATCTCAGACGTCCTGTACTCGTGGTGATGGCCACCGTCTTATACCTCTGAACAAGCGGGCTCTTTTGTATCAGTGATTAGTTTGTTTGCTAATGCATCACAAATAAGAACGTTTTGAATTGAAATGCTTGAAGGTGTCATTTTTTTACCTTGGCTAGCTAGTGCTCCCTGCTTCTATTCTTTGTGCTAAGCTAACCTAAACAGGTTGCTAACTCAGTTTTGAACACTGCTTCAATTAACATCATCTGACTTTTAGTAAGATAGCAAATAAGCGAAGTTCCTAAAATGTCTCAATGCGTCATGATATTATATGGATATCGTTTGTGGTGTTTACTCTCAGGTTATTTGGCACCTCTTCTATGCCTGCAAGCAAAACTTTTCAAGCAAATTGAACATTCAAATTCATGTTGTTGTCTCTCGTGCAGTAAATTGGTCCGGTGGTGGGTTTTCTCACTCTCTTCTCATTCACCAATTATTTAATCTTTGTGTTGTCCTCAGGTCAAATTGACCTGTTTCAATGTGTTTTATATCAGAAAAACTAGATTTCTTTCACCCAAATTGCCCAATAATAAAATGGATGATTCCATACAACATTCTTCAGGTAACATTAATGATCACTTTCATTGAATTTTTTGGGTGTTTTATTTAATCTTATAGAATTTGAATTCTTTCTTTCTTTTTTTTTTTTATGTTTTCAAAACAGTATCCGGACTAAACTTTGACATATACCCATCTGTGATCCACTCAACATCCTCTGATCTTAACTATTAGTCAAAATAATTCATAATTTCTGCCTTGTTAATTAAAAACGTACGTATAATTTGATATAAATGAGGTTTGTTGACCATGAATTCCAAGAATAAGTTAAAACCTTTTATCAAACCAGTTCAGGTTTAAAAACCAAAAGCATGGAAAAAGTGACAAATAAATCAGAAAAAACAACAAAAACATTGGAAAAGCACAAAAAAAAAATTCCATTTTGACCTGGAAGGGCAAGTTCATGGTTCAACAGGAAGACAACACAAGGGTTAAAACATTCTACAAATTGAGCTAATGTGCGTGCTACAATTGAGTCTATACTGTCGAATACAATTAACTTAAATCACAAACTTTACCGGTCAGCCAAGGATAAAACATGGAGGGATGCCTCATCTACGCACTGTCCTGCAACATTTTGCCAACTATGTAGTAGTGGTAGGAATTATTTTAAAACTTGAACTTTTAATTAAAATGCTGAGACACTGTTGGATATTTAACTGTGAGGGATGTTAAATATGAGCGCTGTGTTCTCATAATTAAAATATCAGCACTGACTTGCCTGAAGGATGCCTGTGTATCATTAAAAGTCCAACTTTCCAACACTTTGTACAGCAGGTGTGACCAAAACATGGACATCTAGCTGTCTGTGCACTGATTGTCTACACTGATACAGCCCAAAACTGCTACGTCATTCAGTTTTTAACTTAACCTTTGGTGATGACACATAGCACAGGGGTACCTGCATCATTCAGGAGTGACAAGACATCAGTCTGACAGAACTTTCAGCACTTCTGATTTAGTTCCAGTCCTCCTCACATCCTATTTTCATGGCACCAAAGTTGGTCTATGTTTTTTTTTTTTTTTGGTAATTAAGATTGCATAAATATAAATTAAGGGCGTGTGGTACTGTACATGATGCTGGGGGCGCAGTAATCCTGGAGCATTGTTGACAATAAAAGTAAGGTGTGACTCTGCTTTCGGGCATCTCTCTCTCATATCCTCTTCCCTTCAAGAGAAGCAGTGTCGCGTGAAATTGGGATCTAAATTACGAGGCTGGTGTTCTCTGTGTGAGGGTTTTTAAAAACGACCCGCTTGGCTGCTAAGGACACCAACTGGACCACAACAGTCAACAGCAGACAATTCGAGAGCCTGACTTTAGTTCAAGACCAGTCCATTGTTGATAAACCGAGAGAACGTTTCCCTTTATCACCTCACCGAGGATGAGTCGGTTATATCAGCTTCATCGCTGTCACCATTATCAGCTCAGGCCCGTGACAGAGATGGTGACGATTTTGGAATTAGTTCTTAATCAGGGCCGGTTCGCCTGTTTGTCTGCTGCTTTCTCTGCTCTTCTTTTTCCAATAAAAGGTTGTCTTTATTTGAATAATAGGCCTCTTATCTCAGAGAATTACTATTCTGCTGGCCACTGCATCTTCTCCACCCCACGTCCTCATTATCTTTTGTCCTGGCCCTCACCTCTCCTTATCCCTCTAAAGAGAAAGTAGAGATATTGAAATCTTAAACAAAACTCAGGCAATTTTATTTTTTTTTTCATTTTGTAGTTTACCCTTCAAATTTCATCAATTGTGTCACCGTAGAGCTGCTTACATCTTGCTTGGATGGGTCCAGCGTTCCAGTATAGTGGAAGTGAGCCATTTTCCAAATATTAAACATCCCAGAAATTAATGCCCTTTGTTATCATGTTGATTGCTTGCTCTGTAATGAGACATTTTGGTTAAAAAGTTGTACATTTTACTTTATTCAGTACTTCTATTGGTCATGCCCTGATAAAGGCCAGTATTCTAACAAAACATTCTCACTTCTATCATTGTTCCACAATGCACAAACCGGTTATTAAGGGTTTATTCAAATCTAGCATATAGTCTTAAGGCCATGGTAGTCTTTGTTTAACTTTTGCTTATTACTTTGGTGTATAACTTGAGCTTTATTTCCATATCTGAGACCTCGGTTCCATGGGTTATAAATATAACATTGAACTCACAAAAGTATTGTCAAGATGTTGACACGTGGCGGCATTACGCAATGTAAATCCAACACTGCTACAAACAGCAGCAGTCAGAAGATCTGGCAGGCTGTAAACAAGACAACAGCTAAATTAAACTTAATTGGAAGAGAGAACAAAGGAATTTTAACATGATAATCCAAGCTGTCCATTGTTAACATCAGAATCAGCTTTATTCGCCAGGTATGAGGACACGTACAAGGAATTTGACTTAGGTTGGAGCAAGCCTCCGGGCGGCAGCTATGGAACAGCGCCACCACACGCTTTCTCAAAAAGAAACAATGCAGACAGCAACATAAAATACATCACAACATAACATCCAGCACAGCTTACAGACCAACTTACTTGGTCAACTTTGACCTTCTGTACATGGTGTAATGGTGTAGTTATGCATTTTCCTGTGCACTGGGGGATTATTAACATTATCCTCCGAAAAATGTGGTTTAGATGATGTTGCTAAACATTCAGCTTGTTTGCAACCCTTGTGATGATTTGACTGTTGTATTTGTTTCCCCTTTTGGACCTATTTTTTAGAGATCTTGCCATGTTTTGAGATGTTTGATGAGCACTTGCTTTTCCACCTTTTTGCACCTCCTCTGTCCTACATGCTGGACCTGTAAATCTGTACAAATTACACAATAATGAACATTGTCATGGTTAAACTGATGATTAAACACTAATGTGATTTATTCCAGAATAAATGTAATGTATCAGATAGCCCATCAGAACTGCACCAGAAATCCATATCACGTAAGGCACGTAAGGCTTCATAGATCTACAGTTAACATGCGGACAAATATATCATTGTGATGGAAAACCACTGGAACCAAATATCCCGATAGAAAATTTAAGGGGTTTTACTTTCAACATTCTTTTCCTTGGGCTCTTGTAAAACATAGATCTGCAAGCATTGATGGGTGTTTTTGTTCCTGAAGGAGCCAGTCAGTGTGTTCCTCTGTGCTTTGAAATAACTGATATGGCCCATCAGTTACAGTAAAATGTGCATGTAGTGATTTTGCTTCACCTCCTTGTCCCAGATGGACGAATGCCCTCCCATATGTTTGAAACCATCCAAATGTGGTGCACATAAATACCATAGCGAAAGTGCCAGCGTTGCAGCTCGGGATTATCTGATTGGTTGATCGGCTGGTTGGAGGGGTAGGAGGCTGAAAAAGCCATTTGTCAGCAGTACCCGCCACTCAAGCCAACAAGATGTGGACAAAACTCAATTTCAGCATTAATGGAATAATACCACGGTTAATGTGCTGTCTACCGGAGCAGAACAGGAGGTCAACCTAGTGTCAAACCTTTGCATGTTGGGTGGAAGACCACGTGTGCACATCACTCAATTCACGTCATGGCTAATTCAGATTTCCACTATAGTGATCTTGAATTAAAAAATAATTGAATTGTCTAGAGATTTTGTACTCTTCTCCTTGCACTCATTTATTACCTGTCTTGAGTTGCCAAAGATACCAGATAATGCTGTATAAACCGCTGCTTTTCTTAGTAACCTTGTTCCAGAAGATACCTGGGATATAATGTGTCTTTCTTCTCTTTCCAGGGTTACTTCTTGCTGTTTGAGTCCATGTTGGACTCTGTCCTATATGCCAGAGACCTCTACCTGGCTGACGGTGGCTCAGGTAGGTCCCATCTATTCCTCACCACACAATGAAGTTAGCACAAATAATTGATACATTGGAGTTGCCAATGTCTCTCAGGTATATTACATATGCCATGTAAAAAAAAAAAAAAAACAGAAAATTATTTTTCTTTTCCATCGTCTTGCTATTTTTCCATAATGTAGTTTGGGAATTAATTCTTAATTTTAAGAGTGATGATGCACTGCCTCCCAAGCTGTTTCTATACAGTTTTTTGAAAATCAACCAAAGTGGCATGGGGAAGTGGAAGGAGTGTGGGGGGGCATTGCTTGGCTTTGTTAACGCTATAGTGACACAGACATCCAAACCCATTCCACCGTATGGGGGATGTGAAAATTTTTTGTACAGTAGATCAGACTACCTTGGGTGTGCTCCAAAACCCTCTTGTGCTGACCTGAATCAAAGGCTCAATGTGGCAAGTTAACAAAATATCACGTGGACCAGCATCATAGGCAATTCAGACTAATAAACACATATGTTACATGGCTTGAGGAGCTGAATTCAAATTGAAAAGCTACTGTACTGTCTGTGCCAACACTAAACAGCTGTGAAAAGACTAAACTAAGGTGTATTACCACATTTATACTATTGATAGAATTCTCCACATTATTATTCAGTAAAGGCAGTGTCCCCGACCCCTGCCTTTGAATAGTTGGTGTGATGCAGCGCAGTGTGAAACTAAGATTTCAAAATTTCATCTGTCAGCAGGGAGAAACTGCTCACACCAGCCCCCTGTGGTTATTACAAGTAACAAGTTGGGATGATTGAATTGGTTTTCCTGTAGTTCCCACTGGGTGTGTCAAATTGTACACGTCAATACAAGCAGCAAAACATTGCAGTACTATCCAAGTAGGTTTATTAAAAAGCACCAAAAACAGGAGGGAGAATGGAGGATTTTACCTTGAAACATAACGTTTTATTTTTTTAAATGAATGTCTGTGAGTTGGGTCTTTTTTTTTTTTTTTTTTTTTTTTTAATAGACAACTTGAGTATGGAAATGTCTCTGCCTTGTAATCATAGCAATACTCAGAGGTGGGGTTACAAACAGCTGAGGGGGAGGCTCAGCAGCTCACCTCAACCCGACACACAGCTGTTTTAAAGACAACATGTCTCCCGTATGGCTGGCCTGAAGGATGGGCACAGAAGGGAGACTTGTGGACAGCAAAATGGGCACCCTTTTTGCACTTTTTGTCTCTGTAGCGGCTTGGCTTAATCACGGTGATGTCGGTTTGACCTCATATGCTGCCTGGGATTCTATTGTGAACCTTTTCGACAATCAAAATTACATTTTGGGATGTATAGTAACTCTAATTTGCACAAATCCTGACAAGGAAAATGTAGTCTAAAAGATGCATATTTTAAATGTTATTTTAAAGTATTGTAGTCAAAATAATACAACCAAACCTGTGTGTGTGTGTGTGTGTGTGTGTGTGTGTGTGTGTGTGAGAGAGAGTGTGAGTGATCCCATTCCTGCCACTGACCAGATTTAATGACTTGTGCCAACTAAGGAACGGTTCCACCACATTGCCTTTAGTGGCTCCTTGGGACACGAGGGAGAGGTCACACACACACACATAGATTGACAGCCAGAATGACCCCACCTATAGAGATGGATCTGTTGGCAAGAGAGATTGGACAGGCGAACGTGCGATCAGAGAAAGGCAGAAAGTGACAGGTCAGAGAACACCGTATGGTTCGTCATGAGCCTTTAACCCTGAGATCCCAGAATGTGCTGCTCTCTCTGGATCTACTGCCACTCAAAACCAAGAAAAATTGACTTCACCCAATGGTGCTGCTTTGGTATGGTTGCATAAAATCAAAATGGGACAGTTTTTTAAGCTCTATAGCCTAAAACACTCACTGCATATTCCCAGTACAACTGACACATCCCTCCAGGATGGCTTGTTTTTGTTTACATTATGTTTCACCCTGTCTAAAGAGAATATTGTACTTTTGTCGGCCAGTTTCTGGAGTAACATTGATGAGCACTTACAAAATTATAATATTTCAACTGGAGGATGTTCAACAAATGGCTGAAACGAGTTTCAAAGTCTCTGGAACAACAAATCATGTCTCATTCATGTCAATTATTATAAATATAATAACTATTTTTGTAATATATATTGTAATAATAAACAGTGTGCACCATCTCTTTTTCATGTTAGCTCACTTCTGACTAGTTAAAAATTCTGGACTTCCTGACTGGACTTTAAGCTGATTGGTTGGATTCCTGGTTTCTTGTCATTGGTTGCTACAGTTGTTCTCAGTGAAATTATATAAAAATGGAGACAATTCATATTCTTGTCACAAAAATCATATATTTAGGTCAGAACGAGATTTATAATTTCACTAATTTGATAAATTATGTTTATTTCCCATGCCTAATTCAGCATGCATGGTGCCTTGGGTTAGTTACCTGTGTCAGTGCTACGAGTCAAGCCTCTTCCATGTTGTTGTTTTGCTGCACCTTAATGCCGAAACCAAGACCTTTTATATGAACTGATTGTTGATCCTAATAAAGTTAGTATGTCACATTAGATTTATCAACTTCTTTTCTTTAGTTTATTTCCTCTGTGTGCGCGCGTACATGTGCACATGGCCAGCGCTGCTGTATGTGTGTTTAAGTTACATTAGAAGAGAGCTACAGCGGCTCCCTCATTCTCCCCACTACATTAACCTCCCCTTCATCCTTAAATGTGTCCCTGCATGCCTGGCACAGCGTCCAGGGAAAAGGGATCTTTTTTTTCCCATGCCCCCTCCCACACCGTCTTTCCCTCTCTCACAGCCGACCAATGGGGGAGGTGGACTGAACAAGAGTAGGGTGGTGGGGGTTGGTGGGGGCCATGACAAACGGGCTGTGAGCAGCGAGTCGAGAAGGACGCAGATGTCAAAGCCATGAATCTGGGGACGACCGTGTACCCCCCACCCACACCCACCTTCTTCTTCTTTCTCTCTCTCTCTCCATCCACAGCACCCCCTCCACTACCTATTCATCTCTCTATGTGTTCTCTGTATTTCTTTTTTAGTGTGTCTCTCAGACGGTGTGTGTGTGTGTGCACTGTCATTAGGTACGGTGACGCTCACAGGGTCACAAGCAGGCTTCAGCTAATAATGGGAGACCATGAGTTGCCAATCACTATACTGTCACCATCCATTCACACACTTTATGGTCAGATGTGTTGAAGGTTATGTGAGACTGAACACTAACAGACATGCCAGGTAAAATAAATAACATGCTCATTGGAAGGCTTGTGTTTTGTTAAAACTATAAAAAAAACAGTGGCAGTAAAATATTTGAAGGGTTGGGCCAGCTTGGTTTTACAGCAGTTACAGTGGATCCAAATTTTCTGGATTATTCTTTGTATCTTCTATCCCTCCTCTGTTTTTTCCCCTGTAAAACACCTAATAACTTGTTTTTAAAAATTCCAGTAACGGTGAAGTTTATTAACCCTCTTTTGAAGGCTGAAAAGGTATCAAACTGTCCACTCTTGCATCATAATCAGTTTATCTGCTTATCCATACAAAGATATTTGCCAAAATATGGATAACTATATTTAAAGATAATAGATAAACCGATTTCAACGGGTCAAGCTCACGGTAAAATATCTGTGCTGCCTTTCAGAGGTAACTGATCAGCTTGTTAGCTAGACATAGCATCTGGCAAGCTAACAGATGGAGATTAGGTGTTCCTTCAGCAGGAATACGGAGTCCAACTAAGCACATACTGTATTCAAATGGCATCTGTTAAAGTCTCTACTGATTTTTGCTGACTGTTGTTGCTTTATGCTTATTGTCTGGCATGCTGGCATATTTGAATTAAGTGAATATTGCTTCTAAGAGTTATTGCTGCTGCTTGCTATTGATAACTGCTTACAGTTTGTGCTGTTGCTGCTAACAGTTTGTCATGGCTGTCTGCTCAAGCTTGTGCTAACTTTCTTACTATTTTTATCTCCTATTGCTGCTGCTATGTACCTCCTGTAGCTTTATGATTATATAGTTTGCCTTTTTTCGTATTTTGTGCACAGTTAAGTGTGCAGTTAAGTTGTGGCCTATTTTTAAGCTTATGTAACCTTGGTTCCTATGGTGGCAAGTCAACTGTAACTGACTACGAGATAAAATGTTAGACAGACTTTATGAATTATCTCCTATTAAGAATATTACATGTCAGTCAGCCAAACATCTAGCCAGGCATGTATAAAGTACTACAGACCCATACTTAAGTAAAAGTGCAAATGCTCTTTCAAAAAAGTGACTTAAGTAGAAGTTGAATTGCTCTTTAAGCACCCCACTGACGTAGAAGTACTAAAGTATTCAACATTTTTTATACTTAAGTATTGCAAGTAGTTCTTTAAAAATGTACTACTTGAGTACTGAAAGTAAAAGTACAAGTATTGTGTTATGTAGTTATTAAAGAAAACTTTTGAATATCATATTGTTAAAGTTCAACTTTTTACTTGGTTGTAAGATGATGCATAACAGCCTGTCACGAGCTGTACATTGCTGGATATGAAGGAAGTTTCGGAAATAAACCCAAAATAAGTACATCAATGTCACAGCTGGGTTATTAATCACTTATTAACAAATACTGAAATAAAATGTACAACGTCAGAGCCAATTAGAAGCAGGGTGTGGACCGGGAAAAAACTCTGCTGTCTCCTGTTTGTATGGGGAAAGGGGAGGGACAGAGGGAACAGGAAAGACAAACTCCTACGTTTAAATAACATATAGAAAATATCTGCTTGACAACTTATTATGGAGCTGGGAACAAGCCCAAATAAGCAACTGCACTTTAGAAACAAGCCCAAAAGAACCGCAACTATTAATATTTGTAAGCAACTTTACAGGAATAACAAGCACAAAGTCGCTTATAATAGGCAGACTTGGCAACACCGAAAGAAACGCGAGACGACCTCGGGATTTCTTATGTAACTTACGCAACTAACGTAGCCGTAACTACACACACTATAACCTACACAGTCTCTGTAATGAGTAATGATGCAGCACATAAAAAATGTATAGTAAAAGTATTAAACTCGTCGAAAATATGTACTGAAGTAAAAGTGGAAGTAGGACAAACAAAAAATACACCAGTAGAGGACAGATATAGCCGTTTAGTACAGTAGTGAAATTGTTCTACTTCGTTACTATACATCTCTGCATCTAGCTAAGTAGTATTAGGCGATACCACGGATGTGACGTTAAGCAGTGTAGTTAAATGAACAAAAGTAGTTTGTGTTTTCAACTATTTTGTTTACTTACTTACTCTATTTCCTCACTTAGAGGAAAAAAAAAAGTGGAGTGTTGTCCGACGCACTCTGGCAGCACTACACCTAATGTTTGAGTTGCTTAATAAAAGCAGTACTTGCTGCATTTGCTGTTGCTGCTGCTACTAATGCTTTTCTGTTTCTATCTGCTTAATGCAACAGCTAACACCTTTTCAACTATATCTGCTATTGCTACAGCTTACATCTGCTACCCAGATTAATGATTTTCAACCATCTTATATGTTGTCTTTGTTGGCTATATTCAGCCTGTTCGCATTGGACAAGATGCCTTGCTCAATGAATTCTCTCAGTAGACGTTATCATAATACCAGGGTCAGTTATATTCACAGTAACCATACATTGTGCAGATTTTTCTTTCTGGCTCTCCTGTTATGAACATCTCTAATTTGTACATATTTTTTCATTACTACTAGTGGCAAGAAGTTGTAAAGTATGTTAAAATATTCCCATGAGCGCTACTTTAGGCCCTAGGCCTCTGTGTTGGCTAATGTTTCTTCACAGTAGGGATACCAATGGCTTCAAGCTTCTCAGCTCTGGCTTAATCATAGCATATTAACCATACACAAAATCTATTCAAATGTGAAAACACAATAGAAGGACATTAAGGCTCATGTATAATGCTCATTTACGACATGGATAATGTTCATTCAATAGACACTGTTATGTAATATGAGGAGTGACCATAATCACTGCCTATGCTCAGTCTTCAAAGTTTTGGAAAATGAAACAAGAAAACACAGTTCCCCAGTGAAAAATAGTTTTTCTGAGGCTAAATCCAAAGCTTGTTTGGCCAAAATACAACCAGGGTCATTTTCAGCAGCAGTCATTTCTCTCAGGTGATAGAGACACTGTCAACTGGGATACTATCTGTTCTGGCCACTAGCATGATTCCCAATCACCTGTTTTCACAATAATTTAGAATCTATTCCCTCACCAAGTAAGTTTGTTAAAGGCCGGAATCACATCATTTTTGTTAGTTTTTTCTCTCTCTCATTGTTTACCACAAAGCATAGTTATCAGTGTATTTTAAGAGAGGGCGCTCAATCAAGTGCTGGCAGAGTAACAATATTATTGATGCTCTGCAACTTTCATTAGCCTGTCTACCTTAAGTAATGAAGGGGATAATGGGCAAAAAGGATGTTGGTTTTTGCTCTTGTCTTTGTGTTTGCTTGAAGAAGAAAATAAGGCGGACATTTTTATCTCCACTGTTGTAATGTAATTTGTGCAGCACAGAAAGTTAACTCATTCAACTTGGAGTGCCAGTGAAATGGCTCAAAAAGAAATTTAAGCTCTTTTAGGCTCATAGTATGAAAGAGACTTGCCCGCCATGACCATCCTATTAAAAATGCACCAAAGAGTTCAGCCTCAGGGACCAATAAAAGCATTGACATGCATATCTGTTGATCAAATGTGTTGCGTATGTGAATGCAACCAGTCCATCGCTGAGATTTCACCCACTTTTTTTGTTTGGGTCATACACTATCAGGTAAACATACCTTTGTGTACATTTGCACATGGTCTGGAGATGTGTTCATACAATAATATTTCAGACAATACCATGCCTCCAACATTTTAGCTGTCTGGGGAGGCCCTTTTACGGTTTCTATATGACAAGATCACTGTGCACAAAGCCAGGTCTATTAAGGGGCTCTGTGAAGGCCAGAAAGGTTTTCCACATAAAAATTGGGAAAACCTTTCTGGCCTTCACAGAGCCCCGGCCTCAACCCCATCCAACACTTTTGGGATTAACCAGAATACCAACCCAACAGCTTGACTTCACTGATGCTCTTGTGGTTGAACGGGAGCAAAGCCCTGCAGTCAGGTTCCAATATCTTGTAGTGAGCCTGTTCTTAAAAATGCAATCTGTTTCATTGTGTTGGCATAGTAGTGCTTACAGGACCATACCATTTTGAAAATCCACATATGGTAATATTTGAGTGGCAGGATGAGAGCCAGGAGGAACGTCACACACCAGTGTTGGAGAGGTGGCGACCATAAGGAAAGTTCAAGCGTGAAGCAAGATAGTCGCACACTTGTAGCCATGATGCAAATAATGATTTAACCTTCATGTTGTCTTTGGGTCACATTTGACCCGTTTTCAAAGGGGTTTTTTTTCTATCCGAAATAAAGGAAGTTGAAATACGAGTGAAAAATGTGAAAAAGCAGCAAAATCTATGAAAAAAAAATAAATCAAAAATACCAGAACTTCATAAAAACTAATACAAAATTTGTAAAAAGCAACTAAAACTTTGGGATATGGGGGAAAAATGTTTTTCATGGTCAAAGGGAAGACAACAAGGGTTAATAATGTATCAAAACTATTTTGATGTTCACATTTTATCCATTGAGTGTAATATACTGTATAAAGTATTAAAGTAGGACAAAATGGTCATCAGGCCATGTTTTGTGCACGTGATGGTTACAGTCATTACAGCAGCATCAGGAAATTAATGCGAAGCTCCACACCCACAAGGTGTTAAGGCGTTCTCTGATTAAATTTGTTGAATGGTTTTCAAGCCAATACATTTGTTGATATTAAGCACATCTCAGCAATGAGAGAAGAAGTTTATAGGACCAGGATATGTCCACCCTTTCCTTTAGTTATGATTAATGATCTTTAGTTTAGATGAAAATAAGTCCCTGAAGGGATTCACTCATCACTGACCAGGCAACCGTGCAATAGTTGAGCCCATTGAAACTGCATTATGAGATGCAATGACCTCCAAAATATCAACTTTGCTTGGTGCTCTTGTTTCTTTTGGCTGTGTAGTGCATTGTTATGATGTTTAAGAAATAGTAAAGTTCAATTTAGTGCATTGTCAATTGGGCTGCAACTAGTAACTATTATTTTCAATATTCGTTCATTTGTCATTCATTTTCTTGATTAATCGATTGTTTAGTCTAAAAAATGTCAGAAAATTGTGAAAAATGTCTATCAGTGTATACCATAGCCCAAGATGACGCCCTTAAATATCTTGTCTTGTCCACAACCCAAATATATTCAGTTTGCGGTCATAGAGGAGCGAAAAATTCTTGAAAACACAAGAATTAAAAAAAGAGAATATTAACATTTAATATATTTTTTTTACACTTTTTTATAAGAAATAACTCAAAACCGATTAATCGATGATCAAAATAGTTTTCAATTATTTTAATAGTTAACAACTAAGAGTTTAATCAATTAATCTTTGCAGCTCTCAGAAGACCTTGGTAATAACACCGTTTATGTAACCGATGATTAAAAGACAAATTAGCACAGCGATAATTGCAGACAGACACAGATGCAGAAACAGATAAGTCAACTTTCCACTGCTCAGAAAACTGACTGCAAAAACTATAGGAACGAATAACAGAAAAACTACAAAGCAACAAAGGCAGGGACTGAGGAAATGTCAAAAAAATACAAAAGTAGCATCTTTAGTGACAACATTTTCCAGCCAAGAGTCTAGCTCCTCCCAGGTCTGAACAAAGCTTCCCTGCCGGTCTGAGCTGGCTGACAACGCTAACAACATTGCCAGCTCTCTCTCTCTCTCTCTCTCTCTCTCTCTCTCTCTCTCTCTCTCTCTCTCTCTCTCTCTCTCTCTCTCTCTCTCTCTCTGCCTCCATATTCCTATTTTTTCTAGTTTTTGGTTCCTCTCGACGAGGGCGTTTTAATTTCAAAAGGATGCAATTTTATCACACTACTGGCATCTAAATGAAACACAGTTATGACTAAAAACAGTGTCATATGTCAACAACATATGTCAGTGACATGAGCAACCTTAAGTCACCCAGATGAGTGAAGTGCAGAGAAGGTTTTGATGGAAATATCAATCAATATTCTGTATACAAGGAGACTTTAATGTCAAAACTTGTGGCGGACTTGTGACGTGTAAAACAGTGTCTACAATAAGGATATTTTTGTACTTGTGTATGCATATTATGATCAGTCCTTGACTCCCTTTGCTCCTCTCTTTTCTTTAGTATATCCAGACCTTTGTAACATCAGCCTGGCAGCGGTCGGAGACACTCAGAAGCACCAAGACCACATTGCATTCTGGGATGACGTGTATGGCTTCAACATGGCGTGCATGAAGAAGGCAGTGGTGCCTGAGGCCATGGTGGAAGCAGTGAAAACAGAAACACTCATCTCTGAACCTACAGTCATACAGGTAAACTTGTCTATAGCACTACATACTGTACATATATGTATATGTACTGCAATATTCAACCTGCAGTACAGTGTAGTGGCTTTGGAGGTCCAATAGTAATACTGATATTTGAAACTGCAAGTAGCTAATATATTTAACCACTATTCAGCATTTCTAAAATGACAATTAGATACAATAGAGTGACTTGTCTCTATGATTGGACATGTTACTGGTTGTGTTTTCCAGGAAGTAAAATTAGTAGTTTTTCTGTATTTAAATGAATAAGAGCGAAAATTACTTGCATAACCTAGTCTAATACTGCAAGTCGGCTTGTGAAATACTGTTTATTAAAAAATCAAAATAAAACCTGAAAAGGCTAAATCACTCTTCTTGTGAACTGCTTTCTATTAATAAACGTGCAACCTGTGCTAATGGCTCCGTCCTTCCTTTAAAGGGTGAGATTCACAGGCCACAGTGCGCCTGGGTTTGCATAGCACTTTTTGCACCAAAATTACAGATAGGGAGCCAGGCCCAGCCCTCAAGATGCATCTGCTATGCATTGATGACATCAACCATTATGATAAACAAAATGGTTCTGCCAAAGGTTTGTTTTTCTGTAGCAGTGATCAGAGTGGATCCTCAATTTTGACACCTGTGGAAGACACCAACTACCCAACATCTGATATCTAACAACTATATCACCTGGGAATTGGCAAACCAATAGAGTCCGATCCTAATGTACATTGATTTTAAAACCTACAGACAGTAGGAGAAATAGAGTTTGTGGGACCCAAGCTGTTAGGCTTTAGACAGGGAATGAGAGCAGGAGTTAGCTGTGGAGAGAGAGAGAGATAGGGGCCCTGAAGGTGTGTGTGGTGATGCTATAGCACTGGGTGATTGATCTGTCTAATCCTTGTTTAAGTTCCTTTTAAGGAAACATCATTACGCTCAGACCCCTGTGGATTGAGTGGTTTTCCCTGATGGGAGAACACACAGAAATAAAACAATACACACACGTAGTCTGTCATATAAATGTACTGTATGTACACACAGCGGCCGACTTGAGCTTCAAAGTTACCGGAAATCATTCATTTTCAATGGAAGCCGGCTTCTCTCGGCTGCAAAAGAAGAAAGTTGAAACTAGGTCAACGTTATGGTAATGAGCTTTGACGTTGTTCAGCGGCAAACGACCAGCAACCAAACGAACGGACCACGTTTTATGCTGGCTGATTCCAGAGAAACACAGAGAAACAACGATCGAAAGATAGAATGCTGCCACATCACAGCAACCAAAGTGTCAAAAGCTTCCCCGTACGTAGAAGCTTCTTTGAGTGGGCGGTGAGAGCTTTTTTTTGCAGCTCAAGTCGGCCACGGTGTGTACGTACAGTAAGAGCAGAGATATCTCTTCTGAACTCTTCTGTGTAGGAATGCTCTTCCCTCTTGTCTCTCATACCATTGTGGGTTTCTTCAACGGTTGTCCTGTATACTAAGCAGCATGTCCTCCACCCATCTGTGGACGTGATGTATGAGGGGGGAACTTGATATAATGGAATTTGAATCCTCTAATCGATAGTTTCTCCCCTCCAGTGACAAATAGACAGCTCTTCTGCCCAAATTACATGGACTCTCATCTATTGCCTCCTGTTGAGACGATCCAATAACATTCCATTAAGGCTGGTTGCTATTGCGTAAAATTGAGAGCCCTTTCATGAAATTATAAATTCCTGCAAAACAGCGTTTTTTTTTTTTCTCTCAGTGAGAACAGATAGGAATGTTCAACTTGAAGAGTATTTACCATTTGAAGCTGCTTTAAACCTGTCCTATTTTACCAAAATGCCATAATTCTAAAAAGTAATTTAGCTATAGTGCGTTGCTCTAAATGGTCTCTTAAAGGCCCAATCTGTGAATCACATGTAAACCTACCAGTACAAATGTATTGTCTCAGTGTGGTTTTTCTGCTGATGTCAGTTGATTTGTTTTACCTAGACCAGTGTATTCACCAGGAGTAGGTATCTGTAAGGTGTTCTGTTGCTTGTAGCATCCACTGCTGGCACATTTCTATAGCAGTTACTGACGTTAACTGACATTATTACAGCCACCATTTTGTCAGATATTGACAAGCATCTTTTATCTACTCTCTAAATGCCCATGTTAGAACATTATCTGTAGCTACGCTTTTATTACCTTCACCAAATAGGTCTTTGTTTTAAGCTTGTTTTGTTGCTGCTGGCCGGATTTTCATGGAACTTAGTGGAACGTTGTAACGTTGCCAAGGAAGAACGCATAAAATTTTACAGCGCATCAAAATCACGTTGTGGATACACAAAATAATTTGTCAATTTCATTGATTTTTATTGCGATATCTCTGCCCTCACCGAGTGCCCTTCTAGTTGTTTAATTGTTTTGTATTGCTTGATCACAGTCCGTATTGTCATCAGTATTTATTTGTTTTTAAGTTCATCATTTTATGTGGGTGTTTTTGACTTTCAGACCATTGACTGTAACAGAGTGTGTCTGTCTGAGCTGGAGTTTGCATCCGATTTCTGCTTGAAGATAACAAACACCACAGACTGCACGGTAAGTACACACAGACACTGCCCACTCGCACACTGAGACATCCACAATGCTGTTGATATGAAAACATTTGTAAAGTGGATCTAGTAAGACTTTTATAATCTTGAAGGATTTTTTCTGGTAGTACGCAGCGCCTCTGCAGTTATCAAGCACTACCCTTGTAACACTGGGGCTTAACCGTGTGAATAACAACACATGGTCAGCATGTCATACTTTATGTTTCTGAGGTCTTAAATGCAAAAACTCATTACATATTATTTGTCTAATTGGGATAAAAACTCAACAAAATATCTTCCCAGAGGAGTTGTTTTTTTCCCCCCATCCACTGTTGCCACCTGTCATTTATCAGAGATGTTGTGCAAAAGGAGTGAGGCAGTACAACTAGCAGAGACATCTGTCAGCTCATGTTGATGGATTATGTTTCGGTATTTAGGAGGATGTCTGTCAGTTTGAACTTTAATAGAGTTTCAAATCGAATCAGAGCATTGAGGCTAATGTGACTTTGAATTATATGTCATACGACATAGTGAATGTTCACAGCCTGCTTGCCCTGTCATTTTGTCAAAACACACACGCTTACACGATCACAAGCCACCTCTCACACTGGACTGGAGCTGGAAATAGTTGCAGTGTGCGCCTTTCCTGTAGAAACCTGTCCCGGTCATATACCCACTTGACCAAAGCTGACTTATTCTTTATGCTTCAGCTAGGGCTGCACGATTAATCAAATTTCAATCACGATCACGATTTTGCGCGATCGAGCAATATTTTGAGGTTCCGCAATCCGCAATGATATTTCATCTGGTAGATAACGGGCATACAACTTCAACATAAGAGGAATGTAGCACAAAATGGATGTGAAAGCAGTTATAAATAGCCTATGTGACAATAAAAATTGTTTTCAACAATCAACAAATAATTGTGATAATTAATCGCAGTATTGATCACACAATAACCGTGATTATCATTTTGGCCATAATCGTGCAGCCCTAGGTTCTGCCTTGTCCCCTTACACATGGTACATACTTGTCTCACATGTCAACATACTGTAAATTGACTAACTTCATTCAGACAAATAAAGTAGCCAGGACAGTTTATTCAAGTTTGTGACCTCAAGGTTCAAATCTTTCAACGGTTACAGGAAGTACACTCATGAGAAAGGTTAATGTTTGTGAGAATGCAGAGAATGTTGATGCTTTTAAAAGCAAACTAAATACCTACCTTTTTAGTCTGGCTTTGCAATATGAGCCATATTTATTTATCTCTTTATTTATGTCTCTTTATATATATATGCATGTTAGCCTGTTTTACGTTTTGGTGTATGTTGGTATATACCAAGTTGGAGTTTTTATCTATTTCTAACCCTGCCTCTGATGTTTCCTCACTGTGAATTGATGAGATTTATGAAAGTGTTTCCTCAGCTCTGGGTTTTATTATTGAAGTGATTGCTCTTATTAATTACAAAGCCACTTGTCGCTTTGTGTGGATTCGGTAAAGCACTTTGTATTAAATTGTATACAAGTGCTATACAAAAAGTCTGGTTGATTGAGATATATATATATATATATATATATATATATATATATATATATATATATATATATATATATATATATATATATATATATAATATATATATATATATATGCATTTGTGCAGATGTTTTTTAGATTTGTTGAAGAAAGTGAAAACCCTCAAAAATAAAGATACATGGAACTACACATTGGCTCTACAGACGTTGTGTAGAGCCACCAAGAAGTGTAAATGTTCACTTTGGCCTACTTTGTGTTCATCCTACATGATTGGGGTGCTGGTATTGTTTGTTAATGGGGAAGACAACATCTAGGAAGTTGAAAACAAGCTTAATTTTTTTTCCATTTTCTTTAATGCAAGACACGTTCGTATTTAGTAATGTAGCACTAGTTACTGGATAAATGAATTGTGTGACAGTAATGTACAACGTATCCATCTAGTGTTTTTATGTTGCTCAAGTTTAAACAGATTTTTACAGTCTGATAAGTCTTAAAGAAAAAAACTTAATTCGTACTAATTTAATTTGTGCTCTCAAATGAAGAACGTGTGTGCAGAAATTACCAGGTAATAGCGTTAAAACAACTGTTACAGTATGATTGTAAATACAGTACATTGTTGTTGGTTGGCTCTATTGTTGCTAAAAGTCAGTCTGACGTGGACTTCGAAAACAGTATGTAACATTTTATCACATGTTTAAGGGATTTCAAATACAATTCAACCCTATTAATCAGCACTCCCCCGACATATTCATGAATCTCTGTCAAAATCAAACTATATTAAACCAGTCAACTCATTTATTTCCATCAATGAAAAGAATTGTGCTTAATTAACCCAAAGACAAAAATAAAGACCAACACAAAGTTGCAGTGTGTGTCCTCACTGAGGGTCAGCTACAGGCCTCTAAAGCATGAAGAATGGTTTATGAGTCTATTTGGTGAGGTGCTGGCAGACACCATAACACACACACACACACACACTTCCACTGAACTTCCTCTAGAATCTGAGCCAGACTTCTCTCTGTGATACCAGCAGCAACCTGCCGACTACAGAATAGCCTCTGCAGTCTCTGACGCTCTGCACTGTGAGAAGTGATCTGTCTGTAGAAAAGCCCATTGTGTTGAAGCAGCTTTGTGTTGTGCTGCAGTGTCACTGCACTGTCTGGCGTATTGGTTTAATGGATAATCAATAGGTGGTTATTATCTGGCCTTTGCTCCCTGGCCGGTGAATGGGATTTGTAAACATCCTCATTTTTCCTGTCTTTTCTGCTCTGTAATTGAAAACATCCAGTTTCTATATCTAGAATGTAAGTCCAGTCATGTTAGGGTTCCTGCAGCTAAACGGATGATTGTGATTGCATGATATGGAGGTGTAATAATATATATATATATTTTTTTATTTTGAGGTTTTAGATGCACAACCACTCTTTCCCTGCTTTCTTCCTGCTATTTCACTCTTCTAGTCATCTATAGTTGTCCGGCTGAAATGAAAAAGTGCATGTCTTTGAATCTCCTGTATATGATTTATCATTAAGTCATGCTATCAGTCTCATTTTATCCAGTTGTTTCTTGCTTTTATAATGCAGGTATTCTGTGTAGAATGTATCACTTTTTTACTCATTTGTAGATACTCACCTCCACCATCCAGCCTGCTTGTCCCAGGATTTACAGATGGGATTATTGACCTGCAGGGGTAGGGTGATGCTACCATAAAGATACTGATCTGTAGTCAGTATTGGCTGCAGCTCCTCAGTATTAGTTAAGGTTAGGATGTGTGAAGGGTAAACCGCTCCTGGACCAGTGCTCGGGGATCGGTGAGGGAGAGCTGCTGCCCCTCCTGTGATGGAGCGCCTGCTTTTGTTCTCCTGTCGACAGTCCATTCATCAGCTCAGCCTGCCTAACCTTGCATTAAATGAACAGCACAACCCCTGCGTCTGCGCCATTCATGCACAAGACAAATCCTCTCATACTCGTGTTTTTTTCTAATCCCTCCTTTCCTTGCCTCCCTTCTACACCTCACATGCTCTGCATCTTGTATACATTGTGTCTGCCTTCGTAAACTGAGCCTAATATAGGATATATAAGTGCTGAAACTTTTATTGAAAGTTGGATCACAAATTCTCTCAGATCATCTATACCCTCTCCTTTTTTGTCCTTTTCTTAGCCCCTATAGCTCTGTGATCCATTTACCTGAACTGTAGAACAGCAAAAATGCCTTACCCCCTCCTAAAGGCTGAAAAGGATGTATGCTGATGGTGTTGCAGGAGAGAATAAATTTCTGTCTGTAATTAATTTTAACACTGCTGATGATGTAGCTACTGTAGCACTGCAGAGAAAAATGTCTCTGCAATCCATCTCGAACCTGCTTTCCATCAAATTTAAATTGTATGTAGAGGGGGATGGCCTTCTGGACTGACGGGGCAAGCGCTCGTCAACTTCAAGGACGATTTCCAGCACATTAAGAAGGGGACTGTTCACTCTTTAACTCTAAACAGTGTAAAATACATAGCATTCAAAGTTAGGAGATCTTCTGACTGTCAACAAGAATTGTTTTGGCAGACTTTTTTTTTTTTTTTTCAAACTTTAGCAATTTAATCTTTTCTCAACAAAAAAACTCTTTTATTATAGCCCTGTCATCAACATGAGCTAGATGCATCAATTTCATACTGGCACACTGAAGGTTGTCTAATGGCATTGTGAAAAATGTAGGCAATCACTAAGAGGGATAGTGGTTACACCAGATTCAGGCACCAGACATCCCAGATTATTTATACAATATACCGTATAATCACATATAATGGTTGACCTGCTCGTCTATACTCATCAGCAGTGTTGTTCTTAGTGAGGGGATTTTAATGGTGCTACAGGCTGTGTGTAATTCCCATATGTTATGAGTATTGGTCATGACATTTATTGCCACTACCTGGTAGAGCAGGGGGCATTCATGTGTGCAACATTCCCAATCAGTCGAAATCAAAGAAAACAGGAAACAGGTACTTGGAAAAAAAAACATTCTAAATAAAGCAAATATATTATTGAAACTTACTGGATCTAAAATTAAATGATAGATGCATGTTTTAACCTAAATGTCACACTAAACAAATGAATAATACTCACTTTCCCTTTTGTGTCACTGTCTCGTAAATATTTGTTTTGTGTCCCACATGTTCTGTTGAGGGACTTAAAAAGACAGCAAGTTATATTTCCACATCTAGTTTCATTTAGAATGCAGAGCTTTTGATAATGGGTGATATTACATTTTAGTTTGGAACTGTGAAGGTCTGAACGCACCTCACAAACACCCTAGCCCAACTTAAAAAAATAATTATTACAGGAGACGCATTGTTACAGACTAATACCCGACGCTTAGCCAATAGATTATATCATACAGTTGCATCCTCCTCAGCTAGCTCAAAAACAAAAGGAGTGGCCACTGTTTTCAAACAGAATCTTCCACTTAAAGTTTTGTCCTCTTGGTCAGACAGTACAGGCAGAATTGTGATCTTTGCAGTTGAATTTAGTTGTAGAAAAATTGCACTTGTCCGCTTATGTGCCCAATGTTTTTGATGGCAGTTTTTATGGTATGCTCACCAATTAAATGCTGGAGTTAATGGACTGTTGTTTGTTGTTGGTGTCGATTTCAATGCTGTGTGGGACCCAAATATTGATCGATGGAACGCATAGGTCACTGGGTGTTCAGGCTCAGGCAGTTAATCCCACCTGTAAGGATTATTCCTTTTTCTTATAAATCTATTCCCAGAATAGATTTTATCTGAATTTCAAATTCATAGAACACGATAGCGCTATTACTTGTGCTAGACCTAGTCACCTCTACTACTTGCCATGAGATTAAGGTCCAGTGACCATTTTGCAGATATTCCTGCTATTAAATCTTCCGATGATACTATTAGAACTGACCCTGTTGAAATAAATAAATCCTTTCAGACATTTAATTCCAATTTGAATGAATCAGAGGTTACTTAAGATAAAACCCACTGTGACAGCTGGTTGAATTAGATTAACTTGCCTCAATTATCTGCAGAGGAATCTTAGACAAATTGATCACTTTAGAGGAGTTAAGTGTGGCAGTACAGAATATGCAAAAGGGAAAATCACCGGGCTTTGATGGGATCCCCCTGAATTGAATGCAGCTTTTTGGAACAACTGGGCCAATTCCTTCTGGACATGATCAACTTCTCTATTGAGAAGGGCACATTTTCAAGGAATGTTAACACAGCCTTGAGTTCCTTACTCTTGAAAAGGATAAGGATCCTACAGAGTGCTCTAGCTTTCGACCTCTGAGCCTGCTGAACTCTGATTTAAAATAATTTGCAAAGCTCCTATCCCATCGTTTGGAGTCCCAATGTGCTGTTTGTTTAAATAAATTAATAAAAATCTGATCGCAACAAATTAATAAAATAATATGTGATTGGTTAAGGAGTGGATGAAGTTCCCCCACACTCCAACTTAAAAATTTCAGTCATGGACTGGGGGAAGCAGCATGGGCCACCAACAACTTTTCAAAAAGTTTATTGCAATAGAAATGTCAAACAGTTCTGGGAGGATGCCAGAGTTTGTGTTTCTGAAATCTGGACAAGAAAAGTTGTCCGTATATGTTAACACCACACGTTTTACTAGCGGCCACCTTGAACTTAAATCTGTGTTCAGTGTTTTTATTTCTATAAGACTACCTGAACCAAAGTGTGTGTGTGTGTGTGTGTGTGTGTGTGTGTGTGTGTGTGTGTGTGTGTGTGTGTGTGTGTGTGTGTGTGTGTGTGTGTGTGTGTGTGTGTGTGTGTGTGTGTGTGTGTGTGTGTGTGTGTGTGTGTGTGTGTGTGTGTGTGTGTGTGTGTGTGTGTGTGTGTGTGTGTGTGTGTGTGTGTGTGTGTGTGTGTGTGTGTGTGTGTGTGTGTGTGGGGCATCATGAGTGTGAAACACCGACTGGAGGTGCGCTGCAGCCAAGCCTGATTCATGCTCCACCTCACTGGAGTGGCAGCAGTCGGGTGGAGAGGCTGAGAGGAGAGATGGGGGAGGTGTCGGAGGAATTCACACCAACCCTTGAAGCCTCCACGCCTGGATAAACCCCATCAAAAGCGAATTAGCCCGCTCTTCTGCCTCCCCCTCAGCATCCCCCCTTTACATCATATAATAGTATCTGGCCGGGCCACGCAGCTCGCTGACACACAGCCGGGCGAAAGGGAAGCAATGATGAATTGCTCCCTCTTGGTGTTATCCATGATGATAATTATTAATTTTCCCCCTGCTCTTCCTGGAGAATGGGGGCCGGAGAGCCGCAGTGTTGCAGTGCCTCCTCCGTGGGCCGCCAGGAAGCCCACTGTCATCACTTATCACAGACAGAGCCGGGGCCCAAGGCTAAACGCTGATGAAAATGAAAAGCGTTCTGATTTGTCCATTTTTTTGTTGTGGGGGTGTGTGTATGTGTCTCTATGCTTTAGTTTACCCTTTGTTTTCCCTTGTTCTCGGTTTGTCACTCTTGCTTCTTTAACCCCCTTCTTGTGCCGGGATACAGAGACCTTGATCGGTCAGGGAGTACAAAAATTCTCAGACACAACATAACAGGCTTGGTAAAATTATCACAAATTAGTAGACCATACAGGTCTGTGAGGGTGCAGAACACAGGTCTCTGATATTTCAAGCGCAAGATGACAACCGAGCCCGCATTAATCTTTTTCTTCTTTTTTTTGGTTATGTAATCTAATTACTTTGTGTAATGTGAAAGGGGTGGCTCATATTCTGCAGAAAATTACCACCAGCTCTGTATCTCTTTGGAGATTTCTAGCCTCTATTAGCGCATTGTTTTGGTCATACAGCACATTTACTGCTCAGGCATACTTCAGTTTTAGCACTCTCATCAACCTTATTTCCAGCAAACATGGCTGTTTTTAGTTAACAAGCTAACCCACTGTTCCCTCTGTACCCTCTACCTACTTAGAACCAGACAGCAGACAAAGTTAGCAAAGTTGATGAAGAAAGACAAACATGTAGCAACTGGAGACCTTGGTATTTTTCTCAGAAGTTGTGAAAAACAAAACTATTGCATACAGGTAAAAGCCAGTAAATTAGAATATTTTGAAAAACTTGATTTATTTCAGTAATTGCATTCAAAAGGTGTAACTTGTACATTATATTTATTCATTGCACACAGACTGATGCATTCAAATGTTTATTTCATTTAATTTTGATGATTTGAAGTGGCAACAAATGAAAATCCAAAATTCTGTGTGTCACAAAATTAGAATATTACTTAAGGCTAATACAAAAAAGGGAGTTTTTAGAAATGTTGGCCAACTGAAAAGTAAGAAAATGAAAAATATGAGCATGTACAATACTCAATACTTGGTTGGAGCTCCTTTTGCCTCAATTACTGCATTAATGCGGCGTGGCATGGAGTCGATGAGTTTCTGGCACTGCTCAGGTGTTATGAGAGCCCAGGTTGCTCTGATAGTGGCCTTCAACTCTTCTGCGTTTTTGGGTCTGGCATTCTGCATCTTCCTTTTCACAATACCCCACAGATTTTCTATGGGGCTAAGGTCAGGGAGTTGGCTGGCCAATTTAGAACAGAAATACCATGGTCCGTAAACCAGGCACGGGTAGATTTTGCGCTGTGTGCAGGCGCCAAGTCCTGTTGGAACCTGAAATCTCCATCTCCATAGAGCAGGTCAGCAGCAGGAAGCATGAAGTGCTCTAAAACTTGCTGGTAGACGGCTGCGTTGACCCTGGATCTCAGGAAACAGAGTGGACCGACACCAGCAGATGACATGGCACCCCAAACCATCACTGATGGTGGAAACTTTACACTAGACTTCAGGCAACGTGGATCCTGTGCCTCTCCTGTCTTCCTCCAGACTCTGGGACCTCGATTTCCAAAGGAAATGCAAAATTTGCTTTCGTCAGAAAACATGACTTTGGACCACTCAGCAGCAGTCCAGCTCTTTTTTCCTTAGCCCAGGTGAGACGCTTTTCGCTGTTTCTTGGTCAACAGTGGCTTGACACGAGGTATGCGGCAGTTGAAACCCATGTCTTTCAAGCGTCTCTTGGTGGTGGATCTTGAAGCACTGACTCCAGCAGCTGTCCACACCCTTTTTCACAATCTTGACTAGGCGCGGTGATCCCTATCGCTTGTACACTTTTTCTGACCACAGTTTTTCCTTCCCTTTGCCTCTCTATTAATGTGTTTGGACACAGAGCTCTGAGAACAGCCAGCCTCTTCAGCAATAACCTTTTGTGTCTTTCCCTCCTTGTGCAATGTGTCGATGGTCGCCTTTTGGACAGCTGTCAAATCTGAAGTCTTCCCCATGTTTGTGTAGGCTTCAGAACTGGACTGAGAGACCATTTAAAGCCCTTTGCAGGTGTTTTGAGTTAATCAGCTGATTACTTTGTGGCACCAGGTGTCTTCAAAATGTAACCCTTACACAATATTCTAATTTTGTGACACACGGAATTTTGGATTTTCATTTGTTGCCACTTCAAATCATCAAAATTAAATGAAATAAACATTTGAATGCATCAGTCTGTGTGCAATGAATAAATATAATGTACAAGTTACACCTTTTGAATGCAATTACTGAAATAAATCAAGTTTTTCAAAATATTCTAATTTACTGGCTTTTACCTGTATCATTGGGTTGACAACGATGTGACTGAATGCTATTTCTGTTTGATGAATGTAGATGGAAAATGTCTCAATAAGCTGTTCAAAGTTGTGTTATCTATCAGCTTGTGTTGATGCTTCTCTGGCCCCAAGTGGTCAAAAACCCATTAATGCTGCTCTAATGGAAAGTAAAAAAAAATGACAGTCTGCAGCTATCCTAAATTTGGTTATTTAGCATAGCGTCATTTATTTTTTTTATTTGCCATGAATCAATGTTTGAGAGATGTTGCCAACCGAAAACACTTAAGCAACAGGAACAAAATACAGCAATATATTCTTTTTCATTCTCAGTTATATTTGCACTGAATAATGCATTTAATAAACAGAAACATAACTCTTGCAGCGCACATGTACAGATGTGCAACATTAGCTCACACTTAAAATAGCACCCTGGTGAATTAGTCTACTGTTGCTAACGTACATTCATAAATCCTACATAACATTGTCATCAGACTTACTTATTGATGCAGGCACACAGTAATGTCAACAAACTTAGTCCAATGAGGGGAGATAGGAAAGTGTGATAGCGTTCCACGTTAACACCTTTACTCTCTCACTCGAAATGAGACAACGTCCATCGGCACAACCCTAAAACCCTCTTTCCTCAGCCCAGTTTAAATCAGAAAGCATTAAAAGCCTGTGATCAGCTCAGCCTGGAACACTCCATATCAAGGTCTTTATTGCTTATTATAGCAACTTTTGTGGTTCATGCATGAGGCAGTTACCTTCCTTTTTATTTGTTTTCAAATGGGAATTTCAATAGATCAGTGAGATGCCGAGCTCCTCTATCAGTTTGGTGTTTGCAAGTTTCTCTTTGTGGACCTAAATTTTAATTGCCTGTCTCGCTGCTGTGTGAAAGTTGCACAACACAGAAGTGACAATCAATCTCGCTTACGAGGCGTTGTCATCAGCGAGGCACGATGAGGATGATCTCTGCCTCTCCGGCAGAGAGAGGTGAATCCGCTCTGCCTGACGAGTAATTACGGCTAATTTCCTAATTACCTCAGTACCGAGCGTCTGTGTAGCGTTCATTAAAAGCCATAATTGCATTGGGTTGACATGCTCTTTTATCCACTTTGGGTTCTTTTCTGGCTTTAGTTGTGAGCTAGCATGCCGCCCCTGCCTGTCTCAGTCGATAAAGGTTGATTGAAGCCTCTGTGCTCGGAGTGTGTTAAACACAGCTTCTGACAGCAGCGTGGTTATTAAGTCTGCATATGTGTATCTTTGTGTGTGCTGTGTGTAGATGCATTATGAAAAAAGAACTCTCTTTGCCAGTTTAACTTTAAATATTATTTAAATACAATTTAGGAGACGCTTACAGAAGCTGTGAACAGATGGTGCTTTTGCTTCTCCAAGTGATACAAATCAATTAAAAACCTCTGTAAAAAAGAAACCTCCTCAGCTTTTACATTGTGTTACAGACACTCTTCCTCTCCTGCTCCTTCCCTCCTTTTTCAATTTTCTGTCTGTTTTTACTCTATCCTCCTTTTTCTCTCTTCTGACCCTCTGTTTTCCTCTTTCCCTCTCTTCCATTGATCCGGCTCTTCTTTGTCTCAGAGAGCTGGCCTCCAAGTTGTCAGCTGCGTCAGGATTAAAAGCTATTAGTTCTGCATCATTGCTACTACAAGTGCGCTCCTGAGATTGATAGAGTGCCTCTCTTCTTCAGTGGGGGTGAGAAATAGTAGGAAAACAAGCCTGGGGGTGTGTGTTTTTTTTCCTGGACTTTACCTCAATTTGTTTCAGATGTGTGAATCCAGCTCTGTAAATTCATATCAGCAGACAGTACATTTGTAAGGAAAGAGTACATTACCACGCAGGCATTTAGTGAATTGAAAACTCAACATGAAGGGAAAGAAGTGTGTTGTTTCTGGCCACATCTTAGACCTAAAAAAGCTTTAATGAAGCTTCAGGCTGGCTAGTTTCTTCTTCTTTGGTTAAGATTTGTCAGTCCCCTAGTGGGCATTATTCAAATGAACACACATTCATATTCAGTTGGACCAAAACCACATTAGCGTTTTCCTGAACCAATTCCTCCTCTGTGCTGAGTGTTTTCACAACACTCACCAAAATAGCCACTTTTGCTAATTTCATGTACCAAGCTGGATTTTCTTTTTTGTTGTCAGCAAAATTGACATCATAATTTCTTTCTATTGTCCGGTGACAAGTCTCCCAGTAGAGGTGAGAGGGAGTGCATTGGAGCTGTTGTTAACTCAGCCTATAGGAGAAACCGGGTTGCTTTTAAGAGGAAGGAGGGTTGAAGAGTGCAGTTCTCACATGAGTTATATTGATACCCAACTGTCTCAGTAAAAGGGTAGCCATTACTTACGTTCTCTAGACCACAAACATGGCAATGACATGGTAAGCATGGCAGGCAAACTAATTACGTGTGCTGAAAAGCAAAAGCAGCAATCGGTACAATAACTCTATTATTTGTCATACTTATGACTTATTGACATTACTTATTAATAATAATAATAATTTTCTTCGTCTTCTGCCACATTTTTGTCCCACTACTAGTCACGCAGTGTTGCCAACACAAAAAATAAATCAAAATGTGCGGAATGATCATGAACGGTGTGCTATGACTTTTCTAAGATTTGTAGAGCTGCAAAGATTCATCGAATAGTTGTCAACTTTTAAATTAATAGCCAACTATTTTCATAATCGATTAGTCGGTTGTGTACATTTTTAATACAAAATTCAAAATTCTTTAATTCCAACTTCTTAAATCTGAATATTTTCTAGTTTCTTCACTCCTCTGTGACCGTAAACTGAATATTTTTTAGTTGTGGACAAAACGAGACATTTTAGGACGTCATTTTGGGCTTTGGGAAACTACATTTTTCACAAGTTTCTGACATTTTATAGACCAAACAACTAGTCGGTTAATCAACGCAAAATTTCCCATAGACTTTAATTGAAAATCCTCGGGAAATCACACACACTCTTTACCTCCTATCATGGATCCATCTCTACTGTAGGCCATGTTTCCCTCACTTTGCAGGACAAACTGCAGATTTAAGGTAGCTCAGCACAAGTGTTACTAATGATATTAACTATATAACTGTGGTGATGATGGCCTTTACTCAACCATTGTATTTTTTCTCTCTCTCACCCACTTAAGCCACTGTTGAGATGTGCACCAAGTAGTCGGCACACTCTCAAAACTTCTTTTGGAATTTTCTAAGTACTGTAAAGTTACCTGTTAATATTTGAACAATAAACATTATTCCCAGTTTGGTTTTACTGCCATATTCCTAAACACAGCCGCTCATTAAGCTTATTTTGCTCATTAAAACCCTGAGACTTGTTCGGCCTCTCTCTCTCTCTCACCTCTGCATGTGAGAGTTGCAGTGTAGTCAAACAAACCCAGGGGTTTATTGTACTGTCACATTCTAACATGGCCCTCATATTTCATTGCAGGCAATTGTCGGCTACTTTGACATTTTCTTTGACAAAGGCTGCAGCAACAAGGTAAGCAGCAGCGGCAACAGCCAAGCCATTTAACGGAAACTCAATTATGTTCACGCTTTAGCGTGTTTCTCCTCCCTGAGGCGTTTGCTGGCAATCGACATGGCGTCCTAGCCTACTGCTGATATAAGCACTTACCCAGCAGAGCTGGCCAGTTGGAACAGTTGATGCCAAGCTCTGAGAGCAACACAGATATGCCTTTTGATTGCACTTCCTATTGTACCTGAGATGCAAACATGCATGCTATGGATGATCCAGTAAATGTCCATCTCCACTAGGAGCTAAGGCTGGAACAGTGCAACATGGGATTTTCTATTTGTTTTATGAATACAGTGTAGTTTTTCATTTATAATGCAAAATAACCTATAAGTGGTTTAGACACACAGGAGTGTAAGAGTGCATTGACTTATTTTTTTAACACTTTATTGGAGTGTTTTTATATTGAGCCACATGTTATGTATTTTCCTTTTTTTTTTCTACAATTTTATATTATTTCATAATACAAAAGAGAAAAGAAAAGAGAGAAACAAACAAAACATTTGCATTGACTTCTTGATTCCAAAATTTAGTGCAGCTTTATTGTAATCTAAACAAGACTTCCTTGTTTTTTTTGAGAATGGGACACCTACTGTATGTTTGATTCCTTCCAGGTTTATAACTCAACTTTTAAATTGTATTGCTCTTTTCAGTTACTATTGCCAATGGACTTGCATTAAACATCATTAATGTGAATATCATGGTTTCCCATAGGCTCAAATTAAGACTAATTGCTTTTGATTTTATATAGATTTTTACTTAAACATCCAGAATTTCTTTTAAAAGTAGTGAATCAATTTAAATGGATTCAAAAGCAGATTTGATTTGAAGTGCTCCTTCCCACTGCTTTCTGATGTTTATGCTCTTATTTATTTATTTTCACATATTCACACACCAGGTGATGTTCTCCACGGGTCCTCAGGTCACAAAGACGCACTGGAAACAGACTGTCTTCCTACTGGAGAGGCCTGTCTCTGTCCGAGCAGGTCAGTAACACACAGACCACCACACGGCTAGGAAACACTCTGCAACGCCTGTTTTGTATATAAATACTGCAAGATTTTGGACTTTTGTCAGCTCTTACATGTACTCTGTACATATTCCTAAGCCAAGAAGTGTGTGGTTGAGTTCCATTTTGTGTTTCATTTAGGTTTGTGTTGTGTGGGTTTGCTTTCTCTCATGATTTTATTTTCCTCTCGTGAACCTTTGCGGTGCGTCATAGCGAGCTGCGGTGGATAATCTGTCTGTGGTGGAGATGTAGTCAGGCTGGTTGACACCCGTTATCTGTCACCCGCAGAGACAGCAAGGGATCAAAACAAATCACATCTAGCCATCAGAGACGGCATGTAAAACTTCATCTGATAGCTGGTTGCAGGCCTCTACATCATGACACGTTACACGAGGAGCACTTTGTAACTGACCAGTGAAATATTTATAGAATCGGCAGATTAACGTATGTCTAAGTAGTGCAGCTTGCTGAGAGGACTAGCTGTATGGACGTATGGATGTTCTCTGAAAAGTCCAGCAAAAACAACAGAGCATCTTGTATTGGTTTTTGTGACATTTAACCAACTGTTGTAGAGAAAGGGGAGGTAACCTTGCCCCTTATGAACTCATAGATTCCGGATCGGCCCATCCGAGCTTTCATTTTTATCAAGAACAGAGCAGGATACACAGGGCTTGGTTTACACCTATCGCCATTTCTAGCCACACAGACTCTGTAACTGACATTACTAAGTCTTCTCAAATTGTGCTACTGTTATTACACCATGTTTTAGCATTTACCACTTTAATAGAAGTTCAACAAACAAAAGCAAAAACTAGGAGGCAACAAAACATCAGCGGCTTATCCTGCTTTTTCTTCTTTGGGACATTTTCATCTCAGACAGACATCACGCTCTGTTGAAGAACTTTGAGATGACAGGAGGTTTTCTTCAGCCATAGTGTTGCTACTCATACACACTACCCAGTTCTTCTATTTATTCCAAAGAAAATGGAAACAGAAATGCACTACTTTATGTGTGCCAGAGCATTTATCCCAGGAAATAACTTTTTAGTTCAGTACATGTTTAAGCTTTTATTAACTAAACACAGGACAAATCTCAATTGTTATTAGTACTGGTAATGTACTGGTAGAAATGTATAATGATTATTTTTAGTGTTTCCCATACGCTTAGTCATATCTGTTGTGTGAAAGACACACTTGTTTATTACTGCTGTACACTCTGGCCCCCTATGCGCGTTATCATAATGGGAATCGCAGATGTGTCTGCTGATGTGGGGATGAATGAGCTTCAGAGTCGGCTGTCCCCTTCCTGACTAGATATTAGATGAGAGTCTACTGTAATAAATGACCTGCGGAGGGACACAAGCGCTTGTTGTCCGGCAGCCCGTAGCCACGCTCTGCCAGGACGATAAGAACATCAAAACCTCTGACGCTGCCCAAACGCTATCGCAGACTTCTCGCTCTGCTGGGTCAGATAAACACAGCTGAGACTGGGAGTCGAGGACGACAGCATGCTTACGCAATACAGATGTGGGAAACTGCAGAGTGAAACAGACGGATTTCATTTGATCATCTGGTGCAGAATGTCGGGCTCTGTTCCCTGTTTCACCTGTGCAGAGCGGAGCAATATAACGAATGCAGATGTTTCAATACAGGGGTTGAGGGGCCACTGAATGGTTTCATGAAAATTATGTGAATCCTATGGTATGGCCTTCACAGTCACATCTCAAAGCAGTGGAACCGATGGGTGATATTGGACCAACGTGTTAGACAGCCCATCGCACGAACACCAAAAGAGGGGAAAATCTTTTAAATGAATGGCGTTCATCCCTCCAGTAGTTTCAAAGACTTGGACATATCACAGAACTAAACCTGGAATGCCTTATTTGCCCCCTTTATCTGTTCTATCCCTTTTCGGGGCACTTTTGTGTAAATATGAAACAGTAATGTGTATTAGGTTTTTCACGATAAACCAATTTAATCATTAAGGTTTTATTTGAACTGAAAATTCCTTGTTGGTCAATCAGAGGATATATATAGGAAACTAAAGACTGGATTTCCAATATTCACACTCCCGACTGGAAAATCGTCCTGTTTTCATGACCCCCACACATTGAAAACATCTCACATAGCTGTAATATTGTTCAAAACTCTCATTGTCCAGTGTGCTTTCCTTTATTATACTATATTGTTTCCCTTGATTTGAGGTTTGACTGGCGCTCTTTTGGTCTGGCTGTAAAATAAAACTTCCTAGAGTCACCTTTACACACACACACACGCACACGCACACACGCACGCACGCACGCACGCACGCACGCACGCACAGAGATACAGACAGTTCAAAACCAGAGTGTAGCTCAAACTGATGTTGAGTCTATAAAGATCCATCAGTTTGTGCTGTGTGTGTGTGTGTGTGTGTGTGTGTGTGTATATATATATATATATATATATATATATATATATATATATATATATATATATATATATATATATATATATATATATATATATATATATATATATATATATATGAAGCAAGCCAAATATGGGAAGGAAAAGTTTTAAAGAAGAACAAAATGAAGGCAGAAGAGTGTGAGTAAGGGAGTGAGCGGCAAGTTATTGATGTGCTCTCTCCACCTCGGCACCCTGACAGTCCCCAGCCTCCTCCAGGGGCCGTAAACCAGAAATTGAGTTTTTAACAGCATTCACCGGCTGCCTGCTAGGCTTCTATGGTGTACTTTACAACACACACATACACACACTGCTCCTTTACACACTCAAATTCACAAGAGTACTGCATACTTCTATACCTAACTCCCCTCTAGCTGTAAGAGAAAACTTCCTGAAGTCACCTTGAAGATGACAAAACTCTTTCACACACATGCGCACACACACGCACACTGTGGCCTGTCCTCCTAGGTATTGACCGAGAAGCACCTTTAGCTCTGATTGGCTGTAGTGAGGGCCGGACATAAACATCCAGTGTTTTTTTCTAATACGGACTCAGTCTGTGGTGATTTATAATGGTAGAGACCGAATCCTATTTGATGTGTTTGTACGAGTGCAGCAGTAATTAACTTTGAGGCTGCGCTTCTGTGGGAGGTGCCGGCAGAAGAGAGAGAAGGCACGCAGCAGGCTGGAACAAAACATCCCTGCAAATCCTCTCGACTGGCAGCGTAATAAATTAAACAGCAAATCATTTGTCATGCTCTGGTGTGTTTGTGTAGCTTGGCTATTGAAGAGGATGGTCCTTTTTTCACACCTTGGCTTACTTAATGTAACCAGAAAAAGGAGGTCACACTTTTTTTTTTTTTTTTTAAACAAAGTCCCATGATCCTCTAGGTGAGGCGGTGGCCTGGATACTGTACCTGCGCCGTGGGCGTTTGTTCTTGTCTGGACTTTCATTGGACAGTCAGGTGATTTTGTTCCCGCCCACTATCATGAGTCACCTCCTCTTCCAAATCTCCTCTTTCCCCGCCCTCACCCCTCCCCCAACCCCCATCCCCTCGGTTGAAATCTAAAGGTCCTTGAGCTGGAAAACCGCAGTTCCTCAGGGCTGTAATCTAACACACCGGTGTTGTCTACACACTGGTGCTTGGGATATATCGCCGATCATCTCTGCTACTTAGCTCTGAACTGAACAGGAAACGGCCTAAGAGGTAAAAACTGATTAAATGAAGGTAGACTGGAGCAAGAGGGAGGATGTCAAGAAGATGTGGCCATGAGCCTTACTGCAGTGTCAGGGAAGGGGCTCAAGTGGAACTCTGTCCATCCCTGTGTCTCATCCAAACTCTTTTAATATTTCGATGAAATTTGGAATTCTCAAGAGCATTGTAACCAAGTTCACATTCCTCAGCTCTGTTATATTGCTAATTGACAGAAAAAACATATCTCTCTCTCTCTCTCTCTCTCTCCCTCAGCTTGTATTTCTTTTCCTTACACTTTTAGAGCCACTGGGAGGATTTTTTTAAATGCCCCATCAGGCTTATGCAGATCTGTCTTGCACTGAGTAGTGCCAATTTATAGTAAATTAACTTCACATGAAATCATCGGCTTTCACTTTCATAAGGACATAAAGTTTAAGTAAAAACAGTACAAACCAATCTGCTCCTTTCAAAAATGTCATGGTATTTTGCTGTGAAAATCTGTAAAACTTGAAGAAAATTAGCCTTAACAAGTACTTTAGCCCAGCCTACACTTGCCCTCACTGTATAGAGCTGCAGATACTGAAGGAGTGTGAGCTAAATGGTTAAAATGTAAATGACAACAGTCTAAATGAATCACTAATGCGAGCCATGTATTTCCAGTGTCATTTCATGGGGAAAGGCTGCATTGGACTGTTTCCTTGGGCCTGGTAGTGCTTA
Organism: Percina caprodes; assembly: GCA_013375575.1. Lineage (NCBI taxonomy): Eukaryota > Metazoa > Chordata > Actinopteri > Perciformes > Percidae > Percina > Percina caprodes. Next base: position 644,523 of record JABXJD010000191.1, on the reverse strand, counting down.
ATGACACTGGCATGTTGATGTACGACATTGTGGTGAAAGGCCAACTCCACTCCCCGACTCATTTCCACACATGGTTAACTCTTTCTCCCGGCATCTGAGTGGCCAGTTTACCGAAGCCTCATCCATGGGGAGTTTGGTCTGACTGATTACAGCAGAGCTGCTGTAGTCGCACCGCAACTGAACAGACATTTGGTGAGTGGTTCTGTTCCTTAATGTGGAACATGAGGGCTTAGTCGGATTGTTTCTTCTTTTTGCCCGTTACTTTGAGGGCAAACGTCTTTGGTCTCACATCTCCTTATTTCAAAAGGTCTCCAAAAGTCAAGCAATTATTCCTTTAACCTTTATCAGCCTTTTGCCAACTTGAGTTTGACTGCAGCCGTCCGCTGCCTGCCGTGAGCACCAGCCTCTGTTGCTGTTATAGCTTGTGCAAAATTGAAGTTCCTTGTGTCATTCCCTGTCAAATACGCAAAAGCATAGATATTTTTGGGCTTTATTAGCATTTAATTGATAGAATAGTTTGAAGACAGGAAAGGGGAGAGAGAGGAGGGACGACATGCAGCAAAGGGCCACAAGTTAGAATCAAAATCAATCGAGCTATCGCTGCCATTCAAGTCAATGCTTGATATTCCGCCAGCGGCGCCACGGCGTGTCCCAGAAGCGTGTGTAAAGCGGCTCTCCGCTCCGCTAAAGATGCACGCCAGGACTATTTTCACGCTGTCCGCTGGGCTATCGGACAGCCAGGCAGGAAGTGAATTTATCAAATGACATCCCCCAATACCGTTATGTCTCCTCTCCTTTACATCACCACGGACAACAAGAGATTCATCTTGGAGGTTGAAAAAAATAATACAACATCACAGATCTATTTTTTTAAGGATGACACCAGAAAAGGGAAGGCGCGGAGAATTTCAGGAGTGCCTGGAGTGAAAGGTAGATGCTAGCTTAGTAAACACGCGATTGTTTTGTAAAGTACTTGTAGAGACAATAAAATCTGCAAATTGGGCAACAAGACGCTCTGCTTCTGATACGCTCCCAGTGTGCTATGGCACATGGCGGAGAACGAAACAAATTACAGGGGAGAATCTGAGTCAGCCTACATGGGGAACACACACTCTCCTGGGTAAGCTAGAGGTCGCCCCGAAAGCAAAGACGGTTGGTTTTGATGTTGTATTTGTCCTTATCATCAGCCTTTATACAGAGGTCACCAGGGTTTAGCCACACAGAAAACACAACCCAGGCATGTGTCCAAGTGTCTTGGTGACCTTTTCTGTTACAGCTGGTTTGTCTTGCGTCCGGTGTCGACCACTGACCCAGTTTGTTAGGCTGGTGATGGAGTGGAGGACAGACAGCGTCTTTTCCATTCTCACTATGTGCTACATCTTTTACCAGCCTGTTGAAACCAGAAGTCTAACCGTTCAGTTTGATCAGGACTTGATCCTGAAATTATTTCTTCCAAAAAAAAAAAAAAGAGCCATTCCTTCCGTATATTTATTTTTTGGCCAACGTCTGTCTGTTTCCCACTTAAAGCTAATTAATGCTGCGGCAAGGCTCCTCAGTAGAACTAGGAAGAGAGGTTTTAGTATCCGTATCATCTTTAAACTCAGTAGTGTGTTTTAAGATCAATTGTGATATTTTTCTAATTGCTCTCAAGGTATACCATGGCTTGACCCCTCGTTATATTTCCAAATAGTTAATTCCTTACGGTGAAACGCAGCCTGAGATCTTTGGGCAGGTCCCACTTTACAGTCCAGAATGAGAACTAAAGGGATCCTGCTGAGGCTTCACCACCCAAATCTGAAATGGACAAATTTTTCCTTTTAGAAGAGTCCACTGCAGAGGACAGACAGACCCAGAGAGCGGCGCCAGCAGCAAAGACTCTGTGACAGCGGCGTTGGCATGGCAACGAGTCGGACGTGACAGCAGTGATGGCGAACGCTTCGATGGAGAAAGCGCCACAGTCAGCGTTTTCACTCCCCGCGTCCTCTTCTAACCTCCAGCACCAGCAACGAAGAGCGCGTAGCACAGCGATATTGGGGTGGGGGGTGGGGGGTGGGTGCTTGTTTGCCGTGTGGGTAAACATTCATTTACCTCCAGCAGTCAAACGTGAAGTTAATCAGTGTGATTATGCGTCATAATCATCAACGCCTTCTCCCGGCCTCCCGATTTGCTCGTGCCTCGTACTGTAGATGCAGTTCCCTCTCGCTGCCATCTGGAGATTTCATACACACTCACACACACTCTTGCCTATTAACATACATTAAACCACATTGCCTTTCCACACATCATTGTTTCTATAAGCGCCAGTGTGTTTCTGCCCATGCAGAGGCCTGAGCTCAGCAGCTCTGTACTGCTCCAGGGCGTCAGGAAGATTTCTTTTTATGAGCAGTTATTCATTTCTCTTTTATTATGAACACGTTATGTTATGGTCACGATATACTGAGGATTGTTATCAAATGAAGTTTTATCTACTTGTACTTTCTCTAAAAAGAACAAATCCTCCAGTCACTTCTTCTCAAGCAACCAGTTTGGGAAAATAGTGCACAGCAGCAAACATGAGGAACTTTACCTACGTGCTCACATAACGCAATTTGTCATCCCAAAGCAAATGCAACTGGTTTCCAAGGAGAGATGTGAAGAAGAAAAACACACAAAAACGTAATTGTATAATTATAGCAACATCAATGAGCCACACTGGGTGACGTGCTCCTTCCTTACTATGAACACACACACTGTGGTTTGTTTTGACTCAGTCCCACATACATCGTCCTGCTGCCGTAAATACTCAGTATTTGCCCACTAGATGTGTATTCAGCCGCAGCTTAAAATATCCCCCAACAAATGTTTTATTAAGTCCTGTTCAACGTTTGCTAAAACCATCAATTCGCAGCCATTCAAGGAAAATACTGAGCCTGTAAAAAAATAATAATAAATTAAACTATATATTTATGAGCTGTTTTTAATAATTCCAGTAGGAACCAACATGCTTGGGGCTATTATTTCTACAGATTTTTTGTCTTCAGTTGTTGGGATATGTACTGCACAAAAGGCAAGTTATAATAATATTTCAACCATTTGCAGTGCATACGATCAGATTGTAGTTTGACCCTGAGACATGAAAACGGCATCTCTTGCCTGTGTACAGTATTGTTAATTCCAATGTAATTAATCCTCATACTGATAAAGTGGGCAACCTTTATTTGTGAAAGAAAAGAATCAGTCAGTTTAGAGTTTTTCTTCCGCTGTGGTCCAGTGCTTTGGGGCTTCCCACTGTTGATAGAAACGCTACCTGACTGATAAAACTTCTCTCGGCCTTATAATCTACCTCACTTATATGCATTTTTTTTTTTTTTATATAAATTTGCGACAGTTTTGTGTTTATCTCTGTGGATTTTCACTCCACTTTTCATAATGTTCTTTCTATTGGAACGTCTGTTTATGTTCTATTGTCAAATGTCTTGAGGAACATTGGTGTGACAGTGAACTATAAATAGCCGTTGACTTTAAATGAGCAGTAGGTAGGGTTGTGAAGATCCAGGATTTAGCCCAAGAATTTGAACATCGACGACTTTTCAGTCCCTCCCCCTCTTTCTGCTGATGCGGATCTCTTAAGCCCCTCCCCCCAGGAGGGAGAATGAATGCGTGTGCCTGAGCAGTGATTGACACGCAGTTAGACACCCCCTGACCCTGATTGGTGAAAATGAACAGGGAGCGGTAGGTTTTTACAAATCGCACTACAAGCTGTAGGTGGTGTCAGAAGAGCCAGGTTTTTTGTTTTTTTTACATTACACGCTTCATGTAGTACTACTCGAATATGGGGTCAGATTCAGCAAATATGACAGAAAGTTAGTTTTACGTACTGCATCTTTACTGTGTGCCAGATTTTCATTCCAACTAAACCAGCTGCTTTCAGGGATTCACACACCTTCACCGGACAGTCAAACCAACTGTGCACTGATATTGGTGTTTCTCTATCATTTCTTTAGGAGAGGAGCTCCAGGGAAAGATCATCGTGCGTAAAAACAAGAAGGACCCTCGCTCACTGTTGGTCACATTTGACTTCGGCGACAGGAAGCTTACTTACAGCCTGCAATAGCGTCAGCCATCGCATGGTACAACATCTCCCAAATATAGCTTGTTTTTTAACCGACCATTCATGTATTCAAATGGTTTTCATGTTTTGAATGTAAGAATTGTTTCTTTGCCTTGTAATAAAAAAAAAAACGGATGAGATTTTCCCCTTGTGAGTGTTTTATTAAGCATATTGAAAGATGATTGAACTCTTAAAAACTATTTTTTTAAATGTCTAGATTACATGTAATCATTGTTTCAAGGGCATTCCAATTACTCTGCACATTGAAAAGCAGTCAAGAAATGCTGTTGAAACAGTTATGAGTAACCTAGATGTCTGAAAATTCTCAACTTTTAAATCTAGTTTGGCCCAGTTTTAACTTTAAATGTCATTAGACCTGGAAATAACCAAATCTACACATACATAACTGGGAGTGGTTCAGAGTCCACTCTCATGTACCTTTACTCACATGCATCCCTGTCTGATCAAAATGTCCAGCAAAACTAAAAAACACCAAGAGGAACTGGCTGCCAGCTCTTTGGTATATAAATATATATATATATATATATATATATATATTTGGCCAGGTATTTTTCTTGATTTCCCTCCTTATTGTCCTACATTGAGCTGTGAGAGATCGGGCCGAGAGTATCATCCATCTTCCATGAGTTTACTGGGACAATGCGACATGAATTTAAGCTTTTAAAAAGGCTGACTGAAGCCTCTTTACATACTTCATTGAGCAGCTCTCCTCACAATTAAAGATTTTTTCTTCCTTCTCTGCCTGAGATGATGAATCCTGGACTCTGGGACAGTATAGTGGTCTGTAAGGAGGAGGAGGAGCAGACTGGCTGCCTGTGTTATTGGGGATTTGACAGTCTTCTCTTCTGATGTATTTCCACTGCTTCTGTGTCCTCAACCATTACATCATTACAATATGGTCTGCTTGCTGACATCAGATAGGGGACGTATGCTCACATGGACAGGCTTTTCTGTGCAGGAAAAGGCAATGTGTGCATGTTTTTGAAAGTTGGGTTGAAAAGAAACTATCCAATGTAGTGTAGTTGTATCTTCGATGTCCCGTCACTTCTTCAACCACAGTCCATTAAATAGTGTCAGTTGACAGCTGATATACCTGGATGTGTGAGATTATGCTGTTTTATATTTTCTGGTGTCTAAAAAAAAAAAAAAGCAAGCATGTTGACATCCTTTGACAAGAAGTCATCTCAAAAAGCTGAAGCTGTTGACTTTGTAGTGCTTGGAAATCTTCAAAGTGCTTTTAATAAGCTGTCTTTGTTTAGAATCCAGATGTTAATTGTCTCACAGGCAGTTCATATTCTGAGGCACTGTGAATGACTATACATTAAAATGCATTCTATTTTCATAAATAAGCATGGCTATAAACAACTGTACCTCATAGCTTATTCATAAGGAATACATTCTTATTTATCATCTTAAAATGTCAACTTTAACTTCGCTTATAGTGTCCCAAACAGACTCCGATGCTTTGTATTTAGATGGGTAACATTTCTTTGAGGTTCATCTTATTGGCCCACTGCCTGAAACCTTGAAAACCATATTGTCACATAAATTGAAAAACTTAAAATTGAGCTGCATAAACCGAACAGGCACATGATAAAAATCATTATTAGTACAAAACAATACTTTTTTTTGTTCTTGGGCAGTTGCATAAATCGCACTTTAATTGTAGGCTGTGTGGCTTAGTCAGCCAGGATGATGATGATGATGATGATGATGATGATGATGATGATGATGATGATGAGGGCCGCGGGGATGACGACCTCCACTGAATCACTGCTTTCCAGGCGCTTCAGATGGATGCTGCTTCTTATCACTCAGGCGACAGTGGGAGGGATCAATTAATTACACGAGCTCTTGTAATTAACGAGCACGAGGAGACACCGTTAAAAAAAAACAAAAAAACTTAGTGTGCCTGTTAGTTCAGCTGCTGGATCAGGACTTCAAATTTCAAAATAAATATAAAAAATTAGAAAAAAAAAAGGAATGTACCAAAAATAAAAAAAGCATTTTTACATCTGTGGTTTTGGACTTTCAAATGATATCAAACCATGTTCTGCTGCATCTCTGAAGCACACATTTAAAACCCTCATGAGAATCAAAACTAGATAGATACTAGACTATGGTGTGTGTGTGTGTGTGTGTGCGTGCGTGCGCGCGCGCGTGGAAGACGAGCAGAAATCAATTACAATTATTCTCTGTTGACAATGTAATTAAAGTCAAGGCGGCTGCTAATACACCCTCTTCAGCCTCTTACCGGCGCCGGGCGCAGCGAGGGACCGTCCCCGTGCCCGGGATAACCACACTGATCCCAGATGTGACACTGCCTCAAACCTCCTCAGCTGTCGTAAAATCATCGTAGGTTTAGTAGGAAACTGCATTGGCAATTTTTTTTTTAATGAGCCTGAAGAAAAAAAATGAGGATTTTGATTCAAAATTATTTTCATTTTGTTCTCCTGCCTTGTAGCCTAACGTTATAGTTTATGGATTGCTGCGTAATTATTTTAGCTATGTGGCCTATTTATATGAACACATAAGTTACAGTAAATAGGTCAATGGTAGGCATATTATAAAAATGTAGACATTCCAACAGGCAATGGGTTTTCATTATTATTATTATTATTATTATTATTATTATTATTGGCTGTCCTATGCTCCTAACATCTGTCCTATGTTTCGCCTGTAACAATAGCTAGCAAAAAAACCGTTGTTGCTAAGCAACTAACTGATTATTTTCGTTAGCACATTTATAATTGGACTGTCAAGTCTCAGATTAACGTCCAATTTACAGCCAGTCTGTTTGAATCAGCCAATCAAAGGAGAGGATCGGGGCTACACGAAATATTTAAAAAAATATTTCAATGTTGCTGCAAAGTGTCAAGATTAAACATGATAGAGGCTACGAAATAAATGTCCCTTGGTTGTGTGCGTTTTGTGTTCAGCCCCAGCACCACTCACTGTATGGAGGCCTAAACCGTTTATAATGAACCTTTATAATGTTATCCTTAATTAGAGAGACAAAAGAGGTCGCTTGTGTCTTTTTTTTTGGGGATAAATCACCACAAACAGGACTTGCATATGCACTCTCCGTTTAAAGGGAGACTTGGAGTGTAGTAATGCGCAATGCAGTGTTTTAGAATCTTAAAGCACCTTTTTCCCCCTCCGCTGTCACTGCTTCCAGTTCAGGATCCAGTGGTTGGCTCCGGTTCCTCCTGACACACGTGATTTAAGAAAAAAAAAAAGAGGCCTCTTTCTTGCGTAAGACTTTAACAAATGAGTAGCTTTATAAAGACCTCGCCTACTTTTTTTTATTTTTTTTACTTGATCAATGCTCCTATCGGTGACGCACAAAGGAACGTATAGAGCCTGTAGCGTGCGTAAAACCCGCCAAGTGGAAAGACTATTTATAGTTCAGACCATTTATAGGACATAGTCTTTAACCGTCTATTTTACTTCTACAACTTAAAAATATGTATGCAAGCCTATATTTATGGTATGCCTATAGTGTATAATAATATTTATAAAGAGTACCAGCCTGGTCTTTGACATATTACAACATGAATAAACACGTGTAGGCCTACAACTAAAGCGCTCTTTGCTTCCATATAGTTTCTTCATTTTGGAGGCCTAACTGTTAATGATGGATATAAACAAAATATTTCAATAAAACCAACAATCTTATGAACTAGATATGCCTTTCTTTGGAGTGGCTACTGTAATTGTAACTGTGTCAAAGAACCCCGACTCAGCACAGTACACACATTACTAAGTCCCGCGTGCACTAAGGTGTATTAGAGCTTCTCCAATGAAAGCCTAAACCTGGAAATCTTTATCCAAACGAGCTGTGTGTGCTCGTATGGGATGCGTCCGTGTGTGTGTGTGTGTGTGTGTGAGAGAGCATCCTACACATCCCAAGAGACAAGTGTATTAATCAGTTTTTGAAAAAGTGCGTCCAGCGCTCACGCATGCCCTGCGTAACCAGAACGCACACAATTCACGCGCACACGCGCCCCCGTTGTCTTGGCTCCGGTTGTCCCTTTAAAAATCCGAATCCAAGGCCAATGATTTATCAAACTCCTATTATCAAGAAAATGTCACGCGAAGGGCACCTTGCTCTGCACTGACGCAAACTCCGGTCTTTCCCACGGAGCTATAGAAAAGCTTTGCACTTGGAGGTTTGCGCGGCTACAACCAGTCCACTTCTAGTCCTCTCTTCGTCCTTTGAGAGCTGTTCCCAGCCTGCCTGCAGATATCTGCGAAAAAATGGTAAGTGTCCTGAAAACACTTTCTTTACTTTTACACCTGCAGTTTCATCCGTGTAAGGAACTTGTTCTGAGCTGTTTTCATGTTCATTTCACACTTCTTTTTAACTGCATTTTGGCACGTTGCTGTTCTGGCGCTCTCCGTGGTGCTGAAATGCAGCTGCGGCTCCACATTGAAAACTTTTCTCTTTTCACACTTTTCTTTATTCTGTTACCAAATACCACATTTTTTTTTTTTTATTATTTGGTAAAAGACTGTAATAGGTCATTTCAGAAGTTTAAATGGAGAAACAAAAAGTTTAATTTTAGTTCAGCGTAGTCTATCACTTTTCTTATTTTTTAATGTATTGTTTCTATTTAAAGAGAAGCGATTACATCCAGGTGCACTTATTTTTCTTTCTATTTAACAACAGAACTACGCATTGATAAATCTAAAGCTGTTTTTCTTTTTTTAAATGGACTCACACCGCTTTTTTTTTCTACACTGGAGGCTTACCCGGTTGTCCCCCCCCCCCCACCCCTCAAAACTAAATTTTAGGGAGTCATTTGTAATGCCGCCGCCCCGGGTCCGCTCATAGCTGTACCACCGGTGATCTTGCATGCCTGCCGGGGACAGCGGAGCTACCGAGAGACCCGCAGCAGCTTGTCTATTGCCCATAAAAATCAGTGGATGTGTGGCTGAATGACATGAGGGGGAAATGGGGCGTAAAATTAAAGAATCTTGCAGAAAGCGAGAACAGGAGAACTCAAGCAACCCCCTCCCTCCTACACACACACACACACACACACACACACACACACACAACCACACCCGGTAGACTGTGAGCTGAAACTATAGAACATAAAGAGAATAGAGCATTTTTAATCCCAAATCAGAGATGGGCTGCACAGCTTCATGCTTTCTGCCGTTGTGTTGCCTTTTGTCTGGCTGATCTGTCCCTCCCATGTTCCAGGACTTCTCCGACCAGAGAGAAATGGCCAAACAGCCGACAAGCGCTCCCAGCAGCTACATCCCGGCGCAGCAGCCCGACGGAGCTCCGGTACTTACAACAAACAAACCGGACAACACGGCTGCGTGTCCGTCGCCCGCCCCTCACCATCACCCAGCGGCTCAGCCGCCGCTTTCCTTCAACGAGGGCAAAACTTTTTGTCCCACGGAAAATAAACCGGGAGAACTGGACAGCAATAAAGCGTATGGGACGTTTAAAAGCGCCGCGCCCGCGGCCCCTGGATCCGCCGTGGTCAACTCGGCCTTCAGGAAGGATTCTGCTGGTTCGGCCCGCGGGGGGCCCGCTCAGTACGGCGACCCGCTCCGGGCCACTGCAGAGCAGAACAACACCGCGGGCAACTGGACGACTATGAGCCAGACCACCATCATACTGGGAACAGATGGGAACACGTCTGTTCAGCCCGGCGCCGTGGCGATGGTAAGTCAGCTAAATGAACCGTTTCCTTAACGAAGAGCGGCTGGTCTGAGAGCGGGGCGGCCGGTAGCAGGTGCGGTGTGGATGTTACCGTGTGTCGCTGATAAGAAAGCTTACTGGATTAACCCGCTGCCTCCAAAATAGGGAAGGTGGGACCCCCACCCTCCCCGGTAGTTTTACCGCCATGCAGAGCTTGGGTAGATCAGCGCTGTATGTGTGATGGAGGGAAAGAGGGAAATCTAGAGTCTGCGATGCTGAGCTTTAACGTGGGTCCCTTTTAAACTATGCAGGCTGGTTTGTGGTTGTGTGAGTGCACAGATGTGCTTTGACAACTTCAGAGCTGAATCAGCGGATGCTTGTGGCTTAAGAATCGCTTAAAAAATGAGCAAATGAGCCTATAGAATTGACCGATCGTTTATTATAGGGGTATTTAAAAAATAAATAAGAATAAAGTTAAGCAGCAATGGTGATTAAGTGATTTGCTGTTTGGGTGCATTAAGATCTCCCCAAAGCCACATGGCAGAGGTTAACACTGCTGGATTACTGTGGCTATAACTTACAGTACAGTAGACCAACATGAGTAAAAGCTGATAGCCTTGTCAACCCCCAAAGACTAAAGGCTTGCAGGTCCGGTGCTATTTGGCGTCCCTGCTGTGCGCAGCGTGCCGTCCTGATCCCTCTGCACCAATCTGATGTGTGCCATCTAAAACTATCAAACCAGCTAAATATCCGGAAACAAACCAGGAATGTTGTTTATTAATCGGGATGAGATCAACAGTCAGTGAACAGAGAACAATAGTCCTGAACGACACTGTTTTTCTAGGTTTTCTTTTTAGATTTAAACCGATTTCCGGTGATTTGGATCAGCATGCATCTTGCTCACAGTTACAATGGTGACACAATTAAAGATAAAGAAGATTCAATTCTAGGCCTAGCCTACTCTCGCGGTATTTTCGGTGTTCCCTGCTCCCGGCAGACACACTTGGTATAGCCCAAATTGCAGGTGTTGCTGATAGACAGCACTGTAGTACATGAGACTGCGGATTGTTTCCAATCCCCGCGAGGGCACCACATACACACACACACACACACACACACACACACACACACACACACACACGCACATGCACATACACATGTATCTGAATATTCAGGTTTTCTTTCATGGATCTGCTCAGATCCTGCGGTGCAGTTGTAATTATGCTTTTTTTGTTTTGTTATTATTGCTCACATTATGTTAGTGGATCATTAGCAGTTTTATTTTTATTTTTTTATTTTTAAATCTTTGCATGTGAGATTTAGGAGGTGCTTCCAGGCGGTTTGGAGGCAGTAATGGGCCTGTTATGGCAGTGGAAGATTATTTTTATAAACAGGCTTGTCATTAGAAAGCTGGTGCTGATCTCTGATTGTCAAACGCATCTGTAACCGTGAACAAAATGAACATGGAATAGAAATAGCGAGCAAAAGGGTCAGAGAACTCAAATATGGACACACATATGTAAAGGTATTTATGTTAGTAAAGCGTATGAGTGATTTCTAAAAAAGTGATGCATTTTTTTTAGTGGTTGTATTTTTCGTTATTGAATCCTGCTTCTCAGGCCCAGGCAGGGCGCTTTTATTATTATTATTATTTTTTTTTTTTTTTCCCCCAATGTTTTAACTTGGATTGTAGTATGACAAGGGTGGCATTTTATTTAGGGGAATCAATTAATGTTTGTTTTTTTGCTCTTAGGCTGACGATGATGACGATGGGGGAGATGAGAATAAGGCCAGAGGAAACTGGACTAATAAATTGGACTTTATTCTGTCCATGGTTGGCTATGCGGTGGGACTGGGGAACGTGTGGAGGTTTCCTTATCTTGCCTTCCAAAATGGTGGAGGTAAGAGTTTTTTAATTCCCCAAACAGAAACGAACGAAAAATCTCTTCACCAAATTGCGAATTTCTCCTTGTTTTAAGTTAGTGCTTGAATTATTTCTTATTGCTTCTTTTGAGATTTCTCTTCCAATCGTAGGCCTTTAACCAGTCCACAAAATACTACACTAGAAATACAGAACACAGCTTATGCAGGCGAGATTTTGTTCACTGATCATTCTCATATAAAAAAAGGAAAAAAAAGCAATAAAGATAAGAGAAAGAAAAATGCAATAAAATAATATTTACACCATTAAGACAGCTATGAAATGTGCCCCAGTTGATAATGCTATTATTAATAGCAGTTCATTAGTTCATGTCTTATTATAACTAGAATTATTGTTATTATTCATTTATTCAACTATGCTTGAAGCCATTTACAGATCATTTATGTTTTTTTATTCATTAATCAATGTAATGATCCATACTGTGAGTCGTTTAAATATCAGCAGACAAGACGCAGACACGAGTAGCTTGATTTCCATTTTCTTCAGAGATAATTCTCATGTTTCAGGCTTTGCTGGCTCTTGAACTCCGCTGTGTAGCCTGGTGTTTCATTTCCTTTTGCAGGAGCTTTTTTGATCCCCTACCTGACAATGTTGGGCATTGCCGGCATCCCAATCTTTTTGCTGGAGGTGTCCCTGGGCCAGTTCGCCAGCCAGGGGCCTGTGTCAGTGTGGAAATGCATCCCAGCTCTGCAAGGTAAACTGCCACAACTAACCAAGCCAAAAAAGACAAATTCAAAAATAAAAAACTAATTTATAATCATTACGAGTTCTCTACTTTTTCTTAAGAGTAATTTATATATTTCCGTCTCATTTATTTATTTTAGGTTGCGGGATTGCCATGTTGATAATATCTGTCTTGATAGCCATATACTATAATATTATTATGTGCTGGACACTGTACTACCTGTTCGCTTCGTTGAAGGGCTCACTGCCATGGGCTAACTGTAGGAATGAGTGGAACACGGTGGAATGTAAGGACAAAGACATGCTGCTGTTAGGTAAGACGCACACACCTTCAGACACACACACACACACACACACACACACACACACACACACACACACCTCTCTTTCACTCTCTCTCTTTCTCTCTCTCCACAATGCGCAATGCGTCATGACTCCCCCAGCTGAGGTGTCCTGCAGTATAATGAATCCTGACCTGTGATCTCTGCGGGGTTTTCACACTCAAAAAACCACTTTAAATCCAGATCACTTTAATTCTTCTTCATAATGGGTCGCTGATATGTAAGGAGGGCCCCAATGTGACAGATACAACTTAGAAACAAACACTTTATATAGTTTTGATTCTTCTTTTGTGTCATAATGGCAGATCATTTTTTTTTTTTTTTAATCATTTAAAGCTGTTTAAAGCTATAGCCAACAGCTGAAGCAGTCTGATCTTTTTTTTAATACAACTGTAGAGGAAATCATGTTTTCTCTGTGGGGAAATGTTCAAGCTGGGGCACGAGAGGTGTTTGATGTCGATCTGCGTCGAATAATTATCGAAATTCCGTTTATTTTGTGTCATTTTTGCCTTTAGCGATTCTGTGGATTCAGCACAAAAACTGCTTGCTTGACAAATTTACTGTACAGGCTGAGCTGCTGCAGTGCTGCAGTGGGCCCGAGACTGACCCCTGCTGGCTGCTGCAACAACTACAGGCCAGGTCCAGAACTGGTCTCTGTCCCCTTATCTAAACCTCAGGAAGGACGCAAATACCAGATGAAGGACAGATATTGGCAATTTTGTCAGAAATCAGAAATAAAAATCAGTTGACAGTGATTAATAAAGTCATTTTGCAACCTGTGACTTTTATACATTCGCATGCGTACACGTGGGGTGGACAAAATGAAATCAACATCTTTATAATCGGCACAGCAAAAAAAAAAAAGTCTTCTAAAGTTTTTGATTTTCACATTTTTGTGTCAAAAAGATTATTTGTCAAGGTGTATTTTTGAGATCTTATTCTGAAGTGCTGTAACATTATTTCATTTTTTTCCAACCCCCATTTAGTTACAGAAAACTGTCTTTCTTTCTCTGCCTCTGAGTGGTTGCGCCACCGTTTGTAAAATATAATATGCAGAAAGTGTCAGTCAGTTTATTTCAATCAATCGACATGCATTTATATATCACTATACAGCAACCAGCAGGTATCCAAAGTGCTTCAGCAGGAAGATATCGTACAATAAAAAGAATGACACATAGAAAACTGTAAAATCAGAAAGGGTTACATAGAAAAAGGAGGAGGAGAGGGAACAATTGTTACACCACTACTACGTATCAAAAGCGTATCAAACAAATAGGTTTTGAGTTTGGATCTAAATAGAGATACATCTGATATAGTGCGAATATAAGAGGGTAATTTGTTCCAGAGTCCCCCTACACACACACACACACACACACACACACACCTTACCTTGACCTTGGGTCTTCTAAAAAAACATTTGAAGACAGCAATGACCGGTTGTGCTCACTTAGGGTTAAAATCTCGGACAAATACTCCGGGGCCGGGCCATTTAACCCTTGTATTGTCTTCACTTCCGGGACCCTCTCGTATGCCTCGGGTCAAATTGACCCGTGACTTATTTGGGGTTTTAAAAACAATTCTGAAATAAAATGTTACTTGATAATCTATTAACAAATATTGTCTTTATCTCAATTTTAAACAATTGAGATAACATATATGTTTATGGAATGCAATCAGTCTCTACTAGAAGACAATTAAAAATGGAAGTGGGATTCGTTTTTTGTCATAAGGTTATAATTCATGTTAAAAATCCACTTTGTGATCATTCTTATCTTGGAAAAAGTGGTCATAACCAGAATAATTTTCTGAATTGAGTCAGGAATACATGTTTATCACAGAAAATAAGGTAAGGCTATTGATTTTCAGGTAGAAAAAAATGTAACTTGTACCATTTTTCTTCTTCTAAAAATAGGAAATGGGTCAATTTGACCTGAATACCATACAATAAAATCTTAAAATCTATTCTAATACGCATAGAGAGCCAATGTAGGGTGTAACACAGAGAACGGGGAGTGATGTGTAGCAGCAGCATTTTGCAAGTTGAAGTCGTGAGATGTAGGTTTGAGTCATCCAACCTTGAACTAATAAAAAGCATGAATCGCCTTTCTAGATCCTGTGTCTGTTAAGGAAGGGCTTAACTTTAGCCAGTTTGTCTTGAATTTAGAAATCAACTTCTGAGTGCAAAGCATTCTACATGTTTTCTGCCTTAAAATGCATTAAAAGCAGGATTAGAAAAATGTAAGTCTAATAAAAAACAAAAGCGTAAAAAGATCTCTTGTGTTCACACTTGGTGTCTGAGTGAGACAAAGTGTCCAGTCAAAAGAAAAAAAAAAAACAGGTTTTCTTATCTTATCTTTCCTGGAGTATCAGAAATGAGGCACAGATAACAAATTCAGTATAATCATTTCTGTTATTCACATCTGGCTATATGTCAACACGGTTGGGTCCACGTTTCACTGAGGATCCACACTGCTGTCTGCAGATCAGCCTCTGCCAGTCTCCCCCAGTTGACGTGTGTTGGTTTCTGATTGGAACAGACACGTGCATCCTGCGGGACAGAAACATCACCTCCATCAAGAACTCCACGTTCTGTCTGTCTGCAAACGCTGTTGGAAACCTGACGAAACTGTTAAACATGACTGTGGACACCAACAAGACCTACGTCAGCCCCAGCGAGGAGTACTTCAAGTGAGTGGAGCTTCTCTTTGATGGAAAAACAGACAGAATTACTTTTTTTCCTGCAGATGTTTGCTTTCTAGGGTCTTTGAAACTGTGTCACCTGGCTGCGGCCAAAGGTTTACACCTATTGCTCGGACCAGGCTTGGTCATAATGATAATAGATGATCATTCTTTGACTTCTTGTTTCAAATTTGCTCAGTTGCTTTTGAAAGGGTTTCACAAAGCCATGTGTCAACACTGTTGGTCTTGAAGAGGACGTTAAAATCTTTGATTTTAACACAAACAAAAATCACCTGAAACTAGAGTTTTACAACAATTTCAGCTGTTTTCCTAGAATTCTTAGAAACCTCATTCTTGACACGTGTAAAATCTGCCATTGCAGTACAAGTACAGGTGCTTTCCATTAAAAAACAACGAAATATTACAACTACAACTCAACAAAATCCGAAACAAACTGAATGTGTGGCAGTCTCTTCAAACGAGACAGAATAAGGCAAACCTCTGCAAAAGAATGAAGATCAATAATACCTGATTATATATAAATCATTCAATCAAATTCAAAAGGGCAGACTTGTAGGACTATAAATGAATTATTTAACTGAAGATTTTGCATTGCACAGATTTCTATGGTATGGAATTGAAATACATTTACATTTTTATTGAGATTTTCAACGCTGAGTTTTGCTGTTTGAATCCTACCTGCAGGTACAATGTGTTGCACATCTCTAAAGGAATCGAATATCCAGGAGACATCCGCTGGCCTCTGGCAGGCTGTCTGCTCCTGGCCTGGCTCATCGTCTATGCCTCTTTAGCCAAAGGAATCAAGTCATCAGGAAAGGTAATACAACACACAGACTCCTCAAACCAAACCTCTAATCTCTGCTGTTCGCACCAGAAGAAAAATTGTGGGTGCCTTCAATTTCAATTCAATTTCAATTCAATTCAATTCCATTCATAGTACAGAGGCAAAAAACTCCTTTTTAGGAAGAAACCTGGGACAGACCCAGGGTCTTGGTAGGTGGTGTCTGACGGGGCCTGTTGGGGGTGTGATGAACAGTGGCAATAACAGTAAAAGATAATGGAACAGTGACTAGAAATAGTAGTTTGTAGTAGTTCATGGCATAGCAGGGCACTGCAGGGCATAGCAGGACATAGCAAGGCACAGCAGAGCACAGCAGGAAGTAGCAGGACATAGCAGGGCACCGCATGTGCGTAGCAGGGTGTAACAGGGCATAGCAGGACGATGGCGACAACTGCAACCATGCTTTTGGTGCCACCCTAATCCACGGAAACATCCTGGGCGGAAGAAAAACATAAGGACTTTGTAGAATAAGCTCCCCAGAGCTAGGTTCCTTCCCTTCCCTTCAGTGATGAAAGTGCCCCCTAGTGATGAAATGTGGCACATAACAGTATAAGGAATGAGCCCTGCATGTCTTCAGCAAGGGAACCACTCGTGTTTAAATTCAACATCCCTTGCTCTTAGCAAGATTTGGGCTCTCATAGCCTTTTTCTATTTTGGATCTACCTCAGATGCCCAGATTCATTCATCTTTGAATACGATATTTTATACGTGATAAACAGGGACCTTGATTACATTTTTTTTGAAAATTGTTTAGGGCATATAAATAATTATTTTTAAACTAATAAGTTAAAAACGATTGTAGATTCTAGAAGATTCCGATTCAATTACCAGGTTTGATTCTGGACTCAGATTCAATAAATTGCAAACAAACCCCAACCCGATGTTGCCACAAGTAAAAATGCGTTAGTCGTTTTTTTCACTGGGCAGCAGTGCAAATGAACAAACATTGAAAGCAGATAATTAGCAGACTCTGACCATCCATTTAGCGTCTTTGGGCAGCAGGGTTTCTTGCCCGAGCACACCCACAGCAACTAACCAGCGCAATTTTGCATTGCAATGGATTGTCAGATACACTTCGTGCTGGATGCAATAACTTAGTTCTTTTGTTGGAAGAGAAGAGAAAAAGGGAGCGGTGGCCTAAAGGTTAGATGGAGCAAGCTTGGACAGGATAAAATCTGGGTGGAGAAAGTAAAAGAGCAGCGCTTATCCCTCCCTCATTACTACCACTGAGGTGCCCTTGAGCAAGGCCCTTAACCCCAACCAGTGGCTCCAGTGGAGCTGCTCAGTGGCCAGCAGATCAGACTGTGGTTGTACTGGGCAGCTTCCAGGTATGAATGTGGAACTGTGTGAATGTGATCAGGGTGTTCTTACAAAAGAGAGGCTTCCTCTCAGCGAACCTTTGCTGAATAAATAAAGAAATAAATAATACTCTAAATTAGGGCTTTGGTAGACACGTTTCATCTGGGCATTTCGTGGATCTACAACATGCAGAAGGCAACATGTTAAAGCAAACTGATTGCACCTGGGATGTAGAGATGATTCAGATTGAATTGTTGTATAATGTTGCCCTCTACTGGACATGGATGTGACACACACACACACACACACACACACACACACACACACACACACACACACACACACACACACACACACACACACACACACACACACACACTGTGGTAACATTTAGAGACCTCTGTTGGTGTAGTTAAGAATTTATATATTGATTATTTAAAATTTTCATGACTTTTTATTTTAATTGTCTATGTGTGTTTTTGTGTGTGTGTGTGTGTGTGTGTGTGTGTGTGTGTGTGTGTGTGTGTCAAAGGTTACTTATTATATTGTAATGCAGCTGTGGAAATGTTTTGACAACTCTTAGGTGTTGGTGCATTAGGGACACTTAGGAACCTCACATTCCATAATCTATATATGTGGAAAAATCTAACCTGGAAAACTGTTGCTATGAAAAGGATGAGAGAAATATGCTTATATGCTATAGCTTTATTTGTTTTGATCATCAGACACAGGAAGTAATCCCTCAAAAAGATGTTACCTAAGAAACCTTCTAGTTATGTAGTTTTTTGTCATAGCTAAATTAAGTTTATGTCGGACGCTGTGATGACTACTAAAAACAACAAAAGAAATCAGATGAATGTTGCAGAAAAGAGGAAAATTAAAACTGAATATATTGTCTCAAGAATAAGAACCTCTGATATCCAGTTTATTGCTTTACTAAGCATGTATTACCTTTATTTATGACATGTTTGTCCCAATCTCCTTTGCTCTTTTGTTTTGCCTCATGTTGTCTCCTCTCTGCTCAGGTTGTGTATTTCACGGCCACATTTCCCTACGTGGTGCTGGTCATCCTGCTGATCAGAGGAGTGACCCTACCCGGTGCCTTCAACGGCATCCTCTACTTTATCACACCAAAGTGGGAGAAACTGAATGATGCAAAGGTACCTGGCACCCATTTGTTTTATTTAACCATAGTCTATATCCACAGGGTTTCATTTCCAAGATTGTCCAGGTGTCGCCGGATATTTCGCTGGATGTCCCTAATTTGGGCCGGATCTTCCTCTTTCTTTGTGTTATAATTCTAAACGGTGGAGTTATGAGGACTCTGGTTCACTGCTCCTCAGATCTCTGCAGGGTAAATCCAGACAGCTAGCTAGACTATCTGTCCAATCGGAGTTTTCTGTTGCACGACTAAAACAACTTTTGAACGTACACACGTTCCACCAAAACAAGTTCCTCCTCGATGCTATTTTGCAGCGGCACCGTGGCTCCGTCTGGCAGCTTTAGCGCCGCCCATGACGAATGTGATTGGTTTAAAGAAATGCCAATAAACCAGAGCACGTTGTTCCCCAATCCCAGATTGCTGTGTGGACTAGCCAGACCCTCCTTTGCAGCGCTGTGGAGGAAGGTCTGGCAAAGTGAGACTAATGCGAGACTAATTCAGCCAGGATGTGCTTTGCACTGTCCTTTCCTGCTCTTTACCTGCAGTTCTTTCTCTCCTCCTATGTCAGGTGTGGAAAGACGCAGCCACTCAGATCTTCTTCTCTCTGTCGGCTGCTTGGGGAGGCCTCATCACTCTCTCTTCCTACAATAAGTTCCACAATAACTGCTACAGGTAAACACACAAAAGGTAAACCACCAAACGGTCACCATAGACACACTGTATCTGTATGTCTGATTGAAATGTCAATAATAAATAAACTCTTTGCAGCCAGCAGTTCAGTGTTTCTCTCATGTCCTCTCACCTGAAGCTCCCCCCCCTCCCCCCATGTGTTTAAAATCCCAAAAATATTGTAGTGGTTTTTTTTTTAAATAAACTTTATGTTTCTATTTTGCAACCTGAATGCACAAAACAATTGGTCTTTTGTGTGGTGAAAACCAGATTTTTGGAAAATATGCTGTATGCTAATATATATAAGATAAGAAAATGGCCAGACATTTTCTTCTCCATGTAAACTCAGCTCAGCAAATGAAAGCTGAAATGTTTGTACATGTGCAGAAAAGAAATACATTATCTTTCTAAGGTTGAATGTGTGAATATTTTCTGCAAATACAAATTCTATTTAAATACTGTCAATAAAGCAACCATTCAAATATTACACATGCAGAAACATTTATACAATACAAAGCACTACACCCCCTTGTGTACACCTTCTGTAAACACCTTCAGATCTCTCTGTTTGCAGTATCTATTCCTACCACCAGATAGCGCCATTGCATTTCTTGTCCTGTATCAAATAAAAGAGCTTTATCACTATACATCACTTGTTATATGTAGCATTTTTTGAATAGTTCTGCACTGTTGTAGTCATTACAGCAGGTATTTGCTTATATAGCTTCTTTTTTTCTCTATCCTCTTTTCCCCTGCAGGGATACTATAATTGTGACATGTACAAACAGTGCCACCAGTATATTTGCTGGGTTTGTCATCTTCTCGGTCATTGGTTTCATGGCACATGAGTTGAAAGTGCCGATAGAGAAGGTGGCAGATGAAGGTAAGATACCAAAGCAGCAGGCAGCAGCAGTGGGCGGGCTGCTTACACGCACACACACACACACACACACACACACACACACACACACACACACACACACACACACACACACACACACACACACACACACACACACACACACACACATGTTAGCATCCTCATTCACGTGTGTGTGTGTGTGTGTGTGTGTGTGTGTGTGTGTGTGTGTGTGTGTCAGGTCCTGGCATAGCGTTCGTGGTGTATCCAGAGGCTCTGACCAGACTTCCCCTGTCTCCTTTCTGGGCGATCATCTTCTTCCTCATGCTCCTGACTCTTGGCCTGGATACCATGGTAACCACTGCTCCCTCAATGTGTGTGTGTGTGTGTGTGTGTGTGTGTGTGTGTGTGTGTGTGTGTGTGTGTGTGTTTGTATGTGTTTGTGTGTGTTTGTGTGTTGTTGTCTACACTGAGGTGGTTCACATGTCCTCAAAATAAAGATGAGGAAAATCCTCCAGAGTAAGGATATTTTACAGTTAAGTGTCGGCTTTAAAGACACAATCTGACAGTAGGGATTTGAGACAAGCAATAGTTTCTGTGCTCACTCCAACTGTTCTTAAATTGGCAATCTTCACTGACTCCTGGGAAAAATATCCATCTCTTTAGCTGCTACATGTTTCACTTTCTTCACCAGATAGTTGCTTAATTCGTTCGGTTCTGTTGTTTGGTTCCGGGCAGGTAATGTACAGTGGGTTTATAGTGGCAGTTTGCTTGGTAAAAACAGCTGCCTGCTGCATGATGAAAGCGCTAAAGACTAAACCAAACAGTAAATGTGCAGGCAAACTATAATAAAGCGCTAACTGTGGTGGAATTTTCACAAACACCATGTTGTGGGATAAGCAGACAAAGGGAAAACTTAGGTAGCATCAGGTCATCCATAGGTCACAGGTTAGGGGACGAGAATATTTGGCCGGTCTCTTATAACCAAACATGTATAATTACATGTATGTTTGTCTCTCTACCGATACGAAGAGTGTAGACAGCTGTGTGATAAGGGAATGTGTTGTTTCAGGACTGTCTCCTTTTGAAGGTTGGTGAGCCAGACACTTTTGCCTACTTCCCAGAGAGAAAGATAGGCTGAACTAGGCTTGAGCATCCGTGTTTTAGGCGCCTGCGATTTCTTTTTTTACCTCAAAGGTTCAGCTAACGTAAAGTAATGCCCCCAGCATGAGTTTAAATACACCTTGAGGAGGACATGAACTTCAGAGAGTTGGGACGACACTGCACAATAACACATCGTGGTTGACCTGTACTGCCTGCTTAATTGTCTCCTCAATTGAGTGTTCATTAAATGCTCTTGTGTAAGTCATCAAGGTCTCCCGAACCTTGTTCACGGATGTGAAATGACTTGTTCTGCTCCTGAGTTCATCCTTAACACTAACAGAGGTTCACAAGCTCAGTGGAGCAGCTGCAGCGATGCTGATAATTCTCTGTGGGTCTGTCACATTTACGCATTGTAATTTGATTCTATGTCAGTATCAAAAGTATGTATATAAGTATATCAAGAAGTGTAAAGATTAGTCTTAGAATGGAGAAAGAGGTTGAACATAGTCAGTGAATTGTATGAGTGTCAGTGTTCGTTTCAAAAAAAAAAAAAAAGACATTTGTAAATTCATTTTCTGGGTGTTGGTTAGTGAGTTTCAGTCTGTTGGTGAAGATCTCTTAGTTCCATAACATCAGGAACCTTTATGTCAGTAACGCGAGTTTCAAAGTAAACACTCAACTTTGATAGCGGCATCCAGCTATGTATAAATGCTACACACATTGACCCAATTAACATAATTACCCATACACACCGCCCGCTGTGACTGATTTCAGATGAAGTACTAAACTCTCCAGGTACTTGAGCAGAAGGGGGGGGGTCTATTTGATTAGTGTGAGATTACGTTGACCCTAAAGTTTTGCAAAAGTACAATTTAAAGTACACATGATCAAGTAAACATTTTTCAATATTTTCTAACAATCACACAAATATTGTGGAGATTAGTGGAAATAATAAAAACTGCTTATGGCAGTTTCTATGAGGCTAGAGGCAGGTGTGCCAGCAGACTTTTACAATTATAATTAGTTCATAAATGAATCAATCTGAAAAGCTGTTGTAAATGTCTTGCTAACATATGCATTTACATGATACACTAAGAGACTCGGTATGAAGAAAAGATAGGAAAAAGAATATTAAATCAACCAATTCATAATTCTATTTCCTTTTTCTGTCTTTAATCAATTAATAATTGCACTTAAAAATGTAGTCACAAAACATATACTTTTTTTCTCTAAAGGCTTCCTGTTTATTCTCTGAAATCTTTTTGCTTATGGGAAATTAATTGCAACAATAATTCTATACACTTTTAACCCTTGTGTTGTCTTCTCATCAAAATTCAAAATTAACACTTTTGGTGACGCTTTCTATTGATGTTGTTAACTTTTTCTGACGTTTTTGTCCCTTTTTTCAACACTTTTGACTCTTTTTTTCAATGTTTGTCACTTTTTTTTGAGGTTTTCAACGCTACATAACACTAACATATTAACTTTAGTTTTACAGTTATTTTTGGAATTTATGGTCAATAAACCTCATTTATAGGAAATTATACCTAATGTTTGAGTTAGAAAAGCAGAAATTAGGAATTATTTTGACTAAAATTAAAGGAAAGTTTGTTGATGGATAATCACAGACTGGAATATGTCAACTTTTACTCAATACTATTTCAAAACCACTAAAATTCTTTTTTTTCAAATGCTATAAAATTGAATAAGACACCCCAAAATTAATGAAAGTAGAGATTTGTACTTTGCCAAAGAGTGTTGTGTGGTCAATCATGTTAATTTTGGTAATTACAATTGGGTAGTTAAAAAGAACACTGATAGGAAAACGGGTCAATTTGACCCAAGGACAACATGAGGGTTAAAACTTCACATATCAATATTTTATATATTACCAATGCATCAAATGCCTTTGTGTGATGTGAAGGGGTTACCCCTCATAGTAACAAACCTTCTGGGACTGATCACACAACTCTGCTTTTCTCTTCAGCTTCAAGGCGCGTTTAACTGCAAAAGCTCCCCTCATAAACCTTGTTTTCAGTATTATGCAGGCTGTATTTAGCAAAAAAAAAAGCATCGATGAACCCACTGTACACGGCATGCCAGCAAACAGACAAAGTTAGAACTTAGCTAATGAATAACATGGAGCATTAAGCAGCTGAAGAAACAGATATTCCCCGGGTTAGGTGAGACTAATTATAAGCTCACAAGAGTGAATATTCCCCACATGATTTTAAATGAGTGATAATAAGGCTCTGTATCTGCTGGATGTGTAAATATGTCTGCCACAAAAACTTTACAGCATGTCAATATTGTGTTTTCAGCTTGTTTTGCAGCGTTAAGTAGCCAAACAAATTGGCCAATCCATTTTCAAAGTACCCTTCCTTTTCAGTACAACACATGCACACCTACTCTTCTAAGTTGCAAAAACTGTTATTGTGTTACTTACTGCACTGATTAATTCCGGTTGTTACTTCAGTGAACAAACACTTTAGTCTCTGGGATGTATTCAGAGTCCAGAGCACCTCCAGATACAATCCTGGGCAAACAATCCCAGCTAAAACACCAACTCCACAGCCGCACGTTAAGACACAAGTCAACAGTAACAGTAAACGATGATGTTACTTTGCCTTGGCAGCGGGGGCTCAGAAGAGAAGGCTGCTGGCTTTGTTGTAGAAAGCATCTCGGCGGTAATAGGCTTGGGATGTTGACGGGAAATTAGTTTTGGGAGCTCAGGAGGAAGTAGAGGAGCGGAGAGGAGGCAGATAGCTCTGTGCCAATGGGCTGCTTCAGTACGCACACACATATACACACAAACTATATCAACCTCACTCAATTTGCCTGTTTGTATATTCATCCATTGCCCTCCTCTGGGTTCTGAGCCATCATCATGTTACATTTGCTAATGAAATCTTCTCCTCCTCAGGATTAGGATAATATTCTTTATTTGTTTTAGAAATATATGAAATTATGGCAAAAAATGTGTTCATTGGATGAATTGAAGACTAACGCCTCACAACGCTGGATACTGAATTCCGAGAGTAGCAGCTGCTTTGATACAAATGAGGCAAACCTGCTGACTGGAGGCTTTTCAGTTGAAACCATGCTGCAAACTTGGCTAAATGGACAATTTTCAGTGATTCTGTAGTGGAGACAGGCAATCAGGATATGCTGAACTTTTGATAATTAAACTTAAGTCATGTTTTTTTTTTTTCTTCAGGCAAAATCCATTAAAGCAATGTCTTGATTAAACATCGTTCATCATACTTGTGGTGAAATAAATTGAGTTTTCCCACCCTTATCTTCTCTGGTTCATTTTCCTTCCTTCTACTCCTATCCATCCCAGTTTGCCACCATTGAGACCATCGTAACCTCTGTGTCAGACGAGTTCCCCAAATACTTGAGGAAACACAAACCTCTCTTCACCCTGGTCTGCTGCGCCAGCTTCTTCATCCTGGGCTTTCCCATGATCACGGAGGTACGACACAAAAACACACATCTATATACACATCGTTGGAACACCCCGGGCACTCTCCACGCGCCCAGAGGACTCTTTCTTAGAATGAGTCAACAGATTTCTGCATGTAAAAGTGAACGGTCCCAGCCTTCAGAGGACAGGCTCACTGAGTGGAGGAAGCAAGAGAGACAGAATCTTATTAAAATCCTCCCAGACAGCTTCAGAGGGCAAAATCCAGCTTAAAGTAGGATTCATACATGTCGTTTCTTTTGATCCAAGGTACAAGTCAGTGTGAAAGTTATAACCATGGATAGTTGGAGATGGAAAAAAAGTCAGTGAAGAGGAAAAAGGGTGTCATTGTAAGATAAAACCTTGAATTATTTTTGTAATATTTTGATTTGTGTGTTTGTTTGTGGCAGAGTGGGATGTTCATGCTGCAGTTGGTGGACACATTCGCAGCCTCCTACTCTTTGGTCATCATTGCGATATGCGAGCTGGTGGGAATTTCTTACCTCTATGGTGAGTACAGCTGATCCTTTTTTAGCTCATGACCTTTGACCAATAAGAATGCAACTCTAAAGCCCTGCTAGTGGCAACTCCAGGCTGCAATGTTGAAGGTACATCCCACAATCAGATATCAAATACCCGATAGGATAACCTCTATCACACCACGGCTGCTCATTCTTCTTTCGGTCGACAAGGTGCTTCGTATTTAGATTTTTAGTCCCTCGTTTGGGTCTGGCTCCAAAAGTGCTGGATGATATAATACGCTATCATTTGCAACTTGATAGAATCTTTTGTTAGACCCTCAATGCCTAGTTAAATGCCTGTGTCTTTCAGATTCCACACTCCCAGTTTGTGATGCAGGCTTTCTGTTAAAAATGTGAAGCCCAAACCGAGATACCCGCATGATGTCACTTGAGTAATCCCATCAGAAGACATTATACTAACTGTGTTCACAGACTGCACAGTCCTCCCTATGACTAGTGAACTGCCTTCGCCATGTTCAATTAGTAGTGTGACCCTTAAATGATTTGCCAAACCTAAAATAATTATGTCAGTCTGGGTTTTTAGCAGGGAGGGTTTTGTCACGTGAGGATTTGAATGCAGTTTCAGAGGCTTTTCAATTCGGAAATACAAAACAATTGGGACGAAACGCTGAATTTGTGTCTTTTGGGGTATAAAAAAAAATGAGCATTAAACCAGCTGCTGCAACAATTCTTTGAAAATAACTTTGAAAACGAATGGTTTGGATTTTGTCCACTGTTAAAGGGGCTGATTATCCAGAAGTCCTTAATGGAAAGCAATTGTCATTTCGCTCTCTCTGCTGTGAACAACATTTTATTCCAGCCGGGGCCACCAGGGGTCTCTGTTGTAACATACAAGTCACACACACAGGCGCAGAGCTCAGGTGTGTGTCAGACGTTGTTACCAAGGAGCAAGGCAAGCGGCTCTCCTCCAGTTTGTCAGAGCATCAGTTCAAGTGACATATTGAAATGATTGTGTGACTCTGCGTCTTCATGTCATTCACTGTTATCCGTCAATAAAGTCAGAGCTATGAAGACATCTGCTCTGACATCTGAAGACGCACACACACACACACACACACACACACACACACACACACATTCATGAGCATTGATTTCATTTTCTGGTCCTTTTTTAGGGACCTTATTAAACCCAGGTCACTCTCTCTGTGTCCTCTTTCTGTTCTTTTATTTTATTTCATTTCTCTTCCTTTTTTCTTCATCCCTGTAGGTCTGCAGAGGTTTTGCGACGACATTGAAATGATGATTGGTTTCCAGCCAAACCGATTCTGGAGAATCTGCTGGGCCTTTGTGACTCCAACCATTCTGACGGTATGTTTGTTTTTACTCATATCATTCTCTCTCTCTCTGTCTCTCTCTCTCACTTGCTCACTCACACACACACACACACACACACACACACACACACACACACACACACACACACACACACACACACACACACACACACACACACACACACACAATATTTTCACTGTCACATTTCAAGTTCATTGATTTGCAATTGGAAAGGAACAGAGGAGAAATTGCTCCTGTTACGCTAAAATCAAAACAATATATTTCTTCCTTCCAATTCCTGTCATATCACAAAGTCTCAAGCTACTGCAAACACACATGTACATTTATTTACAGAGAACACATTTTCTTTAAAATAGCCCCTTTTTTGTCATATTCTGTGTAGCAGAATCTTTAACTTCTTATGCACAGGGTTTAGCAGCATGCCAGTGTTGGGCAAATGCCAGCACTCATGTTAGTGTTTGTATTGGAAACCACTGTAGCTCCAAAGCAGATGTGACGATGACAAATGGAGCAGCAGTCGGGTCGGCAGGTCATCTTGCTGCTCTCGAGGGGATCCGATTTCCTCAGGGAGCTCATTGATGCACAACCCCAGGCTAATCTATTTCTGTCTGACTACTTTTTTTTTTGGTTTATTTTAATTTCTTCCTCTTATTCTATTTTTTTTTCTCCAACTCTGTCCCTTTTTGCACTCACTGCTAAAAATGGAAGGAATCTCTGTTGGTCCTTATATTTATTTTAGTGCAAGCTCTGCGATCAACATAGGTAATTTTTGATATTAGTGCGTTATGTACACACTGTGTAGGGTATTGCACAATGGCTGTATTGCTGCTTTCTCAAGAACCGCTCATCCAGACAACTTCCCACTAGACACTGCACTTCCTTGGGTCCTGAGCAATATCTGCCATGACATAGGTGCACCCAGGGTTCGATTTTCCCGGGAGCGGGGGGGAGGAGGGGGGGATGCGTGGGATTTCCTCCTTTCTGGTCTACATATCCCTGCCAGTGCTGAATTATTTTTTAGAAGGATTTTAAAAGCTCTGTAAACAGTCTATGGTGCCATAGAATAAAAACATCCAAGCGGCAGTTTCTTGTTGTGTTTAGCCGCTACAGAGCTGCGGGGAGGCTGGCTACCAGCGGCAGTTGTTTATCCGCCAGTAGGTGACTGTGAGTCGGCTACAGGCACCATGCCAGGGGCCATGGTAGTAGAGTTAAGCCAGAAAAAGTGAGCGTCATGCGGCGATGACACAAGAGTTTAGGCAACAAAACGACCAGTTAAGTTTAGGAAAAAGATCATGATTAAGACACTCCCGAGGAATGAACAAGCTCTTCCTTAGTTGAAAGTACTTTGTTTTCACCGCAAACTACAGCTTTAAAATGCTGTGTTTTTCGTTGACACCGCGTTGTGTTATTTTTCACATCGTTTTTTTCCCATTGAATGTTTAACTTCATAAATAAGTGTTTGGCATGACTGACCTAGTAAATCCATGGTATTGAAAGGAGGATTTAATTCTTCCATGTTTTATTTTGTTGTGCATGATAAAAAAACATCCCCCCATCTGCTATTTTCTCTAATCCCACCCGGGTTGCACTCCCCAGCAATGCTAGAATATACGTCTCATTTGCTAACAGTTAGCTATTTGGGACCGGGCTATTCCCGGAAACAAAGGCTTTCATTCTGAAAGTTACATCGCCGTTGCATGAAATGTTTTGGTTTGCAACAATGTAACATCTCCGGTCTCTCTTTCTTCTGTATCATTTTTCACTGTCATCCATCCTCTTCTTTATATGGAACAGTGGACACAGCTCTGTGTCCTAAGTTCACTGCAGTTAATTGGGAAGAAATCCACTGTATAGTCCTCGTTTAGTGCCGAAGACATCAGGCTATGATCTTAAAATGAACATTTGGGCTATTATTTTAATATTAACAGTTGTTTGTATTCTTACCAATGATTTGCATCTCAAAAATGCAGAACCTGGCAAATCCTTTAGTAATAAATTACTTCAGAAGTTATCACTCAAATTTCCTTTCATAGTTTAGCTTCCTGCTAGCTTTAGATGAATCATAGAGTGATTGGTTTCCCTAAAGGATTGTGGGGGTTTTCAGTCATTGTTTGTATTGGACTAGTAAATTTAACTGTGTCCTCACTCCAGTATATGCAGTAATATTTGTAGAACCATAAAGTTGCCACATAATTTGCAGATTTGTGCCCCAAAGCAAACCAGACTATACATTGAAAAAGAAATATATGAATGTTGGATTCCACAACTGGAGATCATCTTTATTTTCTGCAGCTTGACAGTGACCTTACGTGACGTTTCTTTGGAATGAAACTTTTCAAAAGACTGAAAATGTTTTCAACGGTTCTCAAAAGGAAACTAGTGATTTTATTTTATTCATTTCAAAAAGAATGTGTTGCAAACTTACAGTGTTGCAAACTTACAGCACAACATGGACAGATTTTGCTCTTCAGATATAAATATTGTTTCACACCTTTGCGTTGTAAGTATAATTACAGCATTACACCTCATTAGAAATGAGTTTCCTCTTGTAGCAGGTAACTAATTTGGCAAGTGATGAAAATAAACACACAAAAAAACAAAGTGTGCACCTTTTTGTGGATATCTGCTAACACAACTCCATTTGGCAGCTTGTATACCTGTGGAGCTGACCAGTGCAACCACAGCCTTAAACTTGTAGCCACTGAGCAGCGTCACTGAAGCAGAAGCCAAAGTAGTTATTGAAGGTAAGAGAGAAAGCATCTCATTTAACGCTCATTTCCTGGTTTCCCGTGTCTGTGCAGGGTATCCTGGGACTGAGTCTGTACCAGTGGAAGGGGATGACGTACGAGGACTACACTTACCCCACCTGGTCCATGGTTATGGGCTGGCTCATGGTCATCTGCTCCGTCATCTGGATCCCCATCATGTTCGGCATTAAGATGTACATCGCCCCCGGCACCTTTACAGAGGTACTAATTGAGACAAAGCCGTGACCAGACATTGTCACATATGTTTTTGTTATTGTGTGCTACACACATACACATACACACACACACACACACACACACACACACACACACACACACACACACACACACACACACACACACACACACACACACACACACACACACACACACACACACACACACACACTCTGTCGGAGAAATCAATAGTCTCATCCATAGCTCCTAAGCAGGGAGAGGCTGCTGGCTGAGTATTAATTTGGAATTTTTTTCGGGAATCCGGCAGGTCGCTTTCAGGTACTCAGATTAAAGGATGATGATGATGATGATGATCGTGGCTTTCTCTCCTCACATCTCTCACGTTCCCTCAGCAGCTCTGACAGCAGCCTCAATCACAGACCATCCTCCAACTTACATTTTAATCTCTTTCCTTTCTGTGACTGTAATAAATGCTGATCATCATCTTTTTTACTCATCTATTTGGGTGATATTGTGTGGTACTGCCACAAAATAACTTCAAACCCCACCACAAACTTTGATGATGTTTTGCCAGCAAAGGGTACCAAATAACTTTCTTTGTATTTAAAAAAAATTATTTAAGTTTTTATTGATTTAAATGAGCTGTAGGTAGGATTATAAAAATACAGGATTTAGCCAAATCATTTTAACATCAACTTCTCAGTCCCTCCACCCCTTTCTGCTAAAGCCCAGATGGTCTCCAAAGCCCCCCCCCCCACAAGGGAGAATGAATGTGTGTGCCTGAGCAGTGATTGACACACAGTTAGACAGCGCTGTGGAGTAAGGTCCGGCTACACCACGCATACATTTTAGAATAGGAGAAAGAACGTTCTGGGTTGTTTGCATTTCTTTAAACCAATCACAATCGTCTTGGGTGGTGCTAAGCTCCGGATGCAGAGACGGTGGCTTTGCAAACAAAGTCTCTGGAAGGAACTTGTTTTGGTCAAACATTTGCACCCCTGCAAAAGAAAACACCACATACAATATTAAATGAAGTTAACTGTTGACCCAATAGAGTAATGTGAGCTATTTAAATTAGTTGAATACCCAGTTAAACAGAAATCGCTTTTACCAGTGTATCGGCGTGTGCACTTTGTCCATAGCAAATCCTGCCAATAGGTCCCATTGTCAGGCAATTATCCTAGAAATGTACATTTGTGATCCAAAAAGCGAGCTACTGCTAAACAATTCTGTTCCCCATCCCCCCACTACAGAGCTGTGTAGTGCTTCCAGTATAAACTCGCTGTGTGTCTCTCCTCTTGCAGCGTCTGAAGCTGGTCTGCTCCCCTCAGCCTGACTGGGGTCCTTTCCTGATGAAGCACCGTGGAGAACGCTACAAGAACATGATGGACCCTCTGGGAACCAACTCCTTGGGCCTCAAGCTGCCCCCAAAGGACTTCCAGCTCGGCTCCTACCAGTAGCAGCCGCCCAGGCAACACAGCACCGCTGCGCACCGCACCCACCACCTCCAACAGGGGGCACCAGGAGGGGGGCAACCTCCACCTCTTCTTCTCCCTCCTCCTCCTCTTTCTCTTTCTCCTGTCCCTACTTCACTCTCTTTGCTTCCTGTCTTCCTCCCTGTATCATGGATGTGGAAAAAGCCTTCCTTTTCCTTCTTCCTTCTCTTCTTCTTCACCACTTCCTCTCTTCTCTCATGGAGGAGTGGCAGCCCAGGTGGAGTCTACTCCTCTGCTGCTGCTTCGTACTCGGTTAATGGGCTATCAGTGCCCCCACACATGGCCACTGATTACTTCAGAACCCTTCCCAGGGATCTTTATTCCAACAGAAAATTGTGTCATAAAATGACACAGCTCAGACTGCACTTGCAATATTAGACTCACCATAGCTGCTCCCTATGGAGTCATGTGTGTATGTGAGTTTGTGTGTGTGTTTGTGTGTGTGTGTGTGAGAGAGTTTGTGTGTCTGTGTGTGCCCTCATATTTATGTGCAGAGATAATGAATCATTTTGGTGCAAGCAGACACAGGCAAACAAAAAGAAAATTGAGCGACAGAGAAGCAATGGTTCAACAAGCTCAGTGGGGATCTGTGTTTTGTTCCATCCGTGTACAAATTTCCAACGGCAATACAAATACTATCAAAAAATGTATTAAAAAAAGTCACTGGTATCACATTTTGTTCCTATCCAGCAGTATATATGTATATTCACAATAACTACAGCTCTGTCGCTCTTGCTTTGTCAAAAATAGATTATAAGATCTGCAATTTGTGCCTCCTATGTCCCAGTAGAGTAGCAAATGCATCCTGATTACCACTTTCAGTATATACCCTTTGGCCTGGATGACTCTGCAATATGATAGAAGCTTGGGTCTATTTTTCTCTCTGAATCCGAGGGATCATTTGTGAAACCCTCTGTCTTTATATATTTATTAAGCCATTTTCCTGTTCTCCTTTTAATGTATTATCCTAGAATGTAAAGAGCACATTCCTAACGTAGGAAACCAGTAGAGTAGTCCATCCTTCCTTTAGTGACGATTTTCGTCTCAAAAACCTGACCTGATAGTCACTCTGTGCATATATATTTTAGACAGTGTATTTATCTCTGTATGTGTTGTGAACTTGTCAAACCATCTGTGAAAACCATCTTTACAATGTGCATCACATCAGTAAACAGTATAAAATATACAAATTAGAATATACACTAATATATATAGACTATATATGTACATACAGTATATATACATACATACACATATATATACTGTATACATACATACATATACTATATGTATAGCCTTTCAGCAGAGGAGAGAGCTAGTGAGCCAGATTGAGAGTGTGTGTGTATGTGTTCATGTCTCTATGAACCCCATGTTTCTCTTGCTAGCTGTGTAATATCTTGTACAAAGTGTACACTTCTGAAAAAAACACTTTAAGTAGTAGTGTGGGTGTGTGTGTGTGTGTGTGTGCGCGTGATTTGTCGTGTCTTCACAATGTTATAATACAGCTGCTATGTGTGAGTAGATGACGATTAGACTAGAAAATGGTCTCCTTCTTTCCTGGAAGTGTACTTTGTCTCTTGTTGTTTGTGGTAGACCTCCGGAGACCTCTTCGCCATTTCAGACTTATGCCTCTTGCTTCTCTGTGTGTCCTCGTGAAAAACAGGGTCTCAGGTATACTCGATTCTATCCGACTACTCCGGTAGTTGTAAGAATAATAGCATTCAGTGCATAGGAAACAGAGAGTTGAGCCATCCTAATGCTAAATTATATTGAAAGCAGCGTGGAAGTGTGTTGCAAAGGATCAGAATCATAATACTACTTCCTGATGACCTCAATGCAGCATCACTTTGCTTTTTGCTTGCTGTTGCTTTAAAGCGCCTCGCAATGATTATACGAACGTACGAGTTTATAAGGATGTACGAGTGACTTGACTTATTTTGACCAACTTTGTGCAGTGCCAAAATAAGTATCTTGCTTTTTTTTAAAATGGAAAAACAGTAATTAGCCCAAGATTATGTAAGAAAATCTAATTTTGAATGCCTTGAAATCAACTTGGAATTGCATTGGCACTTTGTTGACTGTAGTTTTATTTACATATGCAGAAAATGAAAGGCTTTCAGGGACTTTCTGGTCACCTAGCTGACACTGTGGTCCACCAGATTCAAAGAAATTGCTGTAATTTAGAACATATTGTGGTCCCCTTTAGGTTGTGCTGGCAAGACATAATCAGCAAAAATGAGATCATTTCTGTGGATGTAAAAAAAAGTCATCTCCAGATGTAACACCACACCAAAGCCCGGTGCAGCTCAGCAGGTGTCCGATTGGCTTTGTAGCCTCTTTAAATGTGACATGACAGGTAGCCAACTTTTACTTTGTGGGCTAGAAACCAATTACCAACACAGTAACAGCATGTATCCACTAAGAAGCAATTAGTCCTTTCCACACTTTGAGCAGTTGGTTATGCATTTTCATGTCGACACAAAGTCCTGATTGGCTTTATTATGCTTTTAACACTGCAGGCATTTACTTGTTGAGTGGTTTAAACAGACAGGTATGGATGCAATTACAGTTGCTCAGAGATTTAAGGGTCTCTTTAACCATTTCTTTAAGCCATGTCTTTTCATAATCTTGACATTAAAATAGCAGAGATATAATCTAAGAGGTTGTAAACAAATCAATTATTAAGCACAAATGTCCTGTTGTTAAATAGCTTGCTTGCTCCACAGTGTTGCTTTTGTTAAGACTGTTTAGCTCTATTTGTTCAAATGTAATAATAATGTATGTCCGTGTATGCTTGTGTGTGTGTGTGTGTGCGCGCGTGTGTGTGTGTGTGCGTGTGTGTGTGTGTGTGTGTGTGTGTGTGTGTGTGTATGTTTGTCTCTGTATTAGTTTACTGAACTCCACTTAACTGTCAATCAGATGTTTGCATGGCCAGTCTCAGAGTAGATCGCTGAAAAAAACAGAATGAGGATTTCTTTTGCTATGAAGCCTCGGCCTGATGCTCCCCTTTCTCTTTTCTGACGGACGTCAGGATCTTAGACCACCTTTTGTGAGCTGGGTAAAACCTTTAACGCTGATATGCCTAAAAAAAAAAAAATCAATCCTATGGCAACCATGAGCAGGGGTAGGAGGGTGGGGCTAAGTAGCAGGCTGGCATTTTTAAATCACGTGTTGGATGTTGTGGACAGTGTGCTCTTTGTAGTAAGACTTGAATGATAATAAGCCTTTTATGCCCTGATATAGATTCAAATGATCTCCTATAGGACCACAGCTAAATAGCTATAGGTTGTGTGTTTTGTGTATCTGTGTTTCCATTTCTACTGGTCTTCCCTGCTTTTGGTTTGAGAAAAAAAAAAGGCTTAGGGTTCAGTTAAAACCACATTGCTTCATAAAATATAACACTAAAGAGCTTGCATGTGCAGTTTGTGTTGCTGTAACTCAATGTCCATGTATAGTAATCCTTCTCCTTTCTCTCTCAATAGTATAAGTCTGTGCATGTTTACGTTAGGGAGCTTTTTGTTCTACATAATGGGAAATAGAGGGTTGTTCTTCTTACACAGGAGGAAGAAGAAAAACCACCAGAAAAAGTAATTGTCAATTCGCTTTGCCTGCAAGTCAACTTTGGGCAGTATAAGTAACCAAAGAAAGAAGTACTTTAACTAGGGTTGTCGTGAAAACAGAAAACAAACTTTAGAAGAAAAAAGAAATGTGACATCTGCATATAGGAGGTTGAGATACTGCCATCCATATCCCATGTAGTTTTCCTCGATGTTTGCCAATATGTTACAAAACATCTTCAGGTAACCATTGGCCTTATAGATGTCCTCGTATGGTAGAATATTGTATGTATTTCAAAAATAACACCACAGAATAGCTTATCGTCTGTCTCATACGGTACCAGTGTTCCTATTGTTATGTCTGTTGTGTCTTTTTGGCACTTTATTGTCTGACCTATGAATGCATAGGTTAAATTTCTAATTACTTGAGTAATGTCATATATTTATGTGTGTTCTATGTGAGGTACTGCTGCCTATGGATATAGATATGTGCCTCCAACAGCCCATGACATCCTTTTGTGTTGAAAAAATAGAGAGTAGATATATAACAAATATGTTTTAAATTCGGTGTGAGATGTAAAAAAAAGAAGAAATATATAAATCATATATGTGAAATGCATTTATTTATTTTCAATGTCATCAATCTTTGAGGCCCTACCTCAGATTTTGTATTTATGTATAGAAATGCAATTGGATTATAGTATCTTTGCCAATAATAATATATCGCTATTATATCATGAAATGTATAACCTATGAATCAATAAATAAATGTTATTGTTTTCTTCGTTCTCACTGTCTTTTAGAGAAGCCCCCTGCTGTGTAAGTGGAGCTACTGTATAAACAATATCGATGGAAAGGAAAGGAAATTAGGTTTGAGACAATAATTCCCCTCTGTGGCCTGTCAATCAACTTTCATATCCAGCTGCTAAATATGAAGGCTTTTTCGGCTGTGTAAAAATGTTACATACTGTTCGTTGTTTACAGAAATAATCGTGATCAAAGAGGTTGAAAGAGATTGAAGAAAAAAAAAAGACAATTTGAATGCTCCCGTAGGCATTTGTTTGTGGGTACATACGATGTGCTGCTGAACACCACAGACTGTTGCACACAAGCTTGCATATTTCATGTCAAACTGATTTGCAATTTAAATTAATCTGCATGAAGCACGGCGATTAGTAGCAACAGTATGTAACGTACACAGAAAGACCCTAACAACGCTGGGAAGCCAAAAGACTGTTGAGATTTATAGAATTCAGTGCCTCAATGGTATCAAGGCTAATTGATTTGTTATGAAAAGGCAGGAAAATAAAGTGAATGCAATTGATTCGTAAAATACATAAATTCTACAGATAATGATATAGGTAACATAATCAATGTTGCCAATATAATACAGGCACAAATGTTGGGTAATTTAGTAGCAAAAACGTTCTTTTTTTAAGTTTATAATAGTTGCTGAAGTAGTAGTAGAATAGTAGTCGAAGACAGGAAATGGGGAGAGAAGGGGGAAAGGACAGCAGGTTGGAATCAAACCCGCAGCCACTGCAGCGAGGACTGAGCCTCTGCACATGGGGCAACCTGGCACCCCCAATATGTTAAGGTTTTGTTTGCAAATATTATAGTATATTTACCAGATTCACCATGTAGCCTGATAGCAATGCTAGCATTTGCTGATTAGCATTAAACAGCTGAGGATGATGGTGATGTCATTAGTTTTGCAAAAGTATTGGAGAAACCAAAAGTTTGACCTGATGATAGAGTTAGATAACATGTCAACGGATCACCAAAGTCTGTAAATGTCATCCTCTAGGGACTATGAATATCTGTGTAAAATATAATGGCAATCCTTCCAATAGTTTTTGAGATATTTTATTAGACCAAAGTGGTGGAACAACAGACTCTGCCACTCAGCTGAAAAATATCTCATATTTTACAGATTATTTCGGAATCAGTCTAAATCCTTAAAGTACATACATTCCAGAAATGTGAACAGGTAACAACCAAATCCATTGTTATTAACAGTCTGAGTAAAATGTATCCTATTGGGGAGCTGATCAGTGAAGTCACCTTTTGTAGTTTTTGGTGTAAATAAAAACCTGCAGAATCTTATCCCGCTGTGGCACAGCTGCCTGTGTAAAGAAATAGTACACAGCAAAAAGAATGATCACGTCTCACACCCATATGTCTACACTCTGAACACAATACATGTTAACTGCCAAAGTTTCATTTAACCCTTCACCCTTAAATGGTTGAGGTAAAGAGGGTGACTGCGCTTTTTTTTTTTACTGCTCACACACAGCATTGCGAATCCTTCAAATGTTATTTCATGCATCAAAAGTCCAGCATTGAGCAGATTTTTTTAATTCTTATTTACCCCATTATCTTTGGCCTTTTTCTGCCTCACAATCCCTTGTTTCAGAAATCCCAAATGTCACTCTACAGAACCTATTATTATTATTACTATTCTTCTGGAGAACCTCAGAGTTAAAGAGGCAAACATGCAATTTCTGCATCAACAACTAGAGAACACTTTAATTATGCTGCATGACTATATTATCAATGTCATTATTTGTTGTATTTGTATTATGTCACACCTGCCCCCCCCCGAAAAAATAAATAAATAAAAAGCCTCCAGCTCCTAACATTTCAGCTGCAGCTGTTTAACAGTCTACCTAGGGGATGAGCAATTAAAGTACGGAACAATCTTTTGCTAAAAGACAAAAAAAGCTACAAATCGAAATTGTAGAATGTTCCGTTATTTACCAAAAACGACACAATTTACCCAGATTAACATTGGACTAAAATGATCAGATGGTAATTTTCTTTTACTTTTACTTTCCAAGTGGATATTCACACAAGATTCAGAAAACAAAATACCTGCACAATTATTACAAACCACAGGGGAAAGTTTTGTTTTAAGACACACCATCATATACCATCTGTTGTAAAGCATTTAGACCTGAAAGTTTAGTTGAGTAAAAGTGCTGCCATCTGTACAGTCACCTCCGCCTTTCTCTTCTCAAACTAATGTAGGATCAAAGATCTCTGCGGTAGGGAAAAATAAAGTTTGATGTGTGCAAGAACACTTTGTCTCCTTTTTGCAGGCAGTGACATTCAGACATTTATCATTCTGACCGCTCCGACAGCCTGTTTGTTTACTTCACCATCAGTTAAACGTTGCCTAGCCCTTGGCTTGAAGACTCACAGTTTCCTGGCTGTACTCAGCTGACAAGAAAATCCTTCATGATGTATCTCATCAGCTGATGAGATAAGGCAGGAAGTGGGCTGACCTTGGGGAGCTGAAGACTTCACGACAACAACCAGCCAAAGATGCTTATACGCTTTTAAATCACCCATTCTGTTACAATGACAACTAAGAAGGCAGTTGAAAACCAACATAATGACATAATTAAAGGGTTCCTGTTTTTTCATGCCTCTCATTGGTGAACTCTGCTTAAGTGCTTTCAATAGTGCTGAAGCTTTAAGTATTTCATTTTTGATTATTGTCAAAGCCCACATGAGAGAAAGAGGAAATTATTGTTATTATTAAAGGCCTCTTATCCACCTCCAGCCACAGTCACAATGGAGTGCTGCACTCCTTTATTTATTTGCGTATTTATTTGACTTTCTGCTCCTAAAACCATATGAGCTCGTAATTAAATACCAATGAGTTACAGAATGATTTCCTGTCTAAACACACTTTACAGCTATAGTGTTTGTGTTTCTACTTGACTTGAGGGCATCATTCACGAGAGACACTCTGGAAACCGCTTTCATTTGCACCATTGTCAGATTCAGCGACAGGCACACAAACATTTCTTCCCCTATCTTTCTAAGGTTGTAAACTATTTTTACCTAAGTTGTAAACCTTTAGCGCTGCGGGGGTATTCAGAATGAGAAGCCATTTTATTGGCCAAGTATGTGTACACATACAAGGAATTTGACTCTGATTGTTTGTTGCTCTCAATTTACATCCATATAAATAGACATGCAGGTAAAACAAGGACAACAAGGTAAACATAAACATGTGTACTACAGTTGTGGTCAAAAGTGTACATACACTTGTAGAAAATCACAATGTTATGGCTGTCTTGAGTCTTCAATAAGTTCTACAACTCTTATTTTTCTGTGATAGAGTGATCGGAACACATACATGTTTGTCACAAAAAACAGTCATAAAGTTTGGTTCTTTCATAAATTTATTATGGGTCTGCTGAAAATGTCACCAAATCTGCTGGGTCAAAAATATACATACAGCAACAAAATATGTCAATTTTGGTGATGTAGCGAGTTGTGTCAATCAAATTAGCTTCATGTCATGGCCTCTTCACTTCTTCTAAGTGATTCTGATTGACTACAGCTGTTGACTTCTCATGAGCCCATTTAAATAGGGCTCATTTGACCCAGTGATTAGACTCAGCTACAAAAGCTACAATGGGAAAGTCAAAGGAACTCAGTGTGGATCTGAAAAAGCGAATTATTGACTTGAACAAGTCAGGAAGTCACTTGGAGCCATTTCAAAGCAGCTACAGGTCCCAAGAGCAACTGTGCAGACACTTATACGCAAGTATAAAGTGCATGGAACAGTTGTGTCACTGCCACGATCAGGAAGAAAACGCAAGCTATCACATGCTGCCGAGAGGAGATTGGTCAGGATGGTCAAGAGTCAACCAAGAATCACCAAGAAGCAGGTCTGCAAGGATTTGGAAGCTGATGGAACACAGGTGTCAGTCTCCACAGTCAAGCGTGTTTTACATCGCCATGGACTGAGAGGCTGCCGTGCAAGAAAGAAGCCCTTGCTCCAGAAAAGGCACCTTAAGACTCGGCTGAAGTTTGCTGCTGATCACATGGACAAAGATAAAACCTTCTGGAGGAAAGTTCTCTGGTCAGACGAAACAAAAATTGAGCTGTTTGGCCACAGCACCCAGCAATATGTTTGGAGGAGAAAAGGTGAGGCCTTTAATCCCAGGAACACCATGCCTACTGTCAAGCATGGTGGTGGTAGTATTATGCTCTGGGGATGTTTTGCTGCCAGTGGAACTGGTTCTTTGCAGAAAGTAAATGGGATAATGAAGAAGGAGGATTACCTCCAAATTCTGCAGGAAAACTTAAAACCATCAGCCCGAAGGTTGGGTCTTGGGCGCAGTTGGGTGTTCCAACAAGACAATGACCCAAAACACACATCAAAAGTGGTAAAGGAATGGCTAAACCAGGCTAGAATTAAGGTTTTAGAATGGCCTTCCCAAAGTCCTGACTTAAACCCCATTGAGAACATGTGGACAGTGCTAAAGAAACAGGTTCATGCAAGAAAACCATCAAATTTAGCTGAACTGCACCAATCCTGTCAAGAAGAGTGGTCAAACATTCGACCTGAAGCTTGCCAGGACCTTGTGGATGGCTACCAAAAGCGCCTAGTTGCCGTGAAAATGGCCAAGGGACATGTAACCAAATACTAATGTTGCTGTATGTATATTTTTGACCCAGCAGATTTGGTGACATTTTCAGCAGACCCATAATAAATTTATGAAAGAACCAAACTTTATGACTGTTTTTGTGACAAACATGTATGTGTTCCGATCACTCTATCACAGAAAAATAAGAGTTGTAGAACTTATTGAAGACTCAAGACAGCCATAACATTGTGATTTTCTACAAGTGTATGTACACTTTTGACCACAACTGTATGTACGGATATCCATTTGGATGCCAAAGTACCTATAGCCTTTATATACAAAAAGACAACAACGCAATGGGATTTGTAAACAGTAAGATAATTCAATCAGGAGAGACAAGTTTGCAGATATGCAAATAAGATTTATTGTACAGCTCAATAAAATGTACAAAGTCTTTGGCGATTAGACGCCATCCCTATATGCATCTTTCGTATATATGTACACTCTATGGGGGTAGAGAACCATCAGACCCTCAGGTGGAATCTAGACACTGGTGGAGGCGATGAAGGAGCCCGAAGACCAGACCAAAGGAGGCTCCGGACCGGTCAGCTGGAGGTGGAAGGGGCGGTGGAGGGTTGCACTCTTTGGGGGCAGCTGAATAGCACAGGGAGAAATGATTATTTAAAGAAGGGTTGTGTGTCTGTGATTGGCCCTTGCCATTTTTGTACGATTCTGATTGGTTTAGCAGGAAGGTGAATGCCTCCAACAGCTGATTTGAGTTAGGTAGAGCATTGATTAAGAGTGAGGTCTTCCCATAGACAGTTAAAGAAGTGGACCAATAGATCCCGTTGTTCTGGACGGAAACCAGTGAAGGAAAATAGAAGCACTTTTCCGGTGATGGCTAGGCGTTACTGCTCCAACTGAGCTTAACGGCGTAGTTGTGCGTGGGCAACGTGTCTGAAAGTTGTAAGTCTTCTGGTAGCTGTGACAAGAGAAATCTCAATCATTCCCAATCAGCAGAGACAGAAAGCGTACGTAGGTATATATAAGGAGATAACATAGGCACAGGCATATTATTGCTAACTAACATGCTAGTTAAAATTAGTAATTAGTCTGCGTGCTTCTTCTGACAATACAGTGATTTGTTGACTATGCAACGGCAAGTCGCGTGGTTATGACGTAATTGTTAGCCTATTTTTACAAAAACGTCTGCTGGAGCCATAACGTGAAGTACAAGGTAATGGAGCCTTTTATACATTGTCTTGTTTCTTTAGAAATAAACAATGGACAAATAGAGTCTTGAAACGCTTCAGATGTAAAGTTATTCGCTGTCAGTGGCACCAAAATGAATGGCAGTCAATGGGATGCTAACTGCAAGAAATGGCTTCGTAGCATTAAATGGCACCGTGGGAGCTACGCTTAGAAAGGAGAGGCTTACTCCCTTGGGTCTTTCTGAAAGGATTTATGCTGAGATACATTTCAATCAGGAGAGACTGATTATTGTTATTCACGCATGATGAAATATACATTTATTAGGATAACAGCTGAATTGATTTAGGAGTGCATTGATTAATAGTTGGGTCTTCCTGAAAGAATTTACGCTGAGCTACATTAGTGCAATGATACAGAGTGCAAAGGGTGCTAAATCAAAAACATGG
Organism: Percina caprodes; assembly: GCA_013375575.1. Taxonomy (NCBI): domain Eukaryota; kingdom Metazoa; phylum Chordata; class Actinopteri; order Perciformes; family Percidae; genus Percina; species Percina caprodes. The sequence goes on along the minus strand of JABXJD010000191.1, from coordinate 602,802 downwards.
CATGATTAATTAACAGATTTCTTTATATACTTGAGGTAGGTGGATATGACAGTATATAATGCACAGAGTATGTAAGCGATGACAAAACATAACATAGTATCCAATAACATGAAAGAAAATTGTATATCACACTTATGGTCCAAATCACAATCCATTTTGTTTGTTGTCAGTCTAACTCAGTTAGGTATGTAACACCACAGATCAGCAGACATTCTTTGTAAAAACAACAACCTCAAAACCATTCTTTCTTACATAATTATGGTATTAAGACTGGTATACCATACAATACATGAGATGAAAACAACAGTTCTGCCTGTAGACACACATTGCATGATGAGTTTGGGATCATTGCCGTGCATCTCACAGTCCTACAGTATATTTTCCCTCTTACACATGTGAGTCACAGAAACTTATTTCCTGTTTTTGTCTCTCAACCCTTTGGGATCCTGTTGTTCTTGTGCTAGAAGCTGCACTCAAGTGAATGGTTGTATTAAAAGTTCTTGCAGCTAATAACTTCACATCGCAGCTGTCACTTAATTTTTACATCTTTGCAAATTCCAGTACACCAGTAATTTTCTGAAATGATTCCACACAAAAGATGGTTGAACCCATGTTCTCCAGGTGCAAGATATTTCAATCAGGTAGAAGAAAATGTGCCTAGTCCCAATGCGATTAGCAGCTGCTAAATGTTCCGCCTTCTTCATCAGCTGATCAAGCAAAAATAGGCTAAAAACATCCATAGAGCTGCAGAGTTGGGTAATAATTCTCAGTGAGGTTGTCACTGCAAGTAACTCCCCACACACTTAATTATCCTTTGAGTTTTTATTTAACTTGAGCAACGGGGAAAAAAACATGCATAGTGATAATAAAGAGTACCAAAGTCTTTGTTCACACTAACAATTAAGACCCCCAAGGCTAATCCACTTAAAAAAAAAAAAAAAAAAGTACCTTGGATGACTTCATTTTATATCATCATTAGTCACTTATTCACTTCTTCTTTCAGGACATTCTTTTTTTTTATAGAAATATGTGGTATTTTTCTAGGTTAGCTAGTTCTCATTTCAGCCTCCATCAACTTTGTGATCACAATATCCAACATGTCGCCCTGCAGGTATGATAACCTAAGCAGTGTTTATCCTGCTATGGGTAAAAGGCTGTGGCATTTGGATACAATGATAACGGAGTTGTTCTCACTTCTGAAGCTAAAATCAAAGCAAAGAGCTGTCCAATACCGATAGAAAGGTTGCTTTGTCTGCCTCCCAGATACTCACCTGTTTGAACCAATCTTTTTGTCTCTATCTCGGAAAGGCCCTTCCAAAAGATTTTTGAAATCTGGCTGCAGGAGTTTTATCCACAAGTCCTGAGGTCAGGAAATGATGTTGGAGGTGATGAGGCATAGCTTGCAGTCAGTGTTCCAGCTCATCTGAAAGGTGTTGGATTGGGTTGAGATTGGGATTTTGTGCAGGCCAGCCAAGTTCTTTGACACTCTCTGAACACCATTTTCAAAAGAAAGGACTTTCCCTGAACTGTTCCCACAAACTTTTAAAACAAAATGGACCCAAAATGCCTCAGAGCAAAACTACACAAACGTTCTATTTAATTAAATAGCTTACACCTGAATGCAATATGCCCATGTATATATGTCCCAGAGTGGATTGAGAGGAAGTGGGTATCCATTGAACATGACAAACCGAAGTGTAAGAGCATCTGACAGATGATTTGTCTTTTAATATGTGTGAATTGAGACGGAGGGGAGATGTATAATGTGTAGAGGATGCAGTATAACACAAATGGAAATCACTGTATGACATTTACTTACTGACAGATGAGCTTGGTCACCATGAAAAGATCTCTCAGGGAGCATACTGTAGTTGTTTCTGCACAGCAAATTTAATATTTCCTTATTATTCATCTAGATTTTAGTTATTTGGGTTGTCTTTGTGACTAAATTCCATTTTTATTTTGTTTAACTATTTTTTTTTTTTTTTTAAATATCACTGGAGGTGGAACTTACTTTAGGCACATCCTATTGAATCATTGATAAAGAGTCAGCCATCTTGTGGTTTACCAAACCTCCAGCACTTCAGTTAGTCTTGCCAAGTTCTCTTTCATGTTTGATTTTCTTGTTACTTGAACACCTATTGCCTTGTGTAGTAGCTAGAGTACACATTTTCTCCATGTTTTTACAGCAGCCTGAAACCAAGTCTCAACAATGTTTAAGCCTACTGGTTCTTCTTCATCCAACCAACCAGTAGCCATCTCCACCATTCAGAGGTAATGTAAACTTAGAGCTGTTAAAGTTAATAATGGATTAAATATGTCAGTGTTAAGATGAAACCTGTGGAATATTGCCGCAGTAGTAGCTATTTGGCTAATTTGACTGAGTTTGAGGTAAAAGTGTTATGCTAGCAAAGCGCTAGTGGTATGTTACAGTTTAGCTACTTGAAATCAAACCCCTCCTAGCTCAGCTGTCTCTTAATCAAGATACAATGACTTCTGCCATAGGCTACTTTTGAACCCAAAAATGATTTAACAAGGATTATTTAGGTCTTAAAAAGGTACCAAGATACCAATGTTTTAACCTAACTTGCACCTTTCCCAACATTCAATTTGAGTTGGAGTATAGAGAGCCAAAGTGGTGATGCTACTAGCTTCTGTAACTCAGCACAGTCTCTTATTGGGGTTTTTTGTATGTTTTTTTTGTTTTGTTTCATTGGTCTTTGGAAGAAGGTGAAACGCCATGTGGTTTGATAAGGCTGGTGGTGCAAAAGCATGCACTGCACCCTCACGGTGATATTTTGC